>CM077505.1:61978574-62423320 GCA_039654745.1 Houttuynia cordata | reverse complement strand
CTCATGTGGAACAGTCATGAATTGCAAGGAGTTTTATGAACAACAGAGGAGATTGCAGACAACAGTTCATGCTGCTGAAATTCTTAACAGAAGAAATGCATTTATTATGTGCTCTCTGCAGAAGGCAAACTAATGATTTTGGATATTTTTTTTTCATATCTGAATTGCTTGTATTTTTTTTAAGTGCAGCTTATTCTAGTTTTCTGCATCTATTTTTTTATCAATCATCTTTGTCTACCTTCAGTTCCCCTGAGGCTCTTATTCTTATTACATTATCAAATAACAGAGAGACTTTACCATATCAAAATATTGTAGATTTTGTCCCTTTAATGATAATTGCTGGTTGCAACTTTATATAATAAACAGTTCATGGCATGGAATATGGATTTGGTGCCCATGAGTTCTCAGCCAGCGGGGTATTTGAAGTGCCACCCAAAAGCTGTCCAGGTTTCATCTATAGACGTTCTGTATGGATGGGCAGCATTGACATGGCTCGTTCAGAAATTCAGTCATTCATGGAGCACATGTCAGCACTGTACCATGGTGACACCTACCATTTAATTGCCAAAAATTGTAATCATTTTACTGATGATGTTTGCATGCGCCTCACTGGAAGATCTATTCCTGGCTGGGTAAATCGTCTCGCCAGATTAGGTAAATTCCATTTGCGTAGCTTGTATGTGTGTTTTGCCAATTTTTGGTGAGTTCTATCTTACAAATTTCTATACATTTGAAAATTTCAGGTTCTCTATGTAATTGTTTACTACCAGAAAGCATACAGGCCACTGCTATCAGACATTTACCTGATAGCCGGGTTTATTCTGGTGAGGCTCTTCTCCATAAAAATATTTTTTTGCCTTTTCCTCCAACAAGCAGGAAACTTTGACGATTTATAACTGACACTATCATTTGATATGTCATCGCAGACTCTGACGAGTCGGAGTCTGTTGCATCTTCTGCTGTATCAGAGAGTGACGACGAAAACTCACAACATCACCTGCTTACGACCCCAAATGGTGATGTCGCTTATCTGAAAGAAAAGCCGATTATAGTTGCTATGGAGCTCAGTTCAAATTCTACCTCCCTCAGTTAAACCCTTTTTTTTACCTGCTGCTATTCCTGTATAGGCATGGTTGATGACTTTGATGATACTAGTAATTCACTCCTTCCTGTTGGGTATAGTTCGTGTTTGTTATGTTCCTTGTTCTGTAATTGTGTTATCTATTCTTCAATTTCTTTTTGGTGCAAATTTGATTGGTTCGATCACTTTTTTGTTATGCCTCTTTGCTTTGCTTGAGCCTTTATGCAACTTTCAAAGTAGACTTTTTTTTATATTACAACGTACATTACTTGAAATACACGGAAAGGACCAATGAGCAAGAGAGAGACCTACAGTCATTTATTTGTTTAGCCTATTCGCTTTGATCGATTTGCAGCTTGCACTCTGTAAGGGCCATTGGCAGGGGAAGGATCGTTCTTCTCCCTCTCCTCAGTAGTCCTGGTAGCAGAGGACCAAACGAATGCCCATAAACCCAGCTACGTGTTAAAAAGCAGTATATCAAGATTTTTCTTTCTTTTTTGGCAAAAGCAATGAACCAAGATTGAACTCAATAAAACTACGTGGAATTGATTACATTTGGTAAAGTAGCTTAATTCAATGTCAAGTGTACAATTCTAAAAGAATAAAGAATTGACGAACTTTCAAAAGTTTTTTCTTGTGATCATTTTATTTTCCGGTACATGTATCCCGCCCTGAAGTGGTAATTACCAATCAACCAGCTGCTATACACCATGGAGGTGCATATACGAGGCATCAATCATGAAGACATCTCCGTTTACATCCCTATGAACTCTTATGTAAGGAAGTGATCGATCATGTGTTGTATAATGTCAGCACCTTCTGAATGCGCGAGGGAATCTTTAACCTGCAAATTTTTGCGAAGATATAGACACCATGAGTGCGGAAATTATGTCCTTTCAAAACTTTTACATTTGATGGTTTAGATTGATCCCTACAAAATGTCATCAATAACGGTGCTATAAAAAGTCATTTCACATGTTTTTTTTCAAGGTTTGGAGATATCTCGGACATTTGATCGGTTTACAGGACAAGAAGAAAGGCAAAGGGATGAATAACACACCTGAATGACACTATGTGCTGCATACCTCTGCCTGCAGGTGTGAAAACTAATGTCAACCTTTTCCCAAGATACGCGGGAGAGCCCCCTCAGCAGGATTTCTACCAAAATAAAACATAATGCATCAAAGGAATGGCAATTTATAGAAGTAGTAATAAACATTAGCTCACAAACATACTCTGGCTTGCTCAATGGAAGATGCCAGCAAGGCCAATGTTGTGAATGGTCATTGCTCTTCGATTGTATGATTAGATCATTAGATTCCAGCTCATGGAATTGTATAGTTTCCAACCCATGATGAAGGATACAGCAAAATAAAAAATATGAAACACAATTGACTATCACCATTTGTGCAGTACATAAGACCTCATAGAACACGTGTAAAGATTTCTGAATATGTTAATCATATCTATTGCATGGAGCACAAACCTTCTAGCATATCAGAGGCATCATTTTCTGCCAAAATTGGTTCGTCTCCTTCATCCATATATCCCTTGGTTCTTTCTTCGTAAACAATATGAGGATACTTTTCGGTTATACTATCTTCCCACTGTACAAGGAAAATATGAAGATGAATCAACAATTAACAGGAAGAGGGAATGAAAATATTCATTCACAACAGTGTACTACTAAAACCAGACCTTTGGAAGTTCACAATTGCGCCTGATTGAAGATGTTCTCCAACCCACAATATCTAAATAGTAGTTAGTTATGGAACACAATTAACACCAGAAAATCTATGAACAAAATAATAAAAAATGAGAGCAGGATACGATCATAGGCCACATTTGAATATGCAACTCTGCGCTTGAATGCAGCCAATGCGGACCTATGCCAAGAATAACAAGTTTAATTTTCATTTTTTCACTCACACATTTAATTGCATCTAACAATTTGCAAACTGCATGAAGATTCTAGAGAGAAGCCAGGCAGAACAGCTACTGGACATACAAAAAATGTAGGTTCCCATAATCATCCACCAGCCGTTGCAACAGCGGAGGCTCTCCTTTTTCAGAGTCAACAAGAAAAAGATGCTGCCCAGTTCTTCTAAAAATCAAATGGATTACTCGTCTTGCCACCTTCTCAATAGCAGTCACACCAAAAAGAAACGGCACCTGCACTAAGTGCCAAACATTCATGGTAAGGACAAAAGTTTAAAAATTATCATACAAGAAGTATGTTAACCCTAAATGTAGCAGAAGGAAATACCTGCTTGTGACCTCTTGAACCAAGATGAGGTGTAGCAACGGTTATAAAATTCATTGGCTCCAGACCAGCTATTGTAGCTGAACAATGTTTATCATATGCACCAGTTGATCCATGTTCTAGAGTCTGTCCTCCAGCAGGTCTAAATAATATCCCAATAACATATCTTGCCACCAATCCCCCAACGGAATGTGCAAGAAATGAAATTTTCTTTAATTGTGGATTTCTTTTAATGACTTCACAAACCTAAAATCACACAATCTGACAAAATTTACTGTATTTTCTTTACAAATACGACAGAATTTAAAAGCATCCTTACTAGTTCTTCCCAACACAAATTTCATATCCAGGAAGAGCATACCTCTTCAGCGAGTCGCTCACCCATCACATCAACACCGTCTAACGAAAGCTTTGCCACATTGCGCACACTGCCTGAATGCCATTGTCAACCATAAAATCAAAATAACATGATGTTTGTTATTGTAGATACCAGAGTTTGTCCTATCCATTGCCGCAATCACGGAGAATGAAGATTTGAACATATTAGGTTTTAATATAGTTCATTTTGGTTTTCTAATGAGGACGGGTAATTTTGGAAGGAGGGAGTATATTAAATAAACACAAATTCATGTCTCTAGTACTATCTAATTCATCCGCAACAAACAAGGTTCCTAATGAACTTCTACTTCTGGGCAAACAAAACTAACTAGCAAATGGAGTCATCAAAACTATGCATTGCATGGCTATTTTCAAAATAAGAAAAAACATGACCGTGGCACATTAGCAGATTTTTTATTTACCAACATCTTGACCGAATGACAAACACATGATGATAGAGTCTTCAAATTCTAGAGTATGATAGAATGAACCTTACAATGTACAATAACTTTATCTGGAAGATTAAGACCAAATTGCTCAGCTGCAAACTTCCAATCATTCTCACTGCAGGAGATAGGAACAAAAATAAAGATCATCCTCAACAGTAAGAATGGAGAACGAAATGGTATACCTATTTTTTCGGTGAAGGAAAAAAGTGCCCCAGTCTAACAGAGTAGACACTGTAAATTTTTCAGATTCTTTTTCTAAAAAAAAACGCAGCAAATAATCCTAGGTAAATTTTAAACAAGCCTTTAAATGCTTGATATCTTTCCAAAGATGACAGCAAGAAGTTTTGAATTGTTTTTCATATCTAATTTTACAACTAAACATTTTTACTTCGCAAATTTAGGATAAAATTTTTCCGATAATGTCCATTCGGATTGGATTATCTTACTAAATTTATCCACTCCCACACTATCAATGATACGGATATTTAAAAGCCTAGGAACAATCATACTGTTAAGCATAAGGTCGCAGTCTCTCAAATACACTTTTAAAGTTAAAATCCTCACATTTGGAAAATGCTACCTACTCCCTCCGTCCAAAATTACCTATCTGCATTAGAAAACCAAAATGAACTGATTTTACTCCATTTTAGCTTTCTAATGCCCAAAAGACTGGCAAAGACTCCGATCACCAACATCCTCATTTAATCAATTAAAACAAACAATCCATTTTATACAAATTAAGCTGACCTTCTTAATCCCCCCCAATCAATAAAGCTTCACATCAAATATAGTGTCAAATTGAAATTAACAGAAATTATTACATACATAAACAAAACCATTCAATTAAAGAGTGCACACATAGTATTTCCAACAGAATTAATCGCAAATTTAAAGAAGATTCAAACACAAAACATCATCAATCAAACCGAAGAAGAAATAGGAGGGAGGGGAGCGGGAGATGGACTGACCATCCGAGAATCCCGTGAACCAAGACGAGGAGATGATCGGCGGAGGAGCTCCGTACGTCTTCGCCGCCATTGACGATGGCCTCCGACCGGACTCCGTCCGCGTCCCTGGGGATCGAATTCATGGTTGGCCTCTCACCCCCGCATTTTCCGCGGCGGCCGAGAATTGCGGGAGAAGAAGGTCACTGACGTTACCTTCACGGGAAGTTGGACAGGTCGGTGAGAGTCGGTTTCCATCTTTTTCCTTTCTTCGTTATCTGTACGGACATGCCACCTGAATTGACTGAAATGCCATCGCCTGCAAATTAAAAATGTGACATTTGGTATAACCAGAAGCCTATGTCACATTTTATATTACTTTTAGGAGAGCGGTGGATTTTTAAGATCGACGGCGAATGTGCTATGCATGCATGTGTGTTTTAGCTATTTGGCACTAATTTACTGAAGTGATTATTTATAGCATGCGCGTCGTCGATCTTTAAAATCGATGGTTCCCTTGTACTTTGTACTTTGGAGTATTGCGTCACTTATACCCAATAATTTTTTATGGTCTATAGTTGATAGATGTTATTTTTGTGCTTTGTGTTAGCTTGTTTTACTCAAACTTTATAGGTGTTGTCCCGGAGTCGTGCGTTACAGTAGTTCGGAGAATTATTGGGTATAACGGCTTGACCATGTCACCTTTTACGCCACCCATACAGTAGACAAACTTCAGGATGGACAGGGCACATGCCTAAGAGGCGTGCGCTCCAGGGGTTTGGTGCAATTGGATCGCACACCTAAAACATGTGCATAGTCGATCTCAGAGATAGCGCCTGGGGCACCCCATAATATGTCAGGTGTTAGCCACACTGATAGCTGGAGCTCTCCACCGTGTATGTCATCGCATGGATAGCACCTGTACATTCCACTCGGTACTTCAGGAGTACTGAATAAATTTTCGTTTGCTTGAGGGTGATTTAGGTATGTTGGGTGATCAGAACTAAAAAAGTTGAAGAGTGAGTGTCAATAAGTGGGATTAAAAAAGCATTTTGTCGTATCCAAATCATAGTGATGATCATGGCGGTAGTGGATAAGTGTATGTGTCAGACACAGTTGACACAGTCAGGTGCTTATGCTTTGCCAAAGGTCGGATGTGGGTCCCATGCTGACCCCATTCCCTTTATTTTTGGGTAATTCCTCATCCCTGTTTTATTTTCACAGTTTTTTTTTGGCCGAAAATATTTTATTTTCACAAGAAAGGACATAAAAGAAGTCTTTATTTTGCCTTTTTTCCTCTTTGTTGATATTGATTTTTTAAAAAAAAATTCGGGAACAGGCCTAAAAGTAGTATCATACAATAAAAACAAGGAGGCACAGTGTTTAACCCCAACAACGAAAAAACACAGGCACAGTAGTCATTGACTCATTGCACAGCAATAACAAGGTCCTACTAAGCACCCACCTGTTTAACTATTAGTTCATGGTTTACTCGGGCCAAATTTTGGAGATAACAGATGTTACAGTGTGTTATTTATTTTTGCAAGTCGTATGTTACAAATTCGAAGTGCTTAACAATACTTAAGGTTTCCTAAGCTAAAGATACCAACAATCCTTACTTGTCAAATGGAGTGTATGGATGACATCCTCTTAACAATGAGTATCAGCAACGCAACTTGCATAAAGCGTGCAAGTTTGGTGTTCGGCAGAGAAGACCCTCAAACCATGAAATCTGTAGCGTTTTGGGAGGGGGTTGATTTGGCTTAAAGAAACGAAACTATGCCTTCTAAGGTAACACGAACAAATACAATCATAAGTTACAAAAAAAATAAGAGAAGAAACTCCGCAGTTGGTTATCTGTTGTTTTTTTAGGCCACAGTTAATTATCTCAAACACATGCTAGTCCCTGATCATACTGCCTCAAATCTACCAAGCGTACTCCTTATCGCTGCCCTACGCAATCCATACAGTTCCATACCAGTGTTTTTTTCCATATTGGAGCAAATATTTGGCATTGTATTGAATAAGCATGGCCAACCACAGATTATTATGCCATCAAACCATAACAATTCATGAAACCCACCTAATTTCCAAACATAAGTCACTCTCTGTTCGCACAAATGCTAAACCCAATGCTCATGTCTACAATTGCCTGCAAAGGCACCGTTTGATAGGGAGCTGAAATGAAAAGTCTAAAAAGAAACGTATGGACATCAGGACTACGATTTTATCAACATTTTGTATACTACATCTTGTTACAATAAGCAAACAATTGTACAATCTACAACGGATAGGAGGGAATTGATAGTCATTTACCCATCTGAGCTATCTTCACTAGATTCTGGTAGCAAGGGCACAGCAGCACAGCAGAACAGCTCCCGATCCTTAAGGAGGAGACAGCTACCATCTACATTCCATTTTAAGTCAAAAATGCTAAATTGGTGTAGCGGCACACTCACACAACAGGCACCAGCAGGAGTCCACATGTACAAATTGGTACTTCCAGTGCACAATACAATACGTGGGCAAGTTGGGTCCCACATTGCTGCACGAATTGGCTCCTTGTGTAACAAGATGGCAGCTAGCTCAAGGTGGCGTATGTCCCAAACCCAGAGAGCAGCTGGCATGCTGTCATTGCGAGTAAAAATATACTGACTGTCGTTGCTCCATGATAATAAGCCTGGTAATATTTAAACAATTCCACTATTCTGTCAATATCCCTCCTATTAAGTGTAAGATAACGGTTATTACCCATAAAGAATGTACATAGAATAATCAATATATACAGTTTGATTAAAATGGCGATAAAAGGATACCAACCAATGCCTTGCTTAGGATTGGGTTTGTCAGGAGGTTTCTGGAAAGGCAAACTGATCGGAAAATCCAATACTTCATACCTAACTCTCTGATGTTTCTCTGGAGAATTTCCTGCAGTACAACTTGAATTAAAATATCTGTTACAGTTGGGGAAAGGCATTACAGCAATATAGGCAGGTAGTGTGAACAGAAGTTGGTGAAGATTCATAATACTTACAAAAAGAAAGAAAATAGTTACAAAAAAAACAAAGACAAATGACTAGTCATTCCAATAACCATTGAATAAGAATTTTAATCATAATCATAATCAAGTAGAGCATTTTCCCAACAGTTTGAGGTCGGTGACATGGATCTTATGCCCCAATTCTAGCCTATTTTGTGTCAACATTTTTTGTAAGAGATAGCAAAGACATGTTCCTTTTTTATTAACTCCATCCAAGTTCTCTAAGTTCTCCATCACCCTCTTTTGGCGTCATTTACATGCATCCCGTCTAATCTTCTCACTGGAGCATCCGTTGGTCTTCTTTGCATGTGCCCACACCAACACAATCTACACTCCATAAGCTTCTCCCCTAAAGGTGCTAGCCCCAAGTTCTCACGAATATACTCATTTCTATTCCTATCTCTCCTAGTTATCCCATACATCCACCTTAGCATTCTCATTTCAGTTACATTCAATTTATCTATATGACATTTTTTTTGGAGCCCAACACTCCGCTCCATAGTGTATTGTAGGTCTAGTAGGTGTCCTATAGAACTTGCCTTTAAACCTATTTGAATAAAAACTTTCCTACTGGAAAAATACATCAGAATGGAATTATAATAAAGCTTGTAAAGAAACAACAGCATTGCCTATTGTACTCGCCCTCCACTTTCCTCTGTAAACTAAGCAGGCACAAAAAACTTAGGTACATGACAGAAATAACTAGATCTAACATACACACCAGGGCTGTCACTTTGCATGTTGTGAGGAAACTCATCACTTAAACATAATTCTGACATATCAAGTTGCAAAAGCTCATCTACTTCCTGTAGGACGTCAGCAAAATGTCTAAATTGCAGTTCGGGAAAGTTGCAGCAAGCAACTGAACATTACTACCAGCCTAAAACAATTACCCTAAAAACAGCAGCACTGCAAGGAGCACGGACAGAATTCATATGCATAAATTCAGCAAAACTTTTCCACGTGAGGTGGTCCAGTACACGTAACATTTGATCATAGCTACCAACTGCTAAAAACTTGCCACATGGGGACCATGCAACAGCTTTGACACCTAACCCACTTTCATAAGCTTGATACCTAGATAGACAATGTCCATCTGGAGAGTAGATCAAAACCTGCACGAAGAAAGCACAAAATGCAATCATAAAATTCCCAAAAGCAATTAAGTGGTGAACTGCCAACTATTATAGGGCAAACATGTACCTTATATTCAAGAAGAGAATCCCAAACCACAATAGCAGTATCATCTGGAGACCATTCAATATCAGCTAAATCAATTGTGTCAACAGCAAAAACACCCATTATTTCCCACGTTTGACAGGATAACAAATTTATATAGTCTTTGCAATCACGCCTTGTGCAAATGGCTGCAAAATTTCCATCCTTTGTAAAAGAAACCCCTTTGGCAGCATGCTTAGGCCACTGAACATGCACGCATGCAGTATTTAGCAATGACCAAACAGTTAAGCGCAACTGGAAGTCTGATGTGGTAAGTATATGACGACTGTCAGGACTCCACCTTGCATAAGCAATACCAGAAGGGCCGTCATCTATTTTGCAAGTCCATTCAGGCTGGGTCAATGACCATGCTTGCACAACTGGTCGTTTGTGAAGACCACAAAGTATATATTCTGAATCAGGAGCCCACTCAATGTAACTTATCTTATCCAAACAGGAATACAACTGAACAACCTGCATTCATGACAACATTAAGCACTAACATAAAAACCGATTACTGTAAAAATCTGGCAATTAATTGCAGGATTTGGCATCCAATATATTTACATAAATGTGTATACTTCTCAGACAAAAACTGGCAGGAGTGAATCTAGCATCTCCGAGCTACCAATTAAACTTACTGAAATACATACAATTGCATTATCACCAACCTAAATACTTTGTGCAGTTGATTTACATACTATACGTACAATTATTCTGAAGGAGCTCGTTAGATGTCACTGTGTCACTGCAAACAAAATGCAGTTTTTCTAGAACCAAGCAATGACCATCTGGCATTCAAAGGAGATAGGCAGCCATATATATGAACAAGGGCATTATTATCTTCGAAGTTAGGACCGTGACTGTACATAGGGTCTAAAAAGTATCAGTAATCACAGCATAATCAAGGTAGTCAAGATAATGCATTGCTCTTTTTTTGCTGAAACAGGTCAGACGTTTGGTTTACCAAAAATTTCAATTTCTTCTAACATGATCTAAGCATATTGTTAACCTATAAAGCATCTCATATACTCTCCCTTTGTACGACGAAACGAGTCTGAATTTTCAGTTAATCAAAATAATACATTCGACCATTTTCGTTGGATAGAGAGAGTTGTACGACGACAAGCAAAGTCCAAATTTCCAGTTAATCAAAATGAGACATTCAACCTTTTTTGTTGGATGGAGTGCTAATAAATTGACTTCAGTAGCTCATCAAACATTTAAGCCTAAATTACATACTCCAAACCCAATACAACAACATTGCTCCCAATCTTAAGAAAGACAAAGAGAAACACAACTAACCACTCCATCCGTCCGAAAAAGGTACATACACTGTAAAAAAAAGTCAATTCTTTAAGCCACAGTGAAAACGCCTAACTGTAACAACCTTTTTCGGATACGGAAAAAAGCGAAATGTATCAACCTTCGTCGGACGGAGAGGAGTTCAATAAACAGCCAGATTTCAAACGGAAAAACTAAAAATTAGATTTTTTTTTTGTTTGGACCTTGAAGGAGAGGACATCGCGAATGACAAGGCGGGAGTCGAGGGAGACGGCGAGGAAGCGGGAGTTGGGGGAGAAGGAGCAGGGCCCGTTCTGCTTGTAAGCCTCCGTGAACTCCATTGTGCAGAACCAAACTCAGATCCCGTCGCTACTTTGGCGCCGGCGAGACGGTCAGCCCGCCCGGGAACCAGCCCGCTCCGGTGTCCTCTTGTCGGACCGCCATTAATCCTCTAAAAGTTGAAGTGGGGAGCCAGCAGCAGAAATCAGGCCTTTTGCTTCGTTCTCAGGAGCGCAGTTACGACAGGATCATGGTTCACCATCTCGCCGAGATCTCGGAAGGTCCGAGATCTCGCCGAGACCAGCTCCCGAGGGCTATCACCTCAATGCCGACGTCGCCCCCGAACACATCCAACACGAAGTGCCTACCTAGCAACACCCTCGACGCCGACGTCGCCCCGACCATAAAAACGCCGCCTTTACAAGTAGCCGGCGACGTCCCCGCCGCCGAATTATGCCACGGTTTCCTCGAGCAAAGCCGACAAGAAGTAGGTGATGAAGAAGACGCGGGAGGAGTGGCCGCTGGGGAAGGACCAGTGGTCGACGGCAAAAGTGAGGTGCATGCCTAGCTGCGTTTGGCCGTCGTCCCGCCACTCCGTGAGTTCAATTGTTGTGTCCCAGCTGCGTTTCGGCGACGTGCCCCGAAGGAACTGAGAATGGGCCGGAATGAGCCACGGAAACATGTCCGAGATCATTTTACTTATCTCGCCGGGATCTCGTCTCTTCGGCCGACCGAGACGAGACCGAGATCCCGAGCCATAGACAGGGTTTTTTAAAAATTCGAAGGGTGTAATTATAATTTCATCAGATAGCAACCGGTTAACGCAAATTACAGACTTCCCCGGACTTCGTAACAATCATTTGTATGATGACCAGTGTCACATAATAAAGGATCCTGCTATGTGAATAAAGAACTTTGTACTAGAAAGATTAGCATGTTGCATTAATTTACTGAATGCTTGTTTTCTGTTTAATGTTGAATCACAGGTCAATTTGCTCTTGACTAAATGGATGAAGGATTTAGAGAAGATATTTTCTGTTTAGGCCATTGTGCAGAACCAAGCTTAGATCTCGTCGCTACTTAGGCGCCGGCGAGACGGTCCGGCCGCCCAGGAACCGGCCTGCTCCGGTGTCCTCTTGTCGGTTCGCCATTAATCCTCCAAAACTTGAAGTGGGGAGCAGCAGCAGAAATCAGGCCTTTTGCTTCTTTCTCAGGAGAGCAGTTAAAAGCATGGTTCGCCATCTCGGCGAGATCTCGGAGCGGGCCGGAATCTCGCCAAGATGGCTCCGAGATCTCGCCGAGACCTGCTCGGGGGCTACCACCTCAATGCCGCCGTCTCCCCCGAACACATCCTACACGATTCCTTCAAGCACACCCAAACAAGCTCCCGATCACATCCAACACGAAGTGCCTACCTAGCAACACCCTCGACGCCGACCATAAAACGCCGTCTTTACCAAGTAGCCGGCGACGTCCCCGCCGCGGAATTGTGCTACAGCTTCCTCGAGCAAAGCCGACGAGAGGGACAAGAAGTAGGCAATGAAGAAGACGCGGGAGGAGTGGCCGCTGGGGAAGGACCAGTGGTCGACCGCCATCGTCCCGCCACTCCGTGAGTTCAATTGCCGTGTCCCAGCTGCGTTTGGCTGTCTCCGTCCCCGCCCCACGGCCGCTATCGACGACTCACGGAGATATGACTCTGGCTTTTCCTCTCTTCGTCTCCGGAGCCAGCGCAAGCGCAATTGGCCGAGCTGTCGGACGAGAACGAGAAGCTGCGCGAGGACAACGGGCAGCTCAGCTCGAAGCTTGCCCGGACCAAGAAGCAGTACGAGGAGCTGCTGTTGAAATTTGACTTGAAATTAAACAATTTAATTAAAAAATGCTGCGATCGATCGGCGAAATAACGCGATCGATCGTGTAACGATCGACCGTGATAAACCGATCGTTCGTAGTTACTGTGATTTTCTGAAATTTTGTTTCCGCATTGCCCCGATCGATCGTTTTTAAAACGATCGATTGTAGTTACTGGAATTTTAGGATTTGTGTACCGCGATAAAACGATCGATCGTAGTTTTAGGCTAAATAAGGCGATCGATCGCAAAGCGATCGATCGGCTAAGCGATTACAGCGAGTAAATGGCCGTTTTCTCTGCGGAAAAGTGCGTCTCTTCTTCCAGAAAAGGCCCAATAGCGTTCTTCTTTATATATAGAACGATTTTCTGCAGAGAAGGGTTACAGAAACAACAAAATAATTCATTCTTCTTCTCTCTTGATTCTTGGTCCATCATTGAGCAATAGAATCTCTGTTGATTGAGATCCAGTCAGTTTGATTTGAAGTGCACATTTAAACTGACGGTGTGGTTCGTTGTATCTCGGGAACGGAACGCAATTATTCGCCTGTGCACGAAGGGAGGCGTATCTGTTTCAAGGACAACGCATAGCGTGCCTCGAACCTGGTTCTAATTCTTATACTCATTCTAGTATTTCTTGTGTATATTTGTCAATTTATGTGAATAATTTAGTAGTATTTTAGCCCTCTTATATGTGACAATCCCAACAATCTTGAAACAGATATTCTTTGTTCTTGTTGATTGAATACTACTGCAATTATGGGTGTTGACAAATCATTGAAGCCTGAGAAATTTGATGGCAAGAATTTCATGCGATGGCAAACAAAGATGAAATTTTGGTTGATTCAATTGAACATATTCTATGTTATTTCTGATGTTCATGTGGAAAAAACTATATCTTCTGAATCTGATAAGACTGCTAGTTCGTCTGATGTTGGAACTACTAAGCCTGTTGATAGTGATAAATTCAAACAAGATGATGAACTGTGCCATGGACAAATTTTGAGTGTCTTGAGCAATGAATTATATGATTTGCATGTGAATACTAAATCTGCTAAAGAGCTATGGGATACCCTTGATAAGAAATTTGGAAAGGAGCATGAAGGGGAAGAAAAATATGTTGTAGGCGAGTATTTTGACTACAAGATGGTCGATAACAAATCTGTTAGAGACCAGGTTGTTGAGATACAGAATTTGGTAGCAAAGATCATTGGGAAAGGCATTCCCGTTGACGAGAGGCTCCAAGTTCCGGCGCTTATAGATAAGCTACCACTCTCATGGCAGGATTTCCAAGTTAACTTGAAGCACAAAAGGGATGCAATGTCCGTTGATGATCTTATGGTAGCCATACAAATTGAAGAAAAGCATAGAGGTAAGATGAAAATCTTACAAGGCTCATCTTCTGGGGTCAAAGATAGTGCGCAAGCAAATGTTGTAGAAGGGAAACCGAAGTTTCATGGCAATAAGAAGAACAACAAGAAGTTTAAGAATCGGTCTTACAAACCTGGTTCAAATATCCATAAGGACAAGAAGTTGAAGGTTTGCTGGGTCTGTGGGAAACCGGGATATTTTGCAAACAAGTGCAAAGAGAAGAAAGGTCAGAACCATAGTCATGGTGGGGCTGCATCTTCTGCTCATGTTAACATGGTTACTTCAGATGACAGGTTAGTATTAACTAATTCTGAAATTAACTTGGCATGTGAATCTACCGATTGGTGGGTTGATACAGGGGCAACTATTCACATCGGTGTTGATGTTTCTTCTTTTTCTTTCTATCAGGAAGTAAAGGATAGGACTGTGACGATGGAGAACTCCTCTGAGGCTAGAGTTTATGGAGTTAGAAATGTGGACATCCGGTTTACATCGGGGAACACGTTGACTCTTCGTAATGTGTTGCATGTGCCTAGTGTGAGGAAGAACCTAGTTAGTGGAGTACTTCTTAGTAGAGAAGGATATAAATTAGTGTTTGAGTCAAATAAAGTTGTAATAACTAGACATGGTACTTTTATTGGCAAAGGCTATGTGTGTGATGGCCTCTTTAAACTAAATTTGGTTTCTTGTAATAACTCTTTATTTCAAGTAGATGACTCTTTAGTTTATCATGTTGATTCTTTTGATGTGTGGCATATGAGACTTGGACATGTGAATTCAAATACTATTAAAAGAATGATGAATCTTGATTTGATTCCGAAATTGCATGATGTATCTAGTGATAAATGTGAAATATGTGTTCAAGCAAAACAACCTAGGAAACCTTATAGGTCTATTGATAGGTCTACATGTTTTCTTGAATTAGTTCATTCGGATATATGTGAATTGAATGGATTAATTACCAGGGGTGGTATGAGATATTTCATTACATTTATTGATGATTACTCTAAATATTGTCATGTTTATTTACTAAAGTCTAAAGATGAGGCTTTTGAGAAGTTTAAGGTCTATAAGATGGAGGTTAAGAATCAAACTGAGAGGCGGATTAAAAGATTAAGGTCTGATCGTGGTGGGGAGTATTGTTCTCTTGAATTTTGCAAGTTTTGTGAAAATCAAGGAATAATACATGAAACCACGGCGCCTTACTCTCCTCAATCTAATGGAGTAGCAGAAAGAAAGAATAGAACATTCATTGACATGATTAATTCTATGCTTTCATCTTCGGGTCTACCGAAGAATTTATGGGGAGAAGCAATTCTTTCTGCTTGTATGATCTTAAACCGTGTGCCTCATAAATGACAAAATACAACTCCTTATGAGTTAATGAAAGGAAGAAAACCAAGCTTAAAGTTCATTAAGGTTTGGGGATGTCTTGCCAAAGTGAAAATCCCAAACGTGAAAATGGATAAGCTAGGTTCAAAAACATATGATGCGGTGTTCATTGGTTATGCACAAAATAGTAGAGCATATCGGTTTTTAGTAATTGGGTCAGATCGGCAGGATTATGCACCTAATACTATTAAGGAGTCCGATGATGCATCATTCTTTGATAATGTATTTCCTATGAAGGAAAAGAGTAAAGCTGTAGTGCATAAAGAAGATGGTTCATCATCTTCTATTCCAAGAATTGAAGATTCGGATACCAATGTAGAGGTTAGGAGATCTAAAAGAACCAGAATAAAGAAGAATTATGAAGATGACTTTTATACTTATATGGTGGAGAATGAGGATCCTTTGACATTTAGTGAGGCTATGTCATCTAGTGAATCTCCTTTATGGAAGGAAGCGGTACAGAGTGAGATGGATTCAATTCTTGCACATGGGACGTGGGTTCTAACGAATCTACCTCCAGGGTTTAAACCCATTGGGTGCAAGTGGATCTTTAAAAGAAAATATTATCCAGATGGATCCATTGAAAAGTACAAAGCTAGATTAGTGGCTAAAGGGTATAGTCAAAAGGAAGGTCAAGATTTCTTTGACACGTATTCTCCTGTGACCATGATAACTACAATTAGAGTGCTTATTACATTGGCAGCTCATTATAACCTCGAGATCCATCAAATGGATGTCAAAATAGCATTTTTAAATGGTGAATTGGAGGAGGAAATCTATATGGAGCAGCCTGAAGGTTTTGTAGTTCCTGGTCAAGAAAGAAAAGTATGTAAGTTAGTGAAATCTCTCTATGGATTAAAACAGGCTCCTAAACAATGGCATCAAAAGTTTGATAATGTTCTTCTTTCTAATAATTTTATTATGTGTACATCGGATAAATGTTTATATTGGAAGTCCTTTGATTGTTCATTTGTAATGTTATGTTTGTATGTTGATGACATTTTATTGTTTGGTGATAATGTGCATCATATCAATAAGGTTAAGGATTTCCTTAATGAGAATTTTGATATGAAAGACTTGGGTCTTGCCAAAGTCATACTGGGCTTAAAGATTGACAGGACTTCTAATGGAATAGTTGTGAGCCAATCACACTATGTGGAGAAGATTCTAAAGAAGTATGGTTACTTCGATAGAAAACCTGTCAGTACGCCGTATGATTCAAGTGTTAGACTAAAGAAAAATAGTGGGGAAAGTGTATCACAACTTAGATATTCACAGCTGATAGGAAGCTTGAGTTATCTGGCAAACTGCAGTAGACCAGATATATCCTATGCTGTGGGAAGACTAAGTAGATATACTAAGAGCCCTAATGAGTCTCATTGGATTGCCATTGAGAGGGTGTTCAGATATCTGAAGGGAAGTGTAAATTTCGGTTTACATTATTCCGGGTTCCCTGCTGTATTAGAAGGATACAGTGATGCTAATTGGGTATCAGATTCTGATGAAACAAAGGCCACGAGTGGTTATGTATTTACACTTGGTGGTGGGGCAGTTGCATGGAAATCTTCCAAGCAAACTGTGATAACAAGATCTACTATGGATGCTGAGTTAGTAGCTCTTGATAAAACTGGAGGAATGGCGGAATGGCTTAGTTATCTATTAATAGATATACCTTGGTTGAATAAGCCAATTCCTGGAATTTTGATTCACTGTGATAGCCAATCAGCTCTTGATAAGGTTAAGAGTAAGAATCATAATAAGAGGTCCTCTAGGCATATTGAACTAAGGTATAAAATCTTGCGCAAGTTGACTACATCGGGAGTCATTACCTTAAGTTTCATACGATCAGCGGATAACTTGGCTGATTCGTTTACTAAAGGGTTGTCGGCAGGACAAGTCTTTAACTGTAACACCCGAAAAATCGGTACGTTTTTGGAAAGTGCTATTTTAGGAAACTGGTCTAAAATAGGAAAGTTTTCGTAACTGTCGTGCCTTTTGATCTGGTATTTCGTTTTGGCCTTGTGAGACCTTATCTTGATGATTTTTGGTCAATAAAATTGTGTAACCAGTTTAGGCAGGTTTTTCCGAGCGCGAGGACTGGGCCTGGCGCCAGCGCCTGATACACCTGACGCCAGGGCCAGTCGAGTGACAGGGCTAGGGCTAATCACGTGTGTGTGTACACGTGTGACGGGGCCTAGTGGATGTGTCACCAGGGCAGGACTCGTGCACGGTGGAACTGCTTTGCACGCGTGCAAGTTATCTTAACCGCTCATCTGTGATCTGTGTTGTAAGATGTGCAAGATCCAGGGAAGGGCCACGTGGACCCTGAGGGATCACGCCACCTCATGGGTGACGTGGACGTCTTGGACCCACGATTTGGGAGGCCAAATCGTGGGGAGATCTCTTTTAATTTGATTTTCACTAATTTGAATTAATAGATTACCCTAATTTGTAATTGATTTAATTAGGGCTTGTTTAAGGAAATTGATTGGTAGTTATGGAAGATGCCAAAGCATATTCCAGCTAACAAGAAATGGGCGCCATTTGTGTGAAGAGCAAATCGTGGGATTGGTGTTAGCAAAGGAAGTTACCTTGACCTATTGGATAATTATCTCATCAATCAACCTCTTAATTGATTTGATTGCAACTAATTTTAGTAGGAGCCAATCAGCCTCAAGGAGAATCTTACCAAAGCTTACCATTCAAATGTGAAGATTGGTGGCTTTTGGTTTGGGCGCCCAAATGGAAGAGCATCCTTGCCTTTTTCGGTTTGGGAAAATCTTGGAGAATAGCTTGACCCCAACTAATTGGCAATCCAAATATTCTGATGAGGCTGGATATGGGGGGCTTGTTGGAATGGAAAGATTGCATTTTTCTGGACTTGTTCGTGGACGTTGGATGGGAGGTAATCGAACGGTCGAGATTGTTTAGCCTAGAAGTTGAATTAGCTATTTAAAGGGGACAAAAAAAGGGGCCGGCTTCCCTTTAGCCTGCGTCCCCTCTTTGTGTGCCTTCACCCCCCTTTCTCACCCCTCTAAATCAGAACCCTTTCCTCCATTATTTTCGTGGTGTGGTGAATCGACGGGCATAGGAGAAGGCGCGAAGCAAAGTGCAAGCTACGCGAAGTAATTTGTGGTTGTCGTAAGAGGTAGGATACTCTTTTCTTTTGATTTATATTTCTGATTTCTTGCACGATCTTGAGAAGGTGTATGACTAATATTGTAGAGTACATCATGTTCTATTCGTGTGTTACAAATTGCTATTACTCGATGCGATTTATATTCATGATTCATATGGTATATGCTAGAGGGTGCAATAATGCTTATGTTCGTGTTCCCATGCCGATCCTAGTTGACTCCCCATTGATTTTGTTGTCATTTATTGCTGATCGTGTCTCGAAGTATTGTCATGTTGATTGCTGTCCAACGAAAGTTGGCTTCTTTATAGTCTCTTACATCGATTCATGTCATGATTCATTGTATATCGCAAATCGATGCCCTGATTTTTGTATCATGCTACTCAATTCATTACTCCTTTGCTTTACAATGCTCTTCGATGTAAAAAGGTGAGACCTTTGCAGCATATCAGTTCATGTTGGTGCGTCTTAGGTCCGGTTTTATGCAATCCATATGGGTATGGATTGTTAATCGATTAATAGTGCAATTATACATGGATCGGGTAATAGAATTAGTGATATGCATACAAATCTAATAAAAGATCAATTTTTATCTACTAATTAGACCCATCTCCGTGGGGCCAGAAGTGGTCTGACGTCATGTCAGAGCCTGTTTGGGTCGTGGAGGTGTCCAAGTTTACTTGGCTTGTTCAATACTTTTGTTATATAAGAATCAAGTTAAAAGATTAGCAATCGGGTGATAAGTGTAACCTAATGCTGAGACTAGATCAATAATTCCAGAACCCTTAGGCTCTGTAAAATACATTATGAAGAGGTTAATAGTGTCAGTAAGGGTAATTAGGGAATTATAAAAGGTTGTACTATTAATTAACGGGTATAACTTATGCTAAGTGGTCTCGGCCAGGGGCAGTCCTGCTCAGACAGACCCCACTCTAAAAATGATATCTAATTGTAGAAAAATCCAAACAGTAAACCGTTTGTCAATCTGTAAACTAGACATCTGAGGGAATCTGGGATAAAAATTTCAGAAGTTAGTTCTTTGGGTACAGGGCGTAGTGACCTTCGGAAGTGGGCTGTTCTGTTTGGACAGAACTGGTTTCCTGCGCGTATTAACCCTAAAACCCTAATAATATTAAGAAACTTAATTCAAGATAATAATGAAAGACTTTAATTAAGATTGATACTACTTATAAGACTTTGGGACCAGTGAGCTTCAAAGTGTAAAGCGGATCCTAGAGTCGAACGGGGTGTCCCTTTTTAATTATCCTTTGTGTTCTTCTCTTGAGTTATTCACAACTCAAGGGTATTCAATGTGAGAATCTTTTTCAGAATCTCTGACGTGGTCTATTTGAGACATGTCATTTCATTATTTCTGTGTCGGGGATTGTCAACCCTAGGATTAGGCACGACGATGAAGACGGCGGAGCATGGACCTTTGGCGAGCCAGTGATGGGTCTCTTTGATGAGTCTTTCGGTCGGGTCTCAACCGAGTTCCCAGACCTAATTGTTCTGAGATGTTCAAGCACTCCTTAGTGAGTCTATTTGCATTGTGATCGATAATTGTATTTTACTCCTATGAAGAGTTGAAATTCAGAAAGCTTTGAGTTAAGCCTTTTCAGAATAAAACCCGATGTTCTAAGAAACAGTTTCTCCACTAAGTAGCGTTCCAGAGAGCTCTTAGTCGGAATCATAGTATGCTCACGAGCCATTGCTAGATCCTGCGAGATCTCCGATGATGATGAACCTCTGTAGTTCAGCCGATGACGGCAACCGCGTGCGCTTAGATTGTATGACATTACGGAAGGTCTGCAATCTCCGCCCATTGTGCCCGTAAGCACCGATGGGGCCAGCATCCCTAGACGCATGGCCGGGTTCCACTGTAGAACCTCTAGGATGTTCTGGTATTGTTTTCCATGAAGAAATGGACAGTTTGCGAGCAGAAATTGTTACCTCTGACACTTTAGATGTCCAGAGCTTATATTAATATTTTATCTCCATTACTCTGTGTAAGTTGGAGTCTTTGACCATTAATTCCTAGACTATGATGAGTCGAGGATGTCAGATGTTCAGATACGTGAAATCAGTTTGTTAAACCAAGTCTGTTGACCTATATTTGTTTTGGAGTCATCTCTTGTACCATTTGTTCCACTGTGATTTTTCTGTATCCTACTGGGTATTTCCTATGGAATACTCATGCATCCTCTGATGCAGGAATTAAGGAGGAGCAGCGGTGACGGCAATCAGCAACGTGAGTGGACGATGGAGACAGAAGACTTGTTTATTTATTTTATTGTGATTTGGATGCTTGAACTCGCGGCCTGCGCGCCGTTTTACTTTATTTTATGTTGTGTTAAGGCGTTTCAAGACTTTGTAATAACAATTTAGATATCTTTTCAGTTATTCCATATTTTGTAAGTAATTATTGTTTAAGTCGTGATTATCCTGCATGTTCCCTGATATTAAAAAGGGATAGTGGAAGTCTCGAGTATTCGGTCCGTCCCTGGTTTCCTACCCTTGACCTTCATTGGAATGTCGCTTCCGCGTAAATAGGGTCTTGGAAATCTGGGGCGTGACATTAACTCATCTAGGGGAATGGGGCTTAAAGCCTATGATTTAAGTCATCGTTAGTAGCAACCCAATCTCTCTGAGTGGAGATCCCACGACGAAGATTCAATGGGTAACAACAAGCTAATGCGTGATTTGGAGAGCACTATTATAATAAATTGTATGCTCGTTCCCGTGTAGTGATGAGAGTGCTCTACTGCATATGAAACAGGTTGACGAAAGTCTTAATGAGGTCAAGGCTTAAAAAAGCAGGGTATTGTTATGCAGATTACCCTTGGAGACTGTCACCTATATGAGTGCCACTGAGGTCGCAGTTAAGGAGAACGAGGGCTTGTTCTCTAATGTGCAACTCATGAAAAGATACAAGGCGCATGGCCATAAAGCGCTACCCCGAATGATCTCGAAAAGGGAGTAACTCTAACTGTTAGGTTGTCAAAGCTCTTGCTCTAAGGTTCAAGTTCAAGACTTAGTTCACTTCGAACTTGTGAGAGTGGCGGCTTACCAAACTAGGTGTAGGTTCAAACCCGCAAGGTACCTATCGCCAAAAACTTAGAGTACTGTTGCTCAATGTCTCATTCATGTGTCGTATGCATTTTAGTGTGTAGACTAGTTTAATATCAAGTCATGGTGGGGATTGTTGAAATTTGACTTGAAATTAAACAATTTAATTAAAAAATGCTGCGATCGATCGGCGAAATAACGCGATCAATCGTGTAACGATCGACCGTGATAAACCGATCGTTCGTAGTTACTGTGATTTTCTGAAATTTTGTTTCCGCATTGGCCCGATCGTTTTTTAAAACGATCGATCGTAGTTACTGGAATTTTAGGATTTGTGTACCGCGATAAAACGATCGATCGTAGTTTTAGGCTAAATAAGGCGATCGATCGGCTTATAAAACGATCGATCGGCTAAGCGGTTACAGCGAGTAAATGGTCGTTTTCTCTGCGGAAAAGTGCGTCTCTTCTTCCAGAAAAGGCCCAACAACGTTCTTCTTTATATATAGAACGATTTTCTGCAGAGAAGGGTTACAGAAACAACAAAATAATTCATTCTTCTTCTCTCTTGATTCTTGGTCCATCATTGAGCAATAGAATCTCCGCTGATTGAGATCCAGTCAGTTTGATTTGAAGTGCACATTTAAACTGACGGTGTGGTTCGTTGTATCTCGGGAACGGAACGCAATTATTCACCTGTGCACGGAGGGCGGCGTATCTGTTTCAAGGGCAACGCATAGCGTGCCTCGAACCTGGTTCTAATTCTTATACTCATTCTAGTATTTATTGTGTATATTTGTCAATTTATGTGAATAATTTAGTAGTATTTTAGCCCTCTTATATGTGACAATCCCAACAGCTGCTGCCCTTCTTGTCCAAGTACGTGGATGAGGGGACGATTAAGAGGTTGATGACGTACGAGGGAAGCAATTTACGAGAAGGATATGGAGAAGCGGAGGCAAAAGGGATAGAAAGGTGAAGAAGAAGAAGAAGAAGAAGAAGTTGAAGCTGAGAATGGCCTGATGTCCGATATCATTTTCCCTCATCTCGCCGAGATATCATCTCTTTGGCCAACCGAGACGAGATCGAGATCCGACTCATGCTACGATCCCATATTGGGACCCACTTTTTTTTTCTTTTTTTTAATGCCCGGGTGTCGGGCCAGTTTGCGTGCACCTCGACTAATCCCGGAGGTGAACTAATCTCGGAAGTGACTAGCACAGCAACCAACCGCCATGATCCACACTTGTATCATAGGATGGACGGGGGATTCGAACCTGGGACCTCCCAAAACCGAGGTCCCCCCCCTACTGGGCCATCCCATGGGTGGGTTTGGGATCCACTTAGTGGGTCTCAGAAAAGGGACCCATAAATGAGAAATACACAACAAAACAAAGGCATATATAAGCAATCTGTCTTGGCCACTTGTTTCTGAGCTCAAAATTAGTAGCACTATACTGTTTTTGTTATTCTTTTCATGGTTGATGTTATATATCACTAGCAAATAGCAAACACAGTTAAGTCAAATATCAGCACTTCAGCCAGAACAAGAAGTTGGTTATCGGCTCTTTTCTGTACTAGAAGTCTGGTGTACATGACTTGGGCATCAGAGGCATATAAAAAGTTTTGGCAGAAGTGAATGGCCTGTAATCTGACTCCATAAACCAGGCTCAGTTCTGCCCACAAGGCTAGAATCACATTTCCGGTTATATTCATCAGAACCAAATTTCGTTACCACTAGAAAAGAAGTATCATCACTCTGTAAGAATTTGAGGAATAGGCAAGCAAAAGTCACAATATTGTCCAATTAGCTGAACTCTCGAGCTTCTTCATCCGGAGCTGATAACCCTTAAAACAGCTTGATCATGGGTAAAGTAAGTCTAGACATCATGAATGACTTCAAATGGTTTGGTTTTCTATAGAAGTAGAAATGATATTGTGCTTGTTTCAGATAGACTAGAACTTCTTAATCAATAATCAATTACCTGCCAGTAGCAAGCAGTTAGTAAGTACCCTTTTTCCTTCTCAATCTCGCAGCTGCTCATGCTGCACCTTTATTACTAGGAAACAACCTTTATTACTAGGAAACAGTTAAGTAATTTCCTTTGTTTGTCTGTAAACATTGGTGATAACTTAAAATTTTGATACAAGTAGCTCAGTCTCAGCTGTCTAATTAGGCTAATTGCAATGTAGATTCATCTGTAGGTAGAGTGAGAGAATTATGTTTATCTGTCTATCTGTTTCTGTAATACTGTAATCAAAGAAAAAGTTTCTCTAACATAATGTCATTATCCGCAAGAAAAATGCATCATGGAAGTAGAGTGAGAGAATTATGTTTCCATGTTGTGTGAAATCTGATAGCAATAAGGTTTTCAGCCTTACACGCGGAGGAGCTGCCAGCTTTGACCTCATTTAGGTAGTTAAATGAGAAAAACAAAAGTAGCTGTTAGGCAAGTGACTACTTTGCACTACTCTGCCCTTTCTTCACTGGTGAATTGGTATAAAGTCTTCGGAGAAACCTATAACATGCTATTGGGAAGAAATCGCTCACAAGGAATAAAATGGAAAAATTTGCAAAATACAGCTCATTTTGCATTGAAAGAACACCATTCTGCGGTGGCGTGCTTCCCTTCCCCAGCATTATAGCAGTTACTGATTTCTGCAGCTACATGATTAGTTGCAATTGCAATACTAAGAGGAAAAAGTAAACATAAATTGTAATTTGGAAAACAAATTACATTTCAGTGGATGGGAAAAAAGCATTTTCCCTTAAAAAATATTGAAAACAACATATCACTTCAAATTTGTGTCAGTATGCTTCCTATTTGATTTTCTGGTTGATTCGACTTTTTGGAGCCTAATTTGCTCTCTGAACTTCGCTATAAACTCATCTGCCTTCTTGTCTACCTCATTTTTCTCCATGCTTGAATGTATAACATACGTTGAAGTGGCTGCTTCTTTTCCGTCAGTAAGATTTTCAAAGATAACATTATTATCTTCCAATGTTGCCTTTTCTTTCTCACCAAGTTTGTGATGGAACTTGCGACTAGGTTTCTCAATTTTTTTCTGCTGGGGTTGAACATGTTCAATGTGCACTTCAGATTTCTTCACCATCACAGCTTCTACTTCCCTGTATCTCTTGCCATCATCCGTCACTATTCCATCTCCCTTTTTGGTTCTTCTTGTTCGAACTGCCTTCCCAATATATGAACCTCCACTGACCTGCTTGATTTGTGTTGCCAAACTAGTGTACTTTGTGCTCAAACTTTTATCATATAACTTTGCCTTCGATGACCTTTTCCTGCAGTCTTTCAATTTACCTTCTAACATGCCAGGTTTAGTACCCAATTTTTTGCTCGCATCAGCTCCTGCTTCTTTCTTGCAGTACGTAGGCCTTGTCTCCAGCTCCAATGGTTGGTTTCCTAAATCTTTTCCTTCCCAATCTGATCCCCCCACGACTTGGCTGCCTAAATTATTTCCTTCCCAATCTGATCTCCCCACCACTTGATTGCCTACATCATTTCCTCCCCAGTCTGATCTCCCCATCACTGAAACTTCCTTGTTCAGCTTGCTTCTCAATCCAGACCTAAAACACCTGTTACCTAAATCTTGATCAAACAAATCTGATTTGCTTCTTACTTGACCTTCATTATAATGTTTCTCTCGTGTTTCCCTTCTCAAAGATTCCCACACCAAATCACTGGCATTCCGTAAGCTTTCCTCACTAGACCTATTGAGCTCCGTCCCTTCAGCTTCACATTCTTTGCTTGTATGTGCCTCACCAACCAAACACGAACTCGCAGTAGCTTGAGATTGGTGGTTCATGGATCCCAGAGATGTTGTGGGTAGAGGTGGAAACCAAGAAAACTCATTTTCCTCGACAGATCCATCGCTACCCATCCCCACAAATTCTTGCAAAGAGGAAGAAGACGGAAATATCTTTGCGGCAGCTTCAGAGCCACTTTCTACTAGAAAAGCTGATGAACAAGAAAAAGGAGGCAATGAAGCCGTCCCATATCCATTTTCCATGCTCATTCCCCTATAATTAGATCCCCAAGTAATTGCTGAACAAAAACCAGCAATCCCAATCTTTTCCAAATTCGCATTTTCCATCTCTCCAGCACCACCTGACACCATTCTATCAGTACTATTTGCAAATCCCTCCACACCGCGATCAGATCCATTTACATTATCAGAGAATTCAGTGCTCCGATCGACATAAGCCTCGCCTTCTTCCTCAAAAGCGCTGCCCACCTTTAAGCTACCAGTCAATATGCCACTGTCTTCTGAGCTGACTACCACAGGCTGGGCATGAAAATACTGATTGTTCCACGTTTTGAAGTTAGTGTCATTGTTCTGACCCACAGAAGTTTCTGCTTCTTCCCCCAAAGCAACCTCCTTTAAGCTCCTAACAGGCAGTTGAGGCCTACTCCTAGTCACTATGCCACTGTCTTCTGTTATCAAGTTAGTCTCACTGAAGGAAGATGGGAGTTCAGGCTGGTCAACAGAAAAGGCAGAATCTTGGAAGCTTTTACCCACATTGTTATGTTCATTATCGGATTGTACAACATGTCGTCGACCCAAAACACCATAAGAAACAGCAATGCCGACAAAAAGAAGTTTCAGAAGCTCCCAAATCCTTGTATCGAATGTGTGATTGACGAAAGGAGGGGGCTTGGCGGGGAAAAGAAGGATAAGGAAGGCAATGACGAGTATGGAAATAGTTCTAGAGACAAAACAGAAAGAGAACTTACTCAGATGTTCTACCTTCTGATGCACCGGAGAGACGAGACCATGGAGTATACCATGCTGGGTCGGTGTCTCTAGCTGAGGCAAAGTCTCTGAATCTAGAGCATCCGCCATTGGAGCAGTAGATGGGAAGGCAGAAACTGAAGAGAATGGAAAAGCCACGACCTTTGGATCTTGAGGTGTCGGTTGTCGTATGACCAAATCTCTAGTTACATGCGTTAGAAAGCCAAAATTAAAAAAGAGACCCGGTTTATATGAGATCGTTCTAAATAAAGAGTATGAAAATAGTCTCTTGGCTCGTTAGATTCCAATCCGAAGGTGGGTATCAAATCAGTAGTTGTCGACGTCGGATTGAGATCCAACAGCTACGATATAAACTGGCTTCATATAAGAGAACAATCTCATTTAAATTTTTCCCATAAAAAAATAGGTTTAATTTGGTTTCCAGATTGAGATAATTAATATAGGAAAGAGGGAAACAAATATACTTATGAGCTAAATTAAGAGAAATTATTAGGTACAATTGGCACAATACTCCAGGGCACTAAGGAGTCATTGATCTATGAGATTAACGACGCATATGCTATAAATGTACGCTATAATAAATTAGTACCAAACAGTTAGAACGCACATGCATAACCTTTGTGTCACTGATCTTGAAAACTCTAATAAAAGTGGCATAAAAGTTGACATGAGTTGCCGGTTGTACCCAATAATTTCTCCTAAATTAGATCCTCTGAGCTAACATAGTGCATAGACATGTTATTCAGTCTGGTCCAAACATGTTTACTCTGTTGCAAAAAAAAAGTTACACAGTTTGATCAAGTATAAGTTATACAGCTTGGTCAAGTATATGTTCTTACCGACACCGGTTAGGCTAGAGACACTCATTTGTGAGTGTGGGAAAGGAGAATTTGCAGCCAATAAATTTGTCACATTCATTTGGCCAGACACATTTCTTGCTCATTTAGGAATGTTTTACTTGGCACTAATAAGGGCAATAGTGTTTAAAAAAATAATTAACCAATGGGTGTTGGTTTGACGGCTAGGGCATACTTCCCAAAGCAGGTGCCCTAAGTTCAACCCCCAACTTCGTTGGCTACCCATTCAAAATTGTATCCCAAGGGTGGGCCTTGTATGCATACGAGGGGATTGGCGATGGGATACGGTGCTCTAAGAGGTTGGTTGGTGTCACGCCCCGAAATCTTATACCTCGATCGGAGTGCGGAAGCCAACCAATGGAATACATTTCGAGGTAGAGATCCCGGGCACGCGACCGAACAGTCGATTTCCCAACCGATTACAATCATCTCAAAAGGATGTGTAACCGATTATGCCCGCAATCAGTGTAATACAATAACAGACATCAATAAATAATATGAAATGAATTTACTTAATAATAATCTATTTAAGAAAGTCAAATAAAATAAGCCTATAAGTCTATGGCACACAACTGCCAAGAATGTCATAAGTATCAATAAAAGCAAAGCAAATAACTAAATAGTCTTTAAACTCTTCTCGGCGCCTACAATCCGCCTTTCCACTACTGCACTTCTTGATCTTAATTTTCATTTGCGCCTGCATCAGAGGATGCATGAGTATTTCATAGAAACACTCAGTAGGATGTAAAAACCCACTGAATTAAAATAAGTGGTACGAAGAGAATAAGAATAACAAAGGTTACTGAACTAAACCGAGGTCGATACACGTGTAAGGTTAGTCAATCACAACAATCCTAACTTGCAAGTATAGGAAAGTAGCAATAAGACTCCGAATAAACATATGTGTAAGGAGAAAATAACCATCATATCAAAGGCTCCAGACATCTAAAGTGCAAGGAGTTACAATTTCTGCTCGTTAAATTGGTCGCTCGTAAGTGACTAAAATAATATACCAGAACTACCCTAGGGGTCCTCTCTTTGGAACCCTACCATGCGTCTAGGATGCTGGCCCCACCAGTGCTTACAGACACGATGGGCGGAGACTGAGGACCTTCCATAATGTCCACAATCTAACGTATATATAGTGCCTCCCTTCGGGCAGTATGGAATCGCAATTTCATAAATATAAGTGACCTCGCAAGATCTAGCAATGACTTAATTGAGCATACTATAAATCCACCCTAGGGAGAGTCTCGCAAGATCTCTAGTGGAAGAAACAATCATGTAATCAATATGAGCAATATCTCAAAGGAATAGAGGTCACAACACTCTAAGATCATAAGGTATCTCTTACCAGAATAGACTCACTCTTTGGAGAATGGATAGAAGTGTCAAGGTCTTTGGCCAACACATAACTCACTCATTAGTGTAGCATAGAATAACAAACTTCTCAAAGACATGTAAATCACTATTGAAATAACAAGACAATCCAAATACTTCGAATAATAACAACTCACCAAGAAGTACCATACAATCAATACATACCTTTCATGCTCAGCCCTAGATAGAAATTCCTTATACACATTGAAATTCTATAATACAAATATCAGAGATAAGAAATCAAATAATTCTTAGATGATTTGAATTCCAAATGAAATCACAAACCGGCATCAACGCTTCAAGGTAGATGGTTATAAATCTCTTGATCAAAGGATTATCTCTCCTAATTAGATTACTTCTAACCCAATTCTTACTGTGATATTCCATAAGCATATAGTCCAATTACTGGTATTGACACATTAATCATTAACATATCATATTACATGATGTTATTTGTATACTTAGTATTTTCTCTCGGATGCAGCTCACTGCCTCCTGCATAACAGTCCTATTCCGACGGCTATTATGCTCTGTACAGTAAGGTTTAACCTCTGAAATTTTTATTAATAATACCCTCGTGAGTCTAGTTTCTAACCCCACTAATTTTATATTTTTCCGATTTTATTTGAATTAGTTATGAATTATTTACTACCGACTGTCAGCACAAAAACAGTTCTGGCCGAGATTAAAAATCTTAATTAAACTTGATTATCTCACTTAATATCACATTATAGATGATAATATATCATTAACAGACCATATACTCCCCTCCAGACCAATTACAGACCCTAGGATTATCTGAAATTACTAAAGTTCACTCCATTCTTATGTTCTTTTACATATAACATGGTTTTAACTATTCATACCTCTCAAATAAGACCTTTAATGCAAGACACACCTTAAGGCACAAAACTCAGCGTGGATCATGATTAACCAAGCAATATCAGAACTTTTAGTCTCTGGAAAATTAATAAAGCATTAGACTTTAGGTGCGAATTCCCATCTAGAGACGGAACATGAATGCATATATGATTATGATGCACTACGCATAGAAATAATGACACAATTCATTAATCTCACAAGAATCCACACAATACACTAGGGTACTGAATCAAAATACTTCTCAATATCATATAATCAAAAGAGAGAAGAGGGGAAAAATCATCCTACTTGATTCATTGAAGATTCCGCATTTCTACGCGTTGCTCGTCTCCTCCGCTTTCTCCAAAACTCCCGCTCCAAGCTCATGCAAACTCCCACAAGAAAAAGCCTTAAAGGAGGTAGGTGAACATGGGAAGGAGAAGGGGAAAGGTCTATGGACGTTCTAGGGCTAGCACAAGCCAACTCTCTATGGTTTATATAGAGTTGAGGGAAAATCCCTTCTTAAACTAATTTTTCAAATCATGGACACTTCCAACCAATGAGAAGGCCTCGAGATCCTTCTAGAGACGTGCAAATCAAGTTCAATTGGGATTTAGTATCTTTCCCAAGCAAATTCACCCCAAAAATAAGCTAGAAATCACAAAACCGCAACCGGCGATCGATCGTCGTATGCATTGTTCTACACTACCGCGTTACAGCCGATCGATCGTAATTATTACCGATCGATCGCTTTACCCGAAATAAAATAATCAATAATTACAGTAACTACAATCGATCGTTTTGATAAGGCGTCGATCGGTTCAACTTGCCGATCGATCGTTTCTTATAGCGATCGATCGCAGCCACACTCAATCAAAATTCAATTTCTCATATCTTTTCACTCCGAACTCCAAATCACGCATAGTTGGTGGCGTTGGAAAGCTCTTCTCACCAACTTTAACTTCATAAAGAAAAACACGACCAAATCTAACATAAAAGGGTCGAATTTCTGTTTTAAAATACTTACTAATTTTTCGGGCGTTACAGTTGGCCTGCTCATTTTTTTACGAAAAAAGTGTTAAAAAAATTACCACCATACACTATGGCCATTTGTAAAATAAAGACTTTATAATAATCTTGTGCATGGTTCGCCATCTCAGATCTCGGCCTCATCTTGGTCAGCCAAAAAGATGAGATCTTAGAGAGATTAGGGAAAACAATCTCCGTCATCTAAATACAAAATCATGATGATGTCATAAACTTAATTGAATAATTTAGATGCTTTTATATTTCGATGGTGCATCTAAAGTGAATTTTAATTTTATTTATGTAAGTTTCAATGTGGGTTTTCATCATCATCATACACATTATTCCAGCTACATGGGGTCGATGGCATTAATTGCATACCGCACTTGACTCTTATCATAATCAAAATGGTAAAAAATGTAGGTTTCCATGCGGGTTTTGAAGTGCCAAATTTACTAAAGCTGAAATCAAATGCAAAGGGGCCGTTGATTTTCACTGAAGAAAAGACAAGTTCTACTTGTTTAAGTGGAGAATCGTTCAAATCCGATTCAAAGGAAGAGATTGACACAATGGGTAATTAAAACAAAATATAAAAAAGAAGCCACGGTGAGCTAATAGGTCGGTTACCCTGCCCCTTCTTAAAAAAAACCCTCGTTACAAAAAAAATATATATATTAAAATAAAAAATATAAAAATATATCTTATCTCGTCGAGATCTCGCAATGATCTCGGATCTCGCCGAGACTAAGGAAAAACGAAATTCCCTTGTGCCCCGGTAAGTGCTCCGAGACCGAGATCTCGCCGAGATGCCGAACCATGATCTTGTTGGACTTTTCTCACGTGGCCCATTTATCCTATTGGGTTTCGAGGCCCATCTCCCTCCTCGCTGAAATCCCCACCGGTGAAGACTGATCACTCTTCTGCCGGTAGCCCGCGCGACGGCCTGCCGGCGAAAGGGAAAGAACTTTGATAAAGAGAGCCGATGGCCGGGGAGGATACCTTCGTGGAAAGCGAAAATGCGGAGGCCTTCATCGCCAGAATCGAACACAAATCCAGAAAGATCGAAAGCTTGCTCAAACAGTAAACACCTTCTTCTCTCTCTGCTTATTTCCCCTTTTCCAGCTCTGTTGAGTTCATTTTGAATGAATTTAAACGTGGGTGTTTGCAGGGGGAGGCCGGTGGAGGCCCTTAAGACTGCGCTGGAAGGGTCGCTACCTACGACGAAGGACGAAAGATGCAAGGTTTTTGATGTGGTTTTCTTTTTTGTGATAAGTTTTCATCTGATGAAGTTGGATGATTTGATTTGATGGTGTGTTATGGTGGACTGCAGTCGGCGAATTGGATAGTGGTGCATCGGGCGCTTATGGCGATAAAAGATATTGATTCATTGTTTGCTTCATTGGATCCCGAGTACTATGACATCCTTATGAAGTGAGTATTTCTTTGTAATGATGTTTTCTGTCTTCCACTTGTATGGTAGATTTATATGTTTGGGGCTGATTGTAAATTCATCACTACATGGATGCTGTGATAGCTGTTCTTGTCTTCATGGTGGATGACATGCTTTTCTATTTGAATTTTTATGTCCAACATGAGAGAAACCTTTTCTTTTATTCGTTATACACGAAAATGGCACCTCTTGGATGAACTGTATTATCCCCTTAGTTGCGGCATTTCGGCCGTATTTTCGGGTTGGATCACTACTTAACAAAGTTCTTTTTACTCTTATCTCTGCCTTTGATAGATCTTAATTGACAAATATGGTATTTGTAGATTAGTTTTTGCTAGTTGGTAGCATTTCCAGCGAGCATAAACTTTATCAAATTCAAGGGCTTTTATTCCCACCTATATCGATCTCTAGATTTTATTTCTCGGTGAGTCATCCATTGACTTGGACACAAGTATTAGCTTAAATGTATAACCAAAGCTGGCTATTAAATTCAATCATATTCTTAGCTATGGTTATGATTGTTTGATTATGTAGCCCCTAGATACATGTTATATACTCCCTCACGTCCCGCAGTAAGTGTCCTATTTAGCTTTTTTTAGTGAACTAACCTAGCTCATTTTGAATAACCAAATAGGCATTTGGCTTAGTTACTGCTAGGATGGAGGGAATATATGAATTGAGATATATCGTATGGATGAACCTTACCACATAATCTCTGTTTCTTGCCCAGTAAAGATTTGACTACTACTAGTTAACCCGACTACCATCCAGCTTGCTAAGTTGCTCATTGAAAACATCCACCTCTCAGCAGCGCTAATAGTGGCTATCATATCTACTGTATCAGCTACTCTCATTGATCTTCCTATGATCAATTTTTTCGTTTATGTGCTTATTCTTGTTGGTGCGTTAATGGGCATTGGCCATCAGTCAATTATCCTACATCCCTTTACAACGAAATTTTTTAATACACATTTTTTTTCTAATATCTCGTAATACAAGTTTGTCTCAAATGGGAAGTTAACACAGCAGTTGCCACGAGTCATTTTGCCAGGATAAAGAAGAAAGATTTGATATGTCTTGTGATGTGCATTTTTTTTACAACAGAATTCCTTGTATCAGATCGGAGGTGAATAATAAAAAGTTTGGCTTGCATCCACTTTATGAGATGAATAGCAATTCTCTCTCAACCAAACTAAAAGTGCACATGATGACTCTCTTATACTCTTTTTTTTTTATACACTCTTATACTCTTAAAACACTTATTTCTCATCTAACAAAAAGATCCACTTATTTATTGCGTACAACACCTGCTCAAGTTCTTCAGTCCATCAGTCCAGTCTTTTTTCGCGTATCTTAAGATAGCTGGTCCAAACTAGATATACTTTCCTCCTTTACCACTAACTATAATGCTTCCTCTCTGTTATAAGCTTTAAAATGCCTTTGGTGAGAGAAAGGTGCCCTTCTTATTGTAATTGTCTGTCCTGTACTTTACCTACTTCGCGTTCTACTCCCAAATTCCATCCCAGTTCAATTTTTTGTTGTTCTGTCCAACTTATGCTGTGATATTTTTTTACTTCTTCACAAGGTGTAATAATGTGGGTTCGTTTTCTTTTTCCATTTTTCCCTCCTTTGGGGGTTGGGTCTGTCTGTTTTATACAAAGCGTGCTTTTGAGTTGTCTACTTAGTTTTGTAATGTTCAATTGAAATGACCCTGTATTTTTCCCCTTAAATTGTTCTTGCAGGTATTTGTACAGGGGCCTAGCAACTGGTGACCGACCAACGTGCGATCAATGCCTGCGGATTCATGTAAAGCTAACAGAGAGAGCCGGGTTGGGATGCATACTCCGTTGTCTTGCTGACACTGTAAACACTGTTTAACCCAGTGTAGCACATCCGCGCACATTAGGGGCTTCACCCCTATCTGTAACTTGCATTTGTAAATCATTGTAGTCTACCAAGTCCAAAAGGTACATTCATGTTGTTTGAGTATACATGCATCAATTCTCCTACATGATACTCTGTATTTACTCTTGATTGTACGTTTAGGTCGTATTTACATTCATACTCTTTTTTCGTTATTTCTACTCCAATGACCACATGTCCAGATGTGGTCCTCTTATAGAAAACATCGACGCCAAGGCACTTCCAATCCGACTCGCCGTGCACTACCAATTGCCAATTCACCTCCCGCTCATAAAATGCGACCAGTTATTCAAAATGAACAAAATATGAACTACTTTTACTGCATTTTGAAAAACCAAAATTGAATTATTAATGTGGGATGGACTATTATTTGCTTGAGACTCGTTTCTCTGTTGTTTCTACAATCATTTTCGTGGCAAACAGGTCTAGTATTCGGCATGTATGCCTTAAGTTGGGAAAGGAAGATGAATTTTTGTTTCCAATAAGCAAAGGTGGAATGTACTTATGCAGGAGTTGGTCCTCCCAGTGGATTGAGCCGTTGGAACTACAAACCATGAAGAGAATGTGCCCAAATCCTAAAAGGGTGAGGTGCAAGGCGCCGGTCTCAGTAGTAAAGCGTGTTATGAATATACATAAGCAAGGCCTTGAGTGGGTCAGTTTGCCAAAAATGAGTAGGCAAAGCCTTTACTGCTTGGTATGAAAGGTCAATGTTAGGTAAGCTCTGACTATAGATGTTAGTCCAAGTTATTTTTCTACCATGCTTTACAACGTGTTTTGGCTTTTCTCCCTCACATGCTTTACATTATCCTCATTTCCAGCTTTTCGAATGTGTATTCAATAAAAAAAAAGTTCAATTTATCGTCTGTAATTTGATAATTAAAGCCACCCTCTATGTTGCTCATAAAAAAACATTCAAATAGAATGCTGCCATGATAATCAGGCCCCAATTACCTGTGTTGGTTCCCCAAACACGAGATTAGATTCTATATTGCCACTGTATAAAATCAGTTGAACTCCCCTCCATCCAATGAAGGTCATCTGAATGTAGAAAAATACAGGTCCAAATGTACATGTACATGGCTGTGTGCCCCCCCTCAAGGCAAAAAAAATACGAAAGCGGAACAAAAAATCTCTGCTTTTTTGTACGGGCCCTAGAGTCTAATGAAATTCACTACTTTTGCATTACAAACAAGCTTCATTGGATGGAAGGAGTAGCTCAAAAGTACAAATCTGATCTAAATGACTAAATCTTCAAGTATCAAACGGGTTTCTTAGTTAGCTGATCTTATAGATCTATCACATCCACTGTACTGTGCTTCTGCTTGTTGCTTTGAGGGGATTAAATTCAGTAGCTCATAAGCTAATCAAACACTAGAATACATCCAGCTCATGAGGAACATGATGAAATCCAAATATGAGATTTACATTTGATCTGATTTGAACCACTTTGTAAGCAAACATATGACCGACCTTAGTCGCCTCTGCCTAACTCCCACAAAATTAAAACTACTACAAATTAAAAAAAAATTGTTAGTCCCCTCTTCCTCCGTTTTAAAAAACCAGAACAGAGAGAAGAAGCACACTAGATACTAGTAGATTTTTGCATCCATCACCAAACCAATCTTGAACAGAATTAATTAAATTCGTTTGAAGGAAGACCATGTTCATGCTCCACAGGCCTTGAATTTCCTTTGCTTCAAATCATTCTTCTTCTTTTTTTTTGGTTCAAAGAATGCTTAGGCACGGTGAGGAGGCACGTCGAAGACGCGGAGAGGCGAGGGCCCCCAGGGGGAGGCGAGGGAGGCCGGGACGGGTCTCGCCTGTTGCTGTTGATGGTGGTGGCGGTGGTGGTGAGACTCAGCGGCGGAGACCGCGACACGCTCGCAGGAGGGGCACATGGTGAGGGTGGTAGGCGGTGCCATCTGCATGTATAGCTGCGGCGACAGCTTGAGCGCCCGCAGCTCCTGCACCTCCTTCTGCAGCCTCCGGTTCTCCTCCGTCAGGCTGTCGCAGCACCTCTTGAGGTACTCGCAATCAACCTCCGTCTGCTTCAGCTTCGTCCTGTTTCCCACAAATTTCCTATTTATTAAGAAACTTTTTTCATGCAAATCATCATAATCATAATCAACTAACGCCTTTTCCCAACTATTTGAGGTGGGCAAACAATGAAATGAAGATCTCAACAAAATTAAAGAGAGAGAATTCACATCTTTTGTTACCTTGCTCTGCGATTCTGGAACCAGACTTCCACTTGCCGGGGCCGGAGATTCAACTGCTTCGCAAGAGCGAGTTTTTGCTTCTGCGGCAAATTCACAAACACATTTAGGTGAGTTCCAAATTGCTCAAGTCCTCAAAGAATGAAAATTTGATTACTGGTTTTACGGACTTACGGGATTGAGAGTGTTGTGCTCTTTGAAGCTCTCTTCGAGGATGGCCGACTGGTCTTTGGACAGCCGGAGCTTCTTCCTCGATCCTTCGCCATCTTCCTCATCGCTGATCCCCCGCGACGAAGAGGCCCTCTCCGCCTCGAGCTCGTCCCCACCGCTGCCGTTGTGATCCCTATCACTGCTCCTCTTTCCACTCGGGCTTGAAACCGTGCTATTCGGCGACGAGACCGCCGCCTCCTCCTCGTTGTTCTCCGCCGCCGCCAGCGGCGTCCGGTTCACGTCGATTCCCCGCAGGAAGGGCCTCGCCGTCTCCCCTCCTCCGTAGATCTCATAACAACTTTTATCTGCATGAATCAAAATTTAAGCTTCATCAAACTCTTTAAATCATTCCAGAGATCAAAACATAGGTTTAATTACTAAATGCTCAGAAAAACAGAGATCTTATTCGCATTTAGCATGATCTATGGAAAATCAGAAAATAAAAAGCGTTTTCCTTTTTTCATGATTCTTCCACATGCATGCAAAGGTATTTCCGATCTAAACATAAAAGTTTGAACAAAGCTGCCCAAAATTAACACCCAAAAGTAAAAAAATTCAGTTTCATGCATGAAAAAGTTCATTCTTTTCCCTTCTTTCAAGAACTTCTGAATAACAGAAAATCAAATCACTAGATTAACAAGAAGTACCTGCAGAACCAAAGATCTGAGCCCAGGGCGTCGTCGTTCGCTGCGTCGCCGGCGTAAAACTGGAAAGCGAGGAGCTGGAGGCCGGCATGAGATTGAGCTGCAATGGGAACCGATCAGCTGTGAAGCTCAGGCCCAAGCTCAGCCCCAGATCTTCCTTCTCCCCCACCATTTTTCTACTTCTTTTGCTACAGCTTTTTTGTAAGCTTGAGGAAGACACACAAGAGTTGAGATTCGCAATGGAAATGGAAATGGAAATGGGAATGGAAATGGGAATGGAATGGAGTTGTGGTGATGAAAGCAAATGATTTATATAGAAACTGTACTGTGGAGTCATGATTACTGTGATGGAAGATGTCAGAGAGGGGGACCCTCTAATGAATGATCTCAATCATGACCCAATTGACAGCCTAACCTAATCTAACTTGACCATGGTTAAAGAAAAGTTGTATTCTTCAGTCATGATTAAGTTATTTTAGTTGGCTGACTGGTTGGCACATGCATTTTTGCTAATTGTATGTTAATTGGGATATTTGGTTTCAATAACATTGTTGCCTTATACTTGATTATTCTATTAGTGATTGAGTTGGTTCCTCGTCAATCTGAAGATGGATACAAGACTAAAAATAAGTGTTCTAATGAGTATAATTTATGCACTATTTATTTCTATGGCAATGACACATTTGGACCTTTTGATTCATTTGCATGTGTGGCCTATGTTGTCCATTGTTGTGAGTCATCAAGATGACATTGATTTGTTTAAACTACAACTCCAACATTACGACAATTGATAACATATTTAAGACTTATTAAAATGACTTTTTTCAATGTAGCTATAGTAAAATCTTCCATAAATATATGTGCGTGTAGCTGAACAATTTAAGAATAACACTTGAGAAAAACAGAGTCAATTTATAAATGCAATGCGCTATGGAGAAAAATATGGATAAAAAATTTGCTCATTAGAGGCACTGTCATCGCACTGATCCTGCAACCCTACTAATCTAATCTAATATAATAAAGTCAGAAGCGAGCAGTAACACCTTAAATTATGCAATAAAACCTTGCTAGAAACTCGTAGATACATGGCTCGAGGCACCACAAATCCCAACACCTATCATTTTCCCTTAAGTAAAATGAACAAGAAGCCGTTAAAAACTCGCCAAATAGTAATTAGTGTTTCTTGCTAAATAAATATTTCTTTCGTTTCAAAATATAATGTATATTTAAGAAAATTCCCATTTTTATTAGACCACGAAATCTACAAGGAATTCACATGATTTTTTTTTGCGTTATATCCCATTCAACTCGAACAAAATTCTAATCAATCTTTCTAAATCTCGTCTAATTTTAAAAAGTAAAAGTTACGTAATTTTTGGTAAAATATACTCCATCCGTTCCACAAATACTGTGTACATTTAAGAAAATTCTTATTTTTATTAGACCATGAAACCCACAAGGAATTCACATGACTTTTTCTCCCTTATATCCCGTCCAACTCGTATGATCGTTCATGAACAAAGTTCTAGTAAATCCTTCCAAGTCCCCTCCAATTTTGGAAAGAGGAAGTCACGTAATTTGGCAAAATGTACACAGTATTTTAGAATAATAATATTTTTAAATATGTATAATATTTTAAAAAGGAGAAAGTATATAATATTTTAAAATAATAATATTTTTAAATGTACGTAATATATTTTGGAACGAAGTGACAGAGTGAGCCGAGTGCAGCGACGGCGACGTCCGACAGAGGGTAGTGGGGGTCACGTGGAGATCGGGGCCAAGCGCACGTGGAACAGCATGTGGTCCCTGGATCACACGTGGGACGAAGGCTCTGGGAAGCGTGAGAGGACAAATTAAAGGTCGAAAATACCCCTTAGATGATGAGCTTGTCGGCTTTCCGCCGGACATGCACTCCACACAATCATTGGACTCCCCACCTGAGGCTCGGCTATGTCTGTTTCTCTTCCATTTTCCGCTTTTGCCCTACTCAACTACAAAAATTTGGGGAAAAATTAGGAGATTGTTAGGAAAAAAAATCAAGTTTAGTCACTTATCTATTTATTAGCTTTTTTAATAGAGGAAGACCCTCCTAGATATACATTGTCAATAAGTGAAGAAATACAAGGATGTGGACGAGCCTAGTATCCATAGACTATTATTGTATCATTAAAAAATTAAAAAATTTATTATTAGGTCTTCTACTTTACTACTTAGGGTCGTTTGGATCGTGAAAAATATCAAAAATCCACTGTAAAATATCTACCAACAAGGGATTTTTGGGGCGTATAAGAGGCATATGTTGAAACTGAGCCTAAAACATTTTTTGGGGCGTATAAGCCTAAAACACCTGAAACACTGGTTAGTAGATAATCCCAAAAATCCTTAGTTAGTGCATTTTTACGAGTGGATGTTTTTAGTTTTTCACGCCCCAAGCATTAAGCGAGGCTTAGGTTCTATTTTTTCTGCTACAATTCTTAAGAAAGTCGACAACTAATGCATAGTAGAACCTATATAGGATCACCTTTTGGCGTAGGTGGAAACTCGAACTCAGCTCTTTGCTACTACCCCTGGAGACTGCAGTTTGACTCATAATATTGAAAACAAATAAAAGAAAAAGGATGGAACCATTTTTTTTTTGTTTTTTTTATATCAGAATCAAATAGATTCGTGTTTACCCCTTAGGGGCCGTTTGGGGCATGGTTATAAGCAAATATTCATAGTGGATTTTCTAGATCCACTGTAGCATCCATATTTTTTTCATATCTAGCGTGAAACACGACTTGAAGTGTTTAATGGAAAAAACATGGATGCTACAGTGTAGCAAAACATCCACTGTAGATGTTTTAATTTTAATCACGGCCCCTTATACGTGATGAAAAATGCATAAAATTTTAAAAGGAAAAATCTAGCCTGAGCTGTAGCACTAGTATATTGTAACCAAAGAGACTTAGATCACATAGGTCCATGTGCGGTCCATTGATCTGACAGCTAGCTTCTCTAATTTTAAAGTGTTAAAACAAGCAAAGAAAAATGGAAATATTTTTACGAATATAAAAAGGAGCTACAAGTTACAAAGTTACATTTGACCATTTGAGTTGTCAAGGAGACAAGGAGCTATGGCAATAGTGTCATTTAGGCAGGGAGGGACCCAGGTGAGGTTTGGCGGAAATCCAATAATAAGGTCTATCATGAGGAGGGTCGCATAATTGGGGGGTGGGGAGGAGGCAGAGTAAAATGAGATTGCGGCAACCATGTCGGATGGCTGTCCCCGCGAAGGGCATGATAGCTGTCCCACGTTTTTCCTTTCCCCAAATCATACCCCATCATCATCCCCGTACGAGGCTCCCCCACTTCACGTGCCATGCATGTGAACATCCCCCTCGGTCCCACCCCCACCGAATGGCTCCAAAATCTCAACCTACCTCGGGTCATGTCCGACTCCATGTTCATTCATCCGATCATGAGCAAAACTATTGACATGGCACTCAGTCAAAATGGAGCTTTGATACAGGCTCTTACATTTCTCCTTCTTTTATTTCTTTTTTGTTGCCACTGAATCAATGAAGGATATCGGTCGACCAAAGAGACAAAATATTGGCGATATAGATATATCGGAGATATTTGTAAAAAAATATCGGTAGTCGAAAATTAATTTTTACCATATATTAATCTAACTTCTAAAATGAGTTATACTAATTTAGCTAAAGCATAGATTTGAAAATATGCATATTAGGATGAGAAACAAATGGAAAAGTTTTTTTTTTTTTAAAAAAAAATTCATTTTTTCAAAAATATTTTTATTTTTAAAAATAGTAATATTGTAAAAAAAATAAAAAAATGATATTTATCCGTATCATTTTATTGGGTGGGACCCGATATCGATATATCGCAGATACGGAATTCCTTACACCAAAGAAGCTATGGTTTTATTAATCTAGAAAAGTCAAGTTCAGATGTTCTTCTTTATTGTAGAAGTGGATTTCTTATGCTGAAGTTTAGTCAATTTAATGATGTGAACCAAAGTGAAATATGTAGAATTATACTAATAGAGGTGGGCACATAGGTGTTTTGAATCTCTAAGCAACCTTGGAAGTTCTAGCTGGCAGAAATTAGCTTGTAAAAATATATGATTTTAATTTAAAAAAGATCCAATAGTAGAAAAAGAAGTTATCGATGCAGATGAAGGAGATAGCTTTAACAGCCAACTACTACAATTCACATCGCTTATAGTTTTGTTGTGCAATTTTTTGGTTGCAGAGAAAGCACAAGTTTTTAAATACGGTTATAGGATTAGCTAATTGTAGAGTTCTATGCCAAATCAAAACACATATACTCTATCTATTAGCACAAGTTAACTATAATACAAATTAAACAAGTATATGAACTTTCTTTTGTTAGACTACTTTGAAAATGCTCCAATTAATAACCCTATTCTTTTTTAGATAAAGAAACCAAATCATGACATTATCTCCATGATGGAGAAGTTTTCCTAAAAGCACATCCCTTAGCTGTACAATGTGCAAGGCGATTGGCCTCCCTATAAAAGACTAAAACCACATGGTTACGATAGGTAAATATTTTGTCAAAACAGCAATGGACAGGGACGCCTATTTGGACCACGATGTCCGAGTTCAGTTCCAGGTTTCCATCATCCAGGGACCCACAGCACATCTCTTTCTTCACACGTGCAACACAGTCAAAGCGAATCCAATTCCGGTCTTCGCCCCAAAAATCATTGAGATTCCATACCCAAGTGGGCCTCTCTGGACGTCCACCTTTCCCAGCTGTAGCACGTCCGAAGCACCATGACCGTCCGATCTCGCACGAGGAAGGCAGCTTCCTGGAAGTTGGGTGCACGTGGACCACCTGCTGGGCTCGGCCCACAGGTCAGGCACTGGGCAGCCCATGTGACCAGCTAGCTGGGCTTCATGTGCTCGGTCGGACTCGGGTGTACGGCCCTAATTGACCAAATTAGACAGAGTCAGCGACTGATGATCTGGATTTAATTATGTTGCCAAAACAAGATTAACATGTAATTAGTGAGTGATTTGTTCAGTGCGTCCGGCATGCCACGCGGGAAGTTGATCCACGTGCCATAAGTCGTTGATGTAAAGATCAATGGCTGTGTCACGTGGGCTTATATCCCATATGGCACACTGGGTGGCCGGCACACTCTATAATTTCTGTAATTGGTGGAATATGCAAACCTGGATTAGGCAGGCAATGATGAGGAAGGGCTTCACATGATCAAATGGGCATATTGAGTTGGTCATAATTTGAATACCCCAAAAAAAGTTAGTGATAATTAAAAATAATTAGGGTGAGTAGGGAGGATGGAGTGCAGTAGAGTATGTTATCATGTAGAATGATCACTTGCATGTACTGTCACTGGACGGTGTTGGGATTATGTCGAGTAAATTAGGATTAAAAAGGGGATTAACAAATTGGTTTGTGACTATGATCCTCGTAATGGTCCTGCGAAGCCACGAGCCCACTTGGATGCCAATGGGGCTCGCTGATCGGCGAATGTCGGCTAATCATGTGTTTAATTGAGTGCTTATGTTTGTGATTTTAAGATATGCAGGAATGTGGTGGATGCTTGCAATTTAATAAAAACATAGGGTCCCATAATCATAATTCATGTAGCTAGACCTTTAGTTTGTGCAATTTCAGGGTTGGGGGATGGGACCAATGAAGGATTGTGATAAGCATGTCCATGATTGAAGTAATGGATTAGCTTGTCAAAGATCGGGAGAAAAGAAAAAAAAAACTAACCAATATGGTGTGGGTGAGATGGTGAGTACCAAACAGAGATCTGAGTTTGAAACCTACTTACCCACTTTTTTTTTTTTGGGGGGGGGGGGGGGGGGGGGGGGGAATTACTCATCCACTTTACTTGTGCATATGATGAGTGGGCCTTGTACGTGATCGAGGGGATTAGTGGAGGGGTACAATACTATGAGACGCCGGTTGCATTACATCTTTTAGTTAAGTTTTGCGATGACCCCAAATTTTATATGATGAGTGGGCCTTGTACGTGATCGAGGGGATTAGTGGAGGAGTACAATACTATGAGACGCCGGTTGCATTACATCTTTTAGTTAAGTTTTGCGATGACCCCAAATTTTATAACATAAAAAGATTTTTCTCTAGAAGCCCTAATCGGCTTAGACTCTAGGAAATTGGAATAGAATTGGATTCTAGTAGATACTGGTTAGATAAATTTGATTGGAGTTATTGTAGATTCCTAATTAAAGTAAGATTAGGTGAAGCGTAGCACGAGGGACTAACATAGAGTAGGATTCCTCAGGAGACTAGGAGTCTAAGTCCTGGCGCTAGAAATGGGACTAGTGCCAGAGATAAGAGTGCCTAGCGCTGGAGATGGGTTGAAAATAAGATGATTGACTCATCTTGGATATATTTCGAGTTGGAGTAGGAGTTGCAATTAATAAGGAGTTAGATGGACGGTTGAAAAAGAAACCTATTAAGCTAGGACTGTTGGGCGCCATCGATTTGTTATGGATAAGGTTGTTGTTTATAGATAGGCTTGACTCGAATGAAGATCGACTCAAACAGGATAAGTTAGCCTTAGTCCTAGCAGGAGTAGGACTCCTTGGATGCCCTCTATAAAAAAGAGTAGGCCGAGCCTTATTTTTCCTTTATTGCTCTCTCGATCATTCTCTCTCTAAAACTCACTTTCTCTATCTCAGCTTTCTTGCTGGCCGACCTAAAGGAAGTGACGAGGAGGAGTGTAGGATAGCTGGAACAAAACATGAAGCAAAAAGTTTCGACGAACGGTTTGATGTAGGATGATTTTACGTAATGTTTTTTAAGGTCCTATCATTTTACAGAGCCTAGAATTCGTCTGTTTAGAGTCGAATATTATTAATATTCATGCTGATGTGGACATGAGTTCTATTCATGCTTGTGTTTTAGAAAAATTTGCTTGTATTGCATGAGTTGTTATTATGTTGGAAATTATAGTTCGAACGCAATTGTTGCCTAATTCACATTCTATCACATGCGTTGTATTAAGATGAAAACTCTAATTCATATATGCGATTCCTTGCTGCTTCCATCGCCTTGTTGTAACTTTGATGTCCGACTTTAATTGTCTTAAATCTATTGAGTTATTTTCTAGTCATGATGATAATAAATACTATCAATTATCTAGGTTTAATCAAGTATCAACAATCAATTTGTTGTCGGTTGAAACTCTAAATTCATTTATTTGTCATTTTGGTATGTATATGTATATGTATCAAGTGATTAATATTTTAACTATTAATTGTCTATACTGAGGTCTTATGAAATTATTATAATTAAGCATTACAGTCATTCTCAGAATAGCCTTTCATTCTCGGTCATATTGTTTCCTGCACCGACACCCAATATTGAATAATTCATAAATAATTTCAAAAGATTCATAAAATATGTTGTCTGATGAGTTATGTTCTAGACTATAGGGATATCTCCAGTAATTTTCTACAATCCAAAAATAGTACGTATTATTCTTGGGAGGTATGTCTTTTCACCCCTTCTGTTCTGGGCAGTTTCTGTTTTCTTGAATACTACTAATATTGATAGTGTTGTCAACCAGCAGTAATGTAATAAGATTAACATTAAAAACACTAATCATACCATGGCAAAAATGTCTCTAATTAGATGTATATGCCCTATGATAGACTATTGTAGTAAAACTGTTATATAATTGTTGTCGGTTCCACTAATACCCCAGTCGAACCATGTAAAACCCTAATTGAGTATTATATACTTATTCAATCAACTTGAGAGACCTATTACATATAAAATAATAATACTTAAGAGTCTTTTAAGTTTTGTAACTCTCTTGAAGTTAAGATGTGCAGCAAATCCTTGTGTCTTTCTCTGGATTTTTTCTACTTAATACAATTACATGTAATGCATTACTGTTTGCCTGAACGATTTTGATAGTTATATCCAGAAAGTCGGATTCTACAGGGGTTGGCACAACACCAATGCTCTTTGAGTTATTATTTGAGATTCCATAGGGGTTGACACAACACCTATGTTCTTTGAGTCATTAATTGAGATTCCATAGGGATTGACATAACACCATTGTTCTTTGAGTCATTAATTGAGATTCTACAGGGGTTGGCACAACATCTCTATTATTTGGATTTTAATTTCCCGATTGAAGTCACCATAGAGATTGACACAACATCACTGATTGAGAACCATAGTATGCTCAATACATTGTGACAGAACATTGATCTTGTGAGGACTTTGTCCTTATTTGGGGATTGTCACAATATCCCTACCCACAAGAGGCACTATAACGTTATTAGATTATTAAGCATTAGAAGGCCTACAGAGTCTCGTCCCATCATGTCCATGAGCACAGATGGAGCCCACATCCTAGATTCGTGGCAGGGTTCTACAAGAGAACCCCTAATGGTGATTAGGTATGATGTCTTCTTGCGAGCGACAAGGATCTGAGAGTACAAGTTTACTCACTCCTATCACTATAGAGTTTCCGACACTATGTTGAATCATGTCTTTAGATTGTATTGTAAAATATTACAATTCATATTACAACTATTTCCGTTGTTGCATTATCCTCAAATTTAAGATATGCAGGAATGTGGTGGATGCTTGCAATTTAATCAAAACATAGGGGACCCACAATCATAATTTAGGTAGCTAGATTTCAGGGTTGGGGGATGGGACCAATGCAGGATTGTGATAAGCATGTCCATGATTGAAGTAATGGATTAGCTTGTCAAAGATGGGGAGAAAAAAAAAGAAATTAACCAATATGGTGTTGGTGGGATGGTGAGGCCCAAGTAGAGATCTGAGTTTGAAACCAATTGGCTACTCACCCACTTTTTTTTGGGCAATTACTCATCCACTTTACAAGGTGCATATGATGGGTGAGCCTTGTACGTGCCTGAGGGGATTGGTGGAGGGGTACAGACGTACAGTGCTCTAAGAGGCGAATTGCATTACCTCTCTTAGTCACGTCCTAATGACTCAGACACCCCTCGTTACCCAAAAAAAAATAATAACATCAACTAGAACTCCCGATTGTTTACAGGCAGGCTATTCTAAAACAAAGTGGTGCCACATATTTAGGATTTTTAGAGCTGGTTCGCATCAGTTTTAGTTTGAGTTAAGCTAACCAGGTTGAGCTGGTTTGGTTCATTTCGTCCAAAAGGTGTTTCATGCCCATCATTTAAGGTGTATGGTAACGCCCCTAGAAGGTGAAAAGGGCGTCGCCAATTGTGGGTTATGACCTTATGAAGACCCTCCGATGGGGTGGAAACAGCGTAACAAGTATAACAGAGAAATCGATAATGGAGAAATACCTATTGATGGAGTGGATATGTGATGGAGGAGCAAGGGGGGCTGTAGCCAAGCAAGGGGGAGCCGAAGCTCGAGTAGGGGGGCCAAAGGCCAAAAGACGAACGGGAAAACCCTTTAATTCATCTCCAAAACTACCGATTACAATCGCTTAGAGGCTTTATATAGTAGAGCTTGATTTACATGAAAAGACTAGAAAACTTAACATGATAAAAAAACCAAATTAACCCTAATATATAAATAAAAATACTTAAATAATATTTATTAGCTTCTTAGCTTTTTATTCTGCATCATTCTCCTCGACCAACAAGGACTCTCCTCCGGAGTGTCAAATATGAGGTATTGCTTGGAGAAACAATGGAGCAACACATTTGTCATAATCAGGTCGACCAGTCCACCAGAATAAGTATTTTTGAATATCACTTCCACAAGAGGGAATAAGCTTAGAATCAAAGTTGGGCACAATTGGTTCAAAAGGTGAGGAAAATGGGTGTAGCCAGTATATGGAAGGTGAAATGTGATAGCTAGAGGGGTTGGGTAAAGGTGGAGGAGGGGGCAAAGGATCCTTAGGCATGGGAAGTGACATGCAAACCAAAAACATAATCGTGATTGGGGAAGGGGATAAGAGCAAAGGGTAGTCAATATGAAGGTTGGAGTAGGTGTCAAGAATGTTGATTGGCTCCTTTGTGTTGATGACCAGGACATCGAAAAATGGGGCAGGAATGTGCAGCCATGATAATAGAGGTAATTTTGGGGAACCTAGTATGAGAATTGATATGGGCAGTGGCACACCACTCGCATTGGATTGTCGAGGCTTGTCTTCTAAAGGTGGATTGGCTATGGTTAGGGGCATGAGGAATGTGATTGGGATTGCTTCTGTTGGTGTGGGTGTTATCATTAGGCGTGAAGCTAACTGAACAGTTGATGGTCCAAATGCCTGGGCTGATGGCGGTGGTGGACATATTGATGAGATTGGTTGAAGAAATGGCAGTGAAGACCGTAGTTAATGTGAAGAAACAATAGTAGGTTAGACTTCGTCTTCCATGGATGCGGCAATTTGTCGACCATAACGCAATGTCTCAATCATCTTGTCAAAGTGCTTGTCAGAGGTCTTTTTCAATTCATGTAAACTGTGTTGCATAGTATGAAGTGTATCCAAAATACCTTCTAATCAACAGTGAATCTCCTCGTCGGACTCCAACATGCTAGCTGCATGAGATATAGGTAGTTGTCGAATGACAGCGGTACCTCTTGAATCATGGAGACCAGTTCAGGGCTTTGTTAGAGAGGCATGAGTGGGTTGAAAGTACTCAAAATCCTCATCACGGACGCTGCACTGGTATAATCTCCTGTAGGGACGATTAGACCCCACCACCTTATAACGAGAGTGGTCGTCTGGGCCAGTGCTGTGAAGGTTCGCAGTACCTTGCTCATTCAATTACGAAAGGATAATTGTAATCAACTCTAGCTCAGCAACTTCTTGAATTATCCCAGAAATACTCCATGTCTAATCATCAATCTAATGAAGAAGCAGCAACACACAAAGAGTGCAGAGATCCCACCGTTGTGGCAAGCAGCAAAATGGAACTACTGGCGTCGGATGGTGGCTGAATGATGCCAAAGGAGAACTGCTGGAAGCGGCGATCTGAACAATGAGGGACTTGTTGTCACCGGGCGGGTCTGATAAAATGAAATTCGGGTGTCACTAACATTGGGCAGGTTCGGTTGGAAATAAATAACTGGTCTGGGTCACTCTTTAAAAAGAGCTGTCTTGAGCAGAGGTTGCCATCGCAAAATTGCAGGAACACAAGCGGGTAAGATAGGATACACCAGCCTGGAGGGATCTTCACCAACCGATCGGGGTCGCCGGCTATAGAAGGATTCCGATGTGTGCGATCATGTGCCGAGATTTCAGGAGTGGTTGAGAGAGATCGGCGGCCGAACAAAGATGTTGATGGCGACTCAACTGGCCGGACGTCACCGCCGATAGCAGAATGCCGGAGGCAGAGGGGGCGGATTGGCCTGACAAAATCAACAGATGTCATTCTGGTCGGAGGGGACTACGGGAGAGCTGGGCGACGAGGTTGCCAGAGAAATCCAGAAGGTTGGGTGTTCCAGTAAGTCGATCTCTGTTTGAAACGGCCGACAGAGAAGGGAAGCGACGACCATCGGCGAAGAGTCAACTACGGCGATTGTCGAGTACGTCAGGTGAAGAAAGGTTGACAACAATGGTGAGAGACGATGACAACGATGGCGATGGCGAACTCGCACAGCTCCATAAAAATGCCAACTTTTTTTTTGACAAAATTTTCTCCATCCAAAGGAGGGGATTCAGTGGTGCTAGAGTAGGAGTTCACAGCACAGCGGTGGCGACTGAGACGCAGACAGGGACGGCCGATCGAAGCGGTCGAAGGTCGAGGACGATTGTTGGCTAAAAAAAAACAAAGTTCCATTCCTCAGAGGCAGGAGCGGTCAACGATGACGGGTTCAAGTTGGACCAGCGGCGTCGGAGCAGGAGTTCGCAGCATAGCAGTGGCGACCGAGACGCAGATGGGGATGACCGACCGAAACGACCGAAGCGGCAAGCCCAGTTAGCTGGGCCCAACGCCGAAGTTGATGACGATCATGGTAGTGGAAACGAGGACTTGCTGGCTCTGATACCAAATGATTACAATAACTCACAGGCTTTATAGCCTGATTTACATGAAAAGATTAGAAAACCCAATATGATATAAAGACCAAACTAACCCTTATATATCAATAAAATATTTAAATAATGCTTATTAGCTTCTTAACTTCTTATTCTGCATCACCTATGGTCTCTAAAGAGTGAGAAGATAATCCTTCCCCAACACTTTGGCCTTCCTCTTACTCTTCTCCAACCTTAAAAAGTGAAAAACTAATGCTGTCCACGGAGGAGAATTTTTTAACTGACGTACCTTTTCTGATACATAAACTGATTACAGTATTTCACGTCTACTGAAGTGAAGACAATATACTAACTTCAATGGATAGGATGTTCTCATTTTAATTTGAAATCAGACAAGAAAAGGCTCAAAATGGCTGCCACAAGCTGTTAAACCTGGTAGGCTTCCATTATTCCTGCCGGATGGTGCAATCCGAGCCCTAACCATGATGCATTCCCACCAAAGATAACTGCAATTAGCATAACAAGCATCGTCAAGAGAAAATTCTAAACAAAAAGCATCATCAAGCAATTATTTGGACAACAACCTACAATCTAATTTCGAAACACCGAGCTGCAAAACCTTACAAATACTTGATCTAAACTTCTGGCCCAGTTGCGAACACTCTAATCAAACCCCGAAATACTTGTGCAGAGAGTTGACATGCTTGAAAGAGCTCACCATCCAAGTTCCAAGCACTCTCACCACTTGAAGACATGAAGGTAAATGCAGGTGTCTGTGAATTGCAGGGATGTTGATTTAATATTATGAATGAGAAAACTTCCATAACCCACAGTGGAGGGGAATAAACAGACCAACAATGACATACTTTATGGTGTTCCACGAAATCGAAGGTCAGCGGTTCACCACCTTTTAGTGCAAGCTGAGTCAGATGCCTGGAAAATTAAAACATCAAATAAAAACACCCTGAACATTCTATGTTTAATACAATTAGGCACACTTTTGTTACCATAAATAGTGAGGTCGAGGACAGTCTTTAATTAGTATCAGATTGAAAAAACCATCAGCTAGATGTGCATCAGCCACAAGACCATCTGGAGATCGTTCATTACGGCACGAGATGATGGCTGCACCAACACTAAGATACCGCCCTTTGGACCGAGACCACTTAGTGTAATCATGATCAATAAAGGGTTTGGTAGTATCACTACAAGTGGGACAATTTAAACGGCATATCGTTTTATCAGGAGTTCTTGTTTTCCTCCATATTTGTCGAATACCACCTTCTATGCGAACCTTCGAAGTTGGGGGGCTCTCTCTACTGGCATCTAGATAAGCAATCTCAGCTTCATAGGACCTAAAAGAGGAAAATCATTCAGACTCTCAAAAACCATAAAACAAGAAAGACCAAGAACCTTTCAAATTCTTAAGTTCAAAAAGCATACCTGTGCTTCAGAAACACTTTAGTTCCAGCATAATCATAGCGTTTAGGGCCCATCCAGCGGTAGCCCTCACTTTCTTTTATGACATCTCCATAAAATCCATACCTGCCAGCATCTAGCCAATTTAGGGTCAAAATAAGCCAAAGCAACAAACTATAGATAGCATTTGAAAATGGCCAGTTATTTACCAACACAGTGGAATACGTTCAAGCACTTGTGATTAGATACCCTATGAACCGCTGTTTTGGATACATAAAAATTAAGATACTTTACCCAGCAAAAGAAGCTGCATAACGGACAGAAGGTAACTCTGTGGATGACGGATTAGTCTTCCATCTGACAACCTGGGCAACATCAAGGCACACTCTTTTACCAAGAACAATTTGCAACGCAGACGTCACTGGATCTCGCACACCAGTTGTACTTTAGGAGATCAAATACAAGTGAAACTTAATTAAAATAAGATCACATGGTTAATATAGCACAAAACTACACAAGTATTAAGGGCATTTCAGCTCTTTGCCAATTACTTATTTTTTTAGCAAATGGTTGTATATATGGATAACTAATATAGACAAAATTTAGATATCACTCAGTATTTGGCCATTGATTTCATTGCCCGCCAATCTGTCACTAAAACCAGGTTTATGTACTCAGGGGTTGCATCACAAAGCCCAAAGATGGTGGATGTGGCTTATATTAGTAATCAATTTTTCTATTGAAACAGAGAAACAACAAAAAAGAAGCTTGGCAGTATATATTCTTTTGGATTTTGTAAATTCAACAATAGTACGATAGAGAACGTGTCAGTACTATTCACATTAAAAAGTAGACCATTAAATCCAAAACTGTTGTTTTTCTCCGTTCACCACTGTATCACTTATTTAACAGGAACAGATGATGGCCTCATTCAAAACAACAACAAGGAATAGTTTGGAATGCATGAAAATACCAAATCACGATCGCATCAGTTGAACCAGCGGGAATGAGACCCAGCGTAAATCTTTCATGTGGTATGTGAAATTCAGGATCATGTTGTGAGGGATCTGAGGCCACGACCAATATCAGTGTCACAAACTTGGATCTAATGGAAATGCTTATGACAGCATGCATTATCTAGTTACTATTGATATTCCACAAGTAATCAGACGAATAAAAAAGTTCAAAAGATACACGCCCAGTAACTAACCTGTCCCATGGGGTCCAACTTTTTCTCCTATCATTAAAAAGAATGGTAAGTACGTATTTAGAGCCTAGATCGTAGATTACCTAAGTTTGAATGCAGGGCTACAGATTAAGAACGACAAATTAGATATACATACTGTGACTTGAAACAACAGAATCAATGGCGTCCGGACTTTGGAGGAGAGGGTGCTGGTCTTCATTTTTAGTTATACTTGGATCAGAGGTACCACCATTACCACTAGAGGTGGGATGAGTGCCATCATTGTCAACATACTCTGTAGGAGCAGGAGGATATGGAGCTTTATGCCTCGATAACAGAAGTCCATTAAGAATTTCGTTAAAGAAACCATCACCACCCTGGAGATGCAGTCCAATTTAAATCTGTTACACAGGGCAAAAGACTCAGCATTGTCTAGTTGAAATAACTTCAGCATTTACTTTCCAATAACAAGTGAGTACTGCCAGTACTACGCAAAAAAAATGTCATAGACAAAAAAAATCTACACTACCAAAGACGGGAAAAAACAATTGAGGATTCTCCTCATTTGCAGATGCGTCTCGGTTATCCAACTAACAATTAATTCGTATTTCTCAATAACAATAAAAACTATGGTTTAACTATTTACTTGACCTAACATCGATCTGATAACTTACCACAGCAACCACACCGTCGTAACTGTTAAGCTCCCTATTTGTCATAGATGTCATTACGCCAAATGCATGTCCAGCCCTATCTGTAATTATAATCTGCATGATAGAAGACATTAATATAAAGGAATCACAGACAGATCAAATCATTTTCCCACCTCTATAACTACTAAATTCATCTGTAAGACCGAATACACGCGGGGCATTTCAACACACCTTTGTGATCACTTTCGCACGGGAAAATATGGGAGAAACAGTTTTCCATGTTTTGAGACCATTTCGTTTTCCACTCAATGGATGAACAAAAACCTGGACAGACTGGCAGGAATAACTAAATGAGTAAGCAAGAGAAGCTACCATGCAGTCGACACGCTACTCTGCAAAAGGCATCAAGAATGTCCATATGAAATACTGCAGAGAATCTACCAAAAGATTTTTTAGGCCTCCCTAATTGCATTTGCAAAGAAGCTTTAATTTGCTCTTCCCACATTCTGCATGTCTACAGATCATTATGGCCTAGTATGTATGAAACTAGATTCCACGGGGAATTCCCGTTCTTGTGTTTAAGGTAGCCATGAACCGCAAACCGGTGCATCTGCGTGTAAAATTGGATTAGTAATAGCAACAAATCTATCATTAAGACTGAGATAAATCAACCAAGACGCGCGAAGAATCCTAACCTTGGATTCTCGATGTAGAAACAATCGACTAGCATTAGGCAAAATTGGCTCATGAATTAAACCCCATGGAATGAACTCAAATGCATACATATTCGCAAAATCCATCTCCAACTGAAGTGTCGGAGCGAAGCCTAAGCAGGTAGAATCATCATATTCCTGACATGTCATGCAGCCAAGGATTCAGAGATGAATTAGATAAGAGTTGACTAGAAGAAGTGTTTTCATCAGAGTATTCAAATATCACAAGATGGAATCAGAAAGCTCACATGTTGGGCAATTTTAGCCGATCTCCACGACAACCCAATTGGAGTGAGAGTGAGAACGACCTCTCCGACATGATCTAGGAACAGATTCGAACTCATGAGCTCCGGATGTCGGGAGATGAATCAAGAACTAATGAACTCCCCCAGATGGAAGCTAGCAGCCGGTGCAAACATCAGAGGAAGTGGACACGAAATGGGCTGGGCCTTCGGAATATGAAATGGTTGGTGTGAAGGCCCACTTGAGAGTTGAGACTGGATACAAAATCCTGTGACCATTTATAAGGGCTTTTTACATATTACCTGGCGCCAAGTTTGTTATTTCCATATGACCTGGTTTTTCCCGTGTTATCTCATATCCCCTGGAATCTGGACTTGGAGTACCAAAAATGCCCCTATTGTATATTTATCGTGTTATGACTATGCGAAGAGGGCATGTTGGAGTCGTATACGAAAAAAAAGTGTTTCCGGCGATTTCTAGAGGCGACTCCGCCGGCGAGTCCTCCGACGATTTCCAGCTGCCCCCAAGGTTTTCGAAGATCCGATTAACGTCCCCCCTGCTCGATTTCTCCGGCGCCCCTTGTTGGATTTCGACGACACGACTGACGGACAGTGCGGTTTGGGCGACGATTTGTCGCGTACGAGGAAATACACACATACACACCACTAAACTGCGGTAAGTTAGAAAAATCCTTACTTATTTTAGTTCCAGAAGCTAAGAATTTAAGATTTCTAATTTTTAAGATGAAGCATAAAGTCGTATTATATACAATACGACTTGAGCGTTAGTCGTGTACGATGCAACACGACTATTATGATTGCCTGTGTTTCCAACACGACTGTTCTACTGACCACTCTACCTATCTCATTGCAGATGGATACAAAAGAAGATGAGTATATGGAGGAAATACCATCGGAAGAGGAGGAAGATCAGGACTTCTTCGTTGCACCTCGGGAGCGAAGACAGAGGGGCAGGAAGAGGAAGGCTCCGATGGACCGATCAGGCAAGAAAACATGCAATCCGCGACTGGCGGTTAAGACATTTTGTCAACCGGGGACGATGAAAAAGTGTGCGGCCCTCTTACGGCGTCACCAAAGATGTTGCCAACTGATCAGAGAAGCTGGGTTCTCTGTCATCTTTGAAGGTGAGGACGTAGTTGTTTCTCGGAACCTCATCGACCATTTGGTTAGGTATTGGGATGAGGAGGCGAAGGTCTTTAATATCAAGGGGAGAACGGTACATTTCACAGAGCAAGAAGTTGCTCTTATCACTGGATTGCCCGCTAAGGGCGAAAGAGTTGAGGTCCTTCCCTTTGTGCCACGGCGAACGGAATGTGAATTCTTCAAAAAGTACTTCACCGTAAGGAAACCGGAGATTCCATATATTGAAGAAATCATTGAGAAGTTTAGCGAGGGCGAAATGAAGATGCCAGAGGAGGACATGGCAAGGATGATCATCTGCCTCCTCATCTCCAAGGTGTTGTTTCCACATAGCACGAGAGCGGTGCATCCCTCTTTCTACCCTTATATTGAAGACCTCCCAAGAATGAGCTCATACAATTGGGCTGAGGCTATTCATACGATGTTGGTTTCTGGTATAACCCACACCAGCAGACTAGTGGGTGGGAGAAGTAAAGGGCTGAGAGGTGGATACCTAAACGGCGCCTCATATGTCCTTCAGGAATGTAGTATTTGTATGTTTGTACAGTCTTCGAAAGGCTCTAAGTGTCGTGTATTATGCAACACGTCTTTTATTAATGTTGTTTATTATGCAACACGACTTTATTTATAGTCGTCTATTATACAATACGACTTGATATATAGTCGTCTACTAGACAACACGACTAAATTTCTAGTCGTGTACTATTATAGTCGACTATAATAGTACACGACTTGACTGTATCCCCGACTTTTACTAATGTCTTCATCTTATTACTATGCAGATTTGGTTTTTTGAGCACACGACAATCTTCCCTTCTGCGTTCGGCCCTACCAGTCCGAGGGCGAAAAGGTGGCCAGGAAGTGGGGCCCTAATTACAGAGGTGAAGATGGGTGCACAGAAGAAGCACCGTATGACCGACTACTGGAAGGGTCTATTCGATAATCTCGACGTATGGGAAGACGTCGTCGATGTCATCGTCCCCATGGACAAAGAGGCATCTCTAATTCCTTCGCCTCCCCCAGTGGCCCCTCATCCGCAACGACATAAGATGGAGAGGCCGGAAATAAAGAGGAATCCTAAACAACCTACCCGCTCTTCCTCGAGGACGGCTGCTCAGTCTACTGCCCTGGGCCGATTGGAGGGTTCGCTCCAGGGCATACAGTCACTAATTGAGATCGCTCTGTCGTCGTATGAGGAGATGGGAAGGCCCGTCGGACCTCTGCGAGAGGTTCTTCACTGTATCAAGGCATCTGCCGCGACAGCGTCAACGCTGTTAGAGGGTCACAACTTTGAGCATCCACATGAGGAGAAGAGTGAAGAGCTGAAGAAGGAGACGAAGGAATCACAGAAGAAGGAGAGGATAACGAAGTCATCGGTCCATCACAACGAGGAGGCAAAGAAGCGGCCCGATGACAAGGACCACGTGAAGCAAACTCCGATGGCCATGCGCAGAAAGGAGCTGGCGCACAAGTCAGCCAGCGATTCATTGCACTGGGGTAAAGGTAAGTTGTAATACGATTATTGAATTTTTCGTGTTGGATGCAACCCGACTAGGTATTTTTCGTCTTGCATTCAACACGACTACCTAATTTTTCGTATTTCATTCAACACGACTACCTAATTTTTCGTATTGCATTCAACCCGACTAGCTAATTTTTTGTGATGCATTGTACACGACTATTCCTTCTTTTGTGTTGAACTCTACACGACTATGTTATATTTCTTGCTGCTACTAACACGAATTTTGAAAATGTCATTTTAGCTCCCATAAAGCAGGCGGATGTGGAAGATAAGAGTCGACAGGCTACAAAGAGAGCCGCCGCGAAGTTGTTTTTGAAGAAGCTCCAACCAGAACTTGAGGAACACATGGAGCGTGCAGAAGAGGAGTCCCGGATGACGTACGGCCGGGACAGATTCCCCCCTGGTGTAGTGGTAAGGAGGAGAATGAGGACTGTCTCTGCGAGGGAATTGCAGAAGCTTAGGGAAGAAGACCATATACGGAGAATGGCGGAGGAGAGGGCAAGGAAGAATTTGGCAGAAGATCCGAACGCCGACTCTGAAGATACCTTATCCGACCGACGAACAACCTCTATCATCGATGAGGTGATCTCTTCCCTACAGCAGTCGGATATCCAAACGGCCAAGGATGATGAATGGGCAAAGGAGGAGGCGGAGAAGAAGGACGAGGATTCATTGGCAAAGGAGGAGGAGGAGAAGAAGGAGGAGGATGAGACAACGGAGGAGGTGAAGGAGGCAACTGGCTTAACGTCATCCCAGGCTGTTGACGTTGATGTCCTGCAAACCCCAGAAAAGGCTAAGCATAAAGTTGATCTCCCAGAAAACTATGGTAATTTGGAGTTATGCTTCGACATGGGGGTGTTGTTAGAGCGGGATAGAGTGGAAATATCAGGATGGATAGCCAATCCAAGGAAGGCTTATCCTATCCCAACACTATGTGATGATGACTACGTATCCCTTCTGCAAACAACAGAAATTAATACCAATGTAAGTATACATACTCGACTATTCCTTAAGTCGTATATAAAATACTCGCCTATTCCTAAAGTCGTATATAACATACTCGACTATTCATAAAATCGTATATAAAGTACTCGACTTTACGCATAGCCGTGTATGTCGACGACACGACTATACCTAAAGTCCATTATTCTTTGAATATTGCCAATTTCTGAATATGTTGTTGGTTTATACAGGTTATAGATGAATTTTTTGGTCTATTACGGGAGCGTAATGACAGAGAACGGCTGAAGTATCCGTTCAGTTTTTTTGGATGTCACGCATTCAAAGAAATATTCGACAACGTAAGTTTTTCCTGCATCACGAGCACTAATTTCACGTTTCCAGTTCGTGATTTTCTTATTCTATTGCGATTTTGCAGGAATACATAGAAGGGGGCAATAATACAAAATTGATAAAAAAACTTGGGAGGATGCTCAAGGGATTGAACAGGAACATGTTCTATGCCTTTTTCCCAATCCGCACTGGTTCCCATTTCTGCCTCGTCTATGTACACTTCCCAGTTGGTGTATGGCGTTTCTATAACCCCCTCTCCGGCAAACCCTAGTTGTATCCACATCACAGGGTCGCAGCTGAGAAATTCACGAACTTTATGAACATTGTCATGGCACACACACTGGGACTCATCCATTGCATCGACTCGAAGATGACTCAGATTGCCAAAGCGCCCTGCCAAGAGAACTCAAAAGACTGTGGTATCTTCATCATGATGTATGTGGCGCACTTGGCGTCCAATGTCAATCCACCTGAGTTTGATCAGTCAACAATTACACAAAAGTGGCGCCAAATAATTGCTGCAACTATGATTCGTGGGGTTATCGACAGCGAGTTTGACGACGATCCAACCCGAAAGCAAAATCAGGCTGTCACAATTGCGGGGTTTTTGAGGATGTCGGATGAAGACTAATATTCTTTTTCGAGATTTTTTTGTACATGTAATCTATTACAGACGACACTTTTTTGTGTGGTTTTCTGAATCTTCTTCCATGTACATACAGTATGCTTTCAATAAATTCAAATTCATTTCTTTCATGTCGACAGTGTATTGGAAAGCCACTTAGTGTCGACTCTTGAAACACGACATCTGATATAGTCGTGTTTTATCATATACGACTATCTATATAGTCGTATTGTATCATATACGACTATCTATATAGTCGTGTTGTATCATATACGACTTTCTATATAGTCGTGTTGTATCATATACGACTGTATTATTAGTCGTTTAATATTGTAGTCCACAATTATATTCCTCTTATGTCGACTCTGCGCAGACCATGACGGAGTCTAATTTATTTTTCTGTCATGTACGTGAGGAAACAAAGAATGATCGGCGTCTTTCAACGACGGGAGGGCGCTTATACAACACGACACTTATGCAAAACGACACTTGCATTCAAAGAAATATTCGACTACATGCATACATTGCGGTCATGGAATGTCGTATCGGATATCGGTAAAATATCGGTCGGCCTAAGAGACGAAATATCGGAGATATATCGGAGATATTGCGTAAAAAAATATCGGTCGTCAAAAACTAGTTTTTATCATATATTTTCAAAATCTAACTTCTAAAATGAGTTATACTAATTTAAACAAAGAATAGATTTCAAAATATGCATAAAAGGATAGAAAACAAACATGAAAGTTTTTTTTCCCAAAAAAAAAAAATTTTCAAAAAAGGCCGATATATCGGTCCGAAACCGATATATCGGCGATATTTGGAAAAATGGAAAAATCGATACTTAATGGTATCGGAGTATCGGTTTGTGTCCGATACCGATATATCGGCGAGCTGGCATTCCATGATTGCGGTAGAGTAATATTTGTTATACATGAATTTGTGATCGACCTAAGTGAAGAAGGGTGGGGCCTTAGGTAAGCCAGAGGGTCGTCTCGGTGCTGAATCATCCGTTCCCAGGTTGCCTTGTTGCGGGAGTCTTCGATATCTGCGCTTCCTTGCTTCTTTCGCAACCGTTGGGTTAGTACACCTTTTACGGTTGTGACCAACTTGTCGACAGTTGCCACATCTCACCCTCAACCTCTCTGGCGGGTCAGGCTGTGACTCGATTCTCTTTGTCTGTCTCCTACCCCTCTTTGGAGCATCGAGCATGGGCGGTTCGCATTTGAATAAAACCCCGTAATCCCCCCACTGACTCCTGTCTAAAGTAGGGAAAACTACTTCTTCATATGTTGTGCGGTACAGACATGCATGGTACCACTTTTCACAATATTCCACCGGGTCGAAACTCCTCTCATCGATACATGCAATCGCGTGCTTGCAAGGAAGTCCCATGCTCTGGAAGAACCCACATGTGCAGGTTCTCTTCGTTAGGTCAACAACATCCTGAGGAAAAAATATCACAACAACATGAATAGTCTTGTTGTGAAATAGTTTTCTTAATTTAATAGTCGTATTGTCGCTAAGACGACTATATCACTAGTCGTGTTGTGGCTAATACGACTATATCATTAGTCGTGTAGGCGACAACACGACTATATATGTAACATCCGAAAAATTAGTAAGTATCTTAAAACTGAAATTTGACCCTCTTAATGATTGATCTGACCATGTGGTGCTTTGTTTAAATTAAAGTTGGTGAGAAGAGCTTTCCAACGACACCAATTTTGTGTGATTTGGAGTTCAGAGTAAAAAGATATGGGAAATTGAATAAACACGATCGATCGCGCTGAAAACGATCGATCGGCTTATGGAACACGATCGATCGGCTTCGATCGGCTACGATCGGCGCCATCGCGCAGTTTGTAAACAGCGCAGGACGATCGATCGCCGTATTGCACGATCGATCGCCAGTTGCGGTTTGGCGAATTCTAACTTAATTTTGAGGCGGATTTGATTGGGAAAGATGTCATATCCTAACTAGACTTGTATTGCACGTTCCTAGGGTGATTTAGGGACTCTCCCATTGGTGGAAAGTGCCCAAGATATGGTAGAATTGATTGGGCAAAGATCTTCTAAAAACTCTATATAAACCCATAGAGTCTAGGCTTGTGCTTTTGAAAACTAAACCCTAGAACGTCCAGAGGCTTTCCCCTCTCCTTCCCACGTTCATCCCTCTCTTAGAAGACCTCTTCTAGTGGGAATTGCTCAAGAGCTTGGATCGGGAAGCTTTGAAGGAAGCGGAGGAGATGAACATCGCGTAGAAAGGCGACGTCTTTTGGTGATAAAGAGTAGGATGGTTTTTCCCTCTCTTCTTATTTTTTTCTCACATTATATGATGAGTGTTCTTACTGATTTCCTTGGAGTATTGCTTTGAATCTTGCGGGATTAATGATTTATGTCTTATTTTCCATGTGTATTGCGATACATGCATATATGCCTTCATGCTTCATGTGTAGATGGTAAATCAGATCAAAGTTGGATGCTTTATTAATTTTACAGAAGATAAAAGTTCTGATATTGCTTTGATTATGATGTCTAATGATTGAGTCTTATGCTTTAATGATCGTTTTGCTTAAATCGACTTAATTGAAAGATATTTGGTCTAAGATTGTGTTATATGGGGAGAAACATGATAAAAGGGAATCTTTTGGTAATTCTAGTTAATTTCAGGATCTTTAATTAATCTAGGAGGGGAGTACTATCATCTATCATGAGTAAATTATCATCTATAAGTGGTTCGGAATAAGAATATTAAAGTTTAATCATGTGTTTCACTTTCGGCCAGAACTGTTTCTGCACGGACAGTCGACAGTAAATAATTCATAACTAATTCATATGATATCAGAAAAATATAAAACCGGTGGGGTAAGAAACTAGACCCACAAGGGTATTCTCAGTAAAAATTTCAGAAGATAACCTCAACTGTACAGTGTCTGGGAGCCGCCGGAAGGGGACTGTTGTGCAAAAGACAGTGAGCAGAATCTAAGTGAAAATACTAAGTACTTAAGTAAAACTACTTAATAAGATGTGAAGATGGTATGACGTGCTAGTAACTAATACTAGACTATATCCTTATGATTATTACAGTAAGGTTAGGTTATGGTTAATATGATAGATGGGTAATACCTATGTTAAGAAAACCGTAATCGTGTATTTGAAGATAAAGCGTTTGTGTCGGTTTGAGGTTCCATTTGGAATCCAAATCATCTAGGACTCATTAACACCTTGTCTCTGATTTATATATATTTCAATAAGACCTATATGAATTTCCATCTAGGGCTGAGCATGAACGTATGTATGGATTGTGTTATTCTCTTTGTGTGACGTTTCTACTTATACTCCGTATGAGAGTCTATTCCGGTGATTGATACCTTATGTGGTTAGAGTGTTGTGGCCTCTATTCCTTTGAATTATTATTCATCATGATTATTTGATTGATTCCTCCACTTGAGGTCTTGCGGGACTCTCTCTCCGGAAGTGGATTCATAGTATGCTCAAATTATGCCATTGCTTGATCTTGCGGGGTCACTAATATTTGTGGTACTGCGGTTCCACACTGCCCAAAAAGAGGCAACATACGTACGTTAGATTGTTGACATTACGGAAGGTCTTCAGTCTCCGCCCATCGTGTCCGTAAGCACTGGTGGGGCCAGCATCCTAGACGCATGGCAGGGTTCCAAAAAGAGGACCCCTAGGGTGGTTCTGGTATAGTCACTTGCGGGTGATCGGTTCAGCGAGCAGAAATTGTACTCCTTTCACTTTTAATGTCTGGAGCTTTTTAGTATGATTATCATTCCCTCCTTACTCATATGTGTAGTAGGAGCCTTATTGTTATTTTCCCTACTTGCGGGTTGGAATTATTATTGACTAATCTTTCAGGTGTATAAATCCTTGGTTTAGTCCAGATGTTGCGGCATCTTCATAAACCTTTGTTATTCTTATCCTATTCATACTTTTGTCCTAATTCAGTGGGTTTTTACATCCTACTGAGTGTTTCTATGAAATACTCATGCATCCTCTGATGCAGGCGCAAATGGAATTTGAGATCAGGAAGTTGCAGTAGTGAAGCGGTCGCAGGAGCCATGAAGACTTAGAGTTTATATTATTTGCTTTGCTTATTTGATGCTTATGACTGTTAATGGCAATTGTGTGCCATATATTTATAGGTTTATTTTATTTTGACTTTCTTAAATGGATTATCATTATTAAGTAAATTTCCATTCCATAGTATTCATTAATGTTTGTATTTGTATTGCACTGATTATGGGCATGACCGATTACACATCCTTTTGAGATGGTCGTGATTGGTGGTGAAATCGACTGTTCGGTCTCGCGCCCGGGATCTCTACCTCCAAATGTATATCATTGATTGGCTTCCGCACTCCGATCGAGGTGTGGGATTTCGGGGCGTGACAATATAATTAGTTGTCTATCGCACGATACGACTATTCCGGAATTGAATTATCAGAAACCATTGCGGAATGAATTATTACCACATGGTATAAAGATGTGACTTCAAACTGCCATAACGATAGCGGTTGCACTCTGACTGTTCCAGCACTCTTATTTCTCATTTCGTTGATATGATTGTGTGCATACTTGGTTAATGGTGTCGTTAGCCGTTCTGCTTCCATGCGGCGTCTCTCGAAATGGGAGGTCGTGGTCGCACGAGTTTCCTCGATCAACCGAGTTATTGGCCAAAATCTAGCCTTCAATAGCATATTATTTGCACTTTCTGATATGCTTGATGTGAGCATCCCATATCTTTTACCCGGATATTCCACGTTAGCCCAATTTTTTTTATTGATCTTCTCAACATATTTCCATGCCTCCTCATTGTGGTCCTTCATCTTTTGCATGATTTCATCAAATTCTGTTCTCCGGAAGCATTTTGCAGCTCGGAATAGAAGGTCTTTCAAGTATTTATCCTTCCATTGATTAAGCATATTGGCGGCCATATGCCTTAGGCAAAACCCGTGGTGAGCCTCAGGAAATACATCAGCAACCGCTCTCAGAAGTCCCTTCTGTCTATCCGAGACAATTGTATCCAGAGATGCCGGGGGGTCCGTAAAGAGGGTGGCTTTGAGTAGGCTAAGAAACCACTTCCTGCAAGGCAGCAATCAGAGTGAAAGCAGATTCAAGAAGAGATAGGGTGTACACAGTCGTATACGAAACAACACGACTGTATGAGTAGTCGTGTTGCTCGAATACACGACTACTCATACAATCTTTTTAGCATACGTACCACGAATTTATAGTCTCTTTGTCAACAACTGCAAATGCAACGCACATTAATTGTTGGTTCCCGTCGACTGTTGTTGCAACCAATAACACTCCGGGGTACTTTCCTTTCAGGAATGTTCCATCAACTGTGAGCAGCGGCCTAAGTGATCTTCGGAATGGTCTTGCGACTGGGCCGAAGATCCAAAAGGCACGTCTGAACTCGTATCCGGCTTCCTCATTTTCAATTTCCGGAATATCACAACATCTTTCAATCACCACATATGTACCTGGATTACATCGCTCTAATTCCTTTCCATAATGGGGCAAAATACGATATGCGTCTTCCGGGTTGCCATCGATCAATCGTATCAATTCCTCTTTCGCCGTCCATGCCCTTTGATAGTTCACTTTGACGCCCCAATGTTTCTCAATGTACTGTTGGATATTAGCCGTTTTTATGGAGTTTGAATCCTTGTGGAGGCCATGACACTTCCGTGCAATCCATAAGCGTGAGGCCAATGGATGATCTTTAGAACTTATCAAAATGTCACATGTATGCCTTCCTTCACTCCTTGTCACGGTGACTCCGTCAACTAGATTCGAAGCCCGTATGTACCACTTGCACCCTGTAATCTTGCACTTTGCAGCAAAGGTGTCCTTGTTCTCGTCCGCCACTTTGAACATGAATTTCCTCTTGATTGCCAAATCAGTAAGAACCATTTTGAACTGTTTTATACTTTCGAATCCAGCCCCTAAGGCAAGTTGTGCCTCATAATCGTCTCCTTGCAAACTGCCGCTCAACATCGTCTCCTCCTCGTATTTTTTTGCAGGACCGGCCTGCGGTGAAGAGGTACCCCAATCCCAACCACCTTCACCATCAATATTGTTGTACTCATTGTCGTCCAAGTCTTGTGCCCCCGACGTGACAGATTTTCCTTTAGAAGTGGATGCTCTCGCTGCTTGTTGGAGTTCTATTCCTGACACAGACTGGTCTCCTCCCGTCGGATGCGGCCCGGGAAAAACTGGTAGTGTGAGAGGCTCATCCCAGTCATCTGCAGACCACGGTATTTGTTCATCGTCAAATAATTCTTCTTCATCTACATCTTCATCTTCGTCTTCATTTTCATCTTTCTCTTCATCCTCGTCTTCATCCTCATCTTCATCTTCACCGTTGATCCCATTCATCTGACACTGGTTATCGACTTCATTTGGAAATTCATCCTTTATATTTTTATTACCATCTCCCAATCTGCGATAACAACATGGTAAGAATGGCATGCATATTGTACAAAAACGTCTAAACGACTTGATTATTTAGTCGTATTGTCGACAACACGACTTCAATTCCAGTCATATTATACAATACGACTTGAATTCCAGTCGTCTCGTATGCAACACGACTTTAATTCCAGTCGTGTCGTATGCAACCATGGAAAATCGTCTCGCCGATATATCGGTATCGGACACAAACCGATACACCGATACCCTTAAATCTCGTTTTTTCAAAAATTTCCATATATCGGCGATATATCGGTCCGAAACCGATATATCGGTATTTTTTGAATTAAAAAAATATTTTTTTAAAAAAAAAAGTTTCAATTTTTTTTTTTTTTTTTTGAAAAAAAAAACTTTCATGTTTGTTTTCTATCCTAATATGCATATTTTGAAATGTATTCTTTGTTTAAATTAGTATAACTTATTTTAGAAGTTAGATTGTGAAAATATATGATAAAAACTAGTTTTTAACGACCGATATTTTTTTACACAATATCTCCGATATTTCGTCTCTTTGGCCTACCGATATTATACTGATATCCGATACGACATTCCATGTATGCAACACGACATTAATATATGTCCACTCGTTAATTTCACCCCTCTCACGGTTTCAAGAGAAAAATTTTCATCTTTTCCTCCTTCAACTGCTGGTACAGGTGACTTATTCGCCGGCCTGGACGGCCTCTCCTGTGGTGTCTTACTGGCCGGCCTCCCATTTGGAGGCATTGAATTCTCGCCGTTCTTATCCACAGTGGAAACCATTTGCTTATTGGCAATGGAATTCTCTGTGTTGTTATTTCCAGCAGAAGTCCACTCCACGTATAGATCGAGTGGTCCATCTGTGCATCGCCTCTTGTTGTGAAGAATGAATATTGTCTTCACGTCTTCAAGGACGTATCGGGTTCCACAATGAACAAGATATGACAAAGACAATGTACCGGATGGAGACTTCAGCGGTAATCTTTCTTCCACTTGTTGCAACAGTCCCATGTACTTTACTTGTGTATCAATAGACAGGAGCTTCAGTTTCCCGCCCACATACCCATCAGAATTTGTGAATATTCCATCGTAGTGTAAGCACAAAGGTATGAAATCCATCCTTACCTGGTATTACAATAACGAAATTAATTAATAAACCTTGATTGAAAATAGTCGTGTAATAGTCGTGTTGTAAAATATACGACTATTGTTATTGTCGTGTTAGGGAATATACGACAGTAGGAAAAAGTGGAAAACTGTGCAAATTTTCAACTTACATCTGTCGATCAAATTTACATTATATCAAACGTTGAATTTCAAATTGACGTATCGTTTTTGAATGGACGATTACTCTTTCGCAGTTGTGTTTGCGTATCAACTGCTTTCCCGCTCTTTTTTCGTGTTTTGGCAGCAATATAACTTTTCCTGGTTTGGACGGCGCCGGCGACGTTATGGCCAGAGCTGCTGTACGGAACTTCTCCGAAACACCTTCTTCTCCGGACCGCCTTTTCCTTCTTCTCCGGAACGCCTTCTCAAAAAATTGCAAAAACCCTGCTGCCGTATATAGAAGACAAGGGTATTTTGGGTAGCTTCCAGGTCATATGAAAGGAAATATCTTTTTCCAGGTGATATGTTAAAACCAAACCTGGCGCCAGATAATATGTAAAAAGCCCCCATTTATAACCCGCTACCTTGGTATACTAACTGTAGAACCAGATACTGGATACAGACTACAGTAGTGATGATATGATTATGCTTATATGGAAGATATATGTTATCCCACAATGGCAACATAAAAATGTTATTTTGTGTATGGAAATAAAATGTCGCCGATTATACGTTAGATGAACAATCATTTCCTACAAATGTTGCCAAGGCCACTAAGCGACGGCTACATTATGGCTGTTAATTTGGTGCCTGAATGCATAAATGTACACCTGATGTATAAATGATTAAATGCACAAAGGCAGGTGAGAATTTCATTAATTTACATCCTGAATCTGCAGTACTCTTGTGTTACTAATAGGCTAGCAAGCAACAGATACGTGACGGCCGTTAATTTGGTGCCTGAATGCTTTAATGCATAAAGGCAGGCAAGAATTTCATAGATTCACATCCAAAAATTGCATCTCTTGTGTTTCTAAGGTAGATTAGTAACATTAAACTAATGTACTAGTATTTTGTTACGAAACAACACAAATAATGTTACACGAACACTACGACAATTGAACTTATGGCCATCATCAGAGAGACTAGGCGCTTATAATTTATATCTGCTATAACAAAACGATGCATTTCAGAACTCCGCATGAGATGAACCAAGGCGATGATAGGCAGCTCTTGGCATGCCTTGCAAAACCATCATGTGAACCCATTTTCATGGACAATGAAAACTTGTTGACCAAAAACGAGGGAGTCATAATCGAAAGTCTCTTTTTTGAAGAAAGAGAAACAAATCAAAATGTGTAATTATAATGAACAACAGATGTTTGCATTGAGGCCTGAAAGTGTGGCGAGGTTTCCACTCAAGGATGCACTGTAAAGACTTCAACATCATCAGTGCTTGGACTTTTTACTGAATACTTGAACGTCCAACCATGGCAGGATCCAGCATGCACACCCTCCTTACTCACAGCAAATACAGCTCCAACAAAGTCTGGGAACTTACGTGCTATTCGTGATATTGCGTTATCAGTTGCTATCTTTGGGTCCATTCCCAGTCTCATGCTCTCCACTACTTGGTAACTGTTGCCCAAGAAAAACAGATTAGCCATATAAATCATACTTAATTTTAGTGAAAAGAGAAACAGATTACCATGGAAGGAAGCGCATCATAATATCTCCATCACCAGTTGCCCCACAAGCACCAACTTCGCCATCAGCATAGGCCGAGGATCCTGGAATGGGTCCGTCACCTACCCTGAGATTCCACTTCAATTTAGAATATCAAGAAATAAAACAAGTAAATGCAGAGATTACAGATGATGAAAGACTTAGCCAGAGAACATATTGTAGAACGAAAAGTCTAACAGTGTTTGGTTCACCATGCTATATTTTGGTTTACATTGACATGCATTAAGAAAATAAACTAAGTACAGCTTCTCAGAGAGAAAACAGAAAAGCTGCTGCAGAGGAGCTTAATGATCAATTATATCAGAAACTGCATATACAATTTTTGAGTTTAAGCGAGCACACTTTGGACAAGGAGTCTCCTATCGAGTTTCACAAAAATGCAAATTGGCATGTAAAAATTGAGAAGCACCTTAAGGACGAAGCATTTTTCTCTCAAAATACAAGCTTCAAGATGCATTCTATTACCTTCCAGGTATTTTAAAAGTGGCCCCATTTGTCGAAGTACCAACTGCAACATTCCCTGCCTGAAAAGCAAGTACTGGGTGAATCAAATGAAAATTACAAAAATCCAACTACTATGGGTACTAAAAACCTACTTTATCAATTACAGCCATGGAGATTGTGTCATGGTTGTTGTGGTTGATAAGTCTATATTTCAATGGAAAAGTCTCCACTAGATTGCTTCTACATGTCTCATCACTGTGGCATCCGTAGGAATTGTCAAACATTGGAATTCCATCAGTCGAACGATAAGGACCACATGCATGTACAGGCAAAACATTTTTTCGAAAATTAGGCTGACAGGAACTTTCTTTCCATGTACTCCATTTCTTCAGTGACTCTGATGAACTTAGATTTGTAGGTCCTGAAAGACCCATGGAAATGGCAAAGACGGATGCCTGCTCTCCAACAAGTAGAGTATGCTCCGTGTGCTCCATAACCAATTTTGCTGCTCGAATGCCATCTTTCACATACCTCATAGCAGCAACCGCCCCAATCTCCATAGTCATCTACCAAAATCCTTCGACAATAATGAATTATAAAAACAACCCTCAGTACTTATTAAAGTGTCTTAAATTACACCAAGAACGTTTGAACAAAGACAAGGTTACCCCATTCATAATGAGAGCATCAATTGTGGTTTCTCCATTCTCATCCGGACTGCCGCCAGGCCCAACTGTCAACACCTTGCTCTAATTAGCAGAACGAAGTATCTATAAACAAGATTATTGATCACACAAAACTAGCATGTACTGTGATTTCATGTGAAATATTTTCTCAACCATACAGGGATAAACCACTAGGTATTTTCAAGTGCATGCTGCTTCTTTAGACTTAAATAACCAATCTAAACTTAAGCCAGATAAATGACAAGATAGTTAATCAAAAGCATTTAGCAAGTTAAACATGATTTACACTCAGCCCAAAGTGAATAGGGTTGTATCAATCAAATGCAAAAGAGTGATAACATTTTACATAATTGGGAGATCAAAAGTCCAAGCTCCTACCAGTGCCATCGCACCTCAGTTCTTCACAAGCAGAGCAACCCTCCACGACTGCGTCCACAGCGGATCGTCCATGTTCAACAGCCTTCCAAGCGGCTCTGACAGCATCCAGGAAAGGCCAGGTGCTCACAACCAAAGGATATTGTTCTGTTATGTTGACAGCAAGCCCCATGGCCTGAAAGAACATAGACTAAGACTCACAAATAAACTTCAAGAAGAAGAGATAATCTCCTCGACTAAACGGGTTTATCTAAAACTAGTAACAAGCGAGTAAAGCTGCAGAGGTGAAGCTGATATTTCGGTACTTAAAGCTTAAGATAACTCTAACAATCCATTTGCCGTGTCAGTAATCATGTATCAATGAATCTCATCAAGCCAGAATTCAGAAATGAAGCAGACTAGACATCAACAAGACAGATTCCAACAAAAAAACAGAAGAAGAGCAAACTAGTGCAGAAAAAGGAGGTGAACCACAATCTCCTCTAATCAAATGAGTCTCACTAGTGAAGCTGCCATTTTATCTGTCTTTCAGTTCCAATTCTAACGTTCCACACGCAGCATCAGTTAGCATGAATGCATGAAATCCATAGATTTCAGATACAGAAATGGAGCAGATTAAAACATCGTCATCATGACAGATTCTAACAAAAAGGAGACCGAATTGATGCAGAAAAAAAACAAGAAAGAATTCGACAGACTGAGAACAGAAGCAGATAAAGGAGGACGGCAGCGATCTTACTGTAGAAGTGGCAAGCGCCAGGAAGAGCAGGACAAGGATGCTCATCGCCATGAACCAGAATCAAATGGCACGAGCTCCCTCTCTTTGGCAATTCAGCCAACAGTCATCGATCACTTTTACTTGTCATGTTTCTTGTCGTGTTCTTATTGTGGGCCTAAGCCCATTACAGAAACGCCTAATGGGCCGCACTCAGAAATAAGCCCAGAACCCTGGCTGCCGCCATGCTGGGAATGAAAGTGGGGAAGTGGGGGACCCCCCCCTAAGCCCATTACCAACCGTTTTAACCGTTTTTTCAATTTCAGGCAGAAAGCGGGAGATCATTTTCAAGGATGAACACACACATACACAAACACACACAGAGGAAGCAGAGCTACTGGACTGAAATGACGAATTTAAGGGAGAGAAGGATTGAGAGCGCGGCGGCGGTGGGGAGAGAGGAAGATGTGGTGATGAGGAAAGGGCCATGGACGGCGGAGGAAGACGAGGTGCTGCTGGATTATGTGAGGAAGTACGGCCCGAGAGACTGGAGTTCCATTAGAACCAAAGGCTTGCTTCCGAGGACGGGGAAATCGTGTCGCCTCAGATGGGTCAATAAGCTTAAACCCAACCTGAAAACGTAAGCATCTTCTTCTTAATCTTTTTTTCGTAATGCATTCTTGTGATCATCTTAGAATGACATTGGTGTTTGTGTTTTGTGGAACAATTTGTGATGTTGTGATTGAGAAGTGGATGCAAATTTTCGGCGGAGGAAGAGAGGGTGGTGATCGAATTGCAAGCGCAGTTCGGGAATAAATGGGCGAAAATTGCTACTTATTTGCCTGGGAGAACTGATAATGATGTGAAGAACTTTTGGAGCACAAGGCAGAAAAGGTTGGCAAGGATACTTCAGTCTCCCAAACCACACAAAAATACTGCAAAAATTAATAGCTTCAAGCAATTGCCTGACTTTGAGGTACATTTGCTCTTTCTGAACTTTTTTTCAAACATTAATGACAAGTTAATCGTGTAGTATCCACGGAAGATTATATCCCGATTTACCTTGTATGTACCTATTCAAGGGGATTGGCTGCAGGATACAGTTCTCTAAGAGGTCGGTTTGCCCTGTCCCTTCTCGTCGGGTCCAAAGAACTCGTCTACCCCTAATTATGAAAGAGAAGAAAGTTAATCATGTTATTGAGCCTAATTCTGATTGTTTATGTTTCATGTTTCTGCAGTCTTCTAACCCTACACATGTAGTAGCATTTGATGAAGGATCATCAAGTGGAAACCAGTCATGCCAACCTCTCTACATTGAGCATTCAGAAACTATTACAATGGTTGAACTTCCGGATTTGATCAGCCAAGCACCCCTCAATCAGAATTCAGACCTTCCAAGTTATGACATGCAGAGGGCTGTCCAGGCATCATCAATGTTAGATCCTTCAATGCCACTACCACTATCACTGCCACCTCCGGCTCTAGACCTTCCCTTCCTGCCTGAAGACCAAGATTTCATCCCTGAACTCGTGGACCCGTGCACCATGGACATGTTTGTATGTCAGTCAGCCATTGATGCGCCAGACAATGGACTAGGACTACCTGCAGAGCTGCGGATGTTCGGGGTGACGACAGACCGGCAAAGTGATATAAAGCAAGATGGAAATCCAAGGACCCCAGATAGCTTTTTCGATGATTTACCTTCGGACATGTTTGATTGTATTGACCCCATCTCGGCCTCGTCCCAATGGCAGAATGGTCCTGGAGGCCAATGAAGAAAAAAATGTTCTCCTGATGCCTATGATTATGGCGTCATTACTTGCAATTGTGTAAAATTGAGTTTAAAATCGTGTCACTTCAATCACGAAAAAATTCTGATTGAATTACGATAACTTTGCAAATCTAGGCATGCAGTTAATGTGAAAATACTAGTAATTAAATCTGAACATATGATGGCCATGGTCATCTACTCATATCTGCATAGATAGACGTTTTTTTATTTTTGAATGGTCATACATAGAGATTGAACTAACTTTCCCTAGCTGACCGAATTTAACTTGCCGTTTTATTGTTAATTTAGTAAAACAAAGTGGGTTTTACGTTTTCTTAACTTATAGTTATCAGATTATTATTCATGACAACTATTCAAAATAGTTCGATATCCTAAAAGCACCTGCATTCGAAAATGGATGCAGGAAAGATGGGCACAAGAAAGCATGGAGTAATTATCATCTAATGATTGATGATAAATTAACTGCTTCATCTAATCATCTCAAAATAGGAAATTATGTGATATGCTTAGTCAGAATTATGCATTGTCAATTACCATATCAAATTGCAGTTTGTAATAGGCACACATAAACCAACTGGGTGTTGGTGTGATCGCCAGGGCACACTTCATGGAGTGGAGGTTATGAGTTCGAACACTCACTCCATTGGCCACCCACCCGGGTTTGTATTAACCTGGTCTGTATCATGGGTGAGCCTTGCATTCACCCGAGGTGATTGGCTGTGGGATAAGTGCTCTAAAAGGTCAGTTGCCCTACCCCTTCTAGTCATGTCCTAAGGTCTCGGACACCCCTCGTTACTAAAAAAAAGGCACACATAAGAGTGCTAAAGCCGGCTCAACTCGTGTTTGACTCGAGCTTGAAGTTGGTTCTGCCAAGCTCATTCATACATTTTCTGCATATGCATGCATATATTACACTCTATGTATGGATTTCATCTCAATCAATTCTGAAGTTTTTATTATATCTTATGTTATTTTTTTATACACAATTACCTCAGCCTTTGTGTTTGAAAGAGATAAGTAAAGTGCATCATCTATAATAGTCTCTCCTTCCGGTATTCATAATCGAGAATGTTAGATATTAAGGGGCCGTTTCGGGCGTGAAAAAACTAAAACATCTACACTGAAAAATTCACTTTCACTAAAATCAACTAAACCAAGCCAACTTGCAAGTGACTAGGAATTGAAATTTCAAGCTCAAGCCGAATTGACTCGACTCGTTAACGCCGCTGGGCACACACATACTTTTCCGCCTTCTTGGGCTTTGGTTTGCACGCAAAGAATGTGGCTATTATATTATCAAATTAAAAGAAGAAGGGCCTGCGATTCTAAGAAGCCCATATCATCTTCGTTCTTTACCAAAAAAAAAAAAAAAGCAAAAGGCCGACGCTAAAGCGCAGCCAGATACTGTTCATCTGCTCTGCATGCCGACAGAAACTATGAAGACGAAGCCCCTGAATCTTCCCATAGTCGACTTATCATCGCCTGATCGCATATCCACTTCACAATTAATCCGCCAGGTATAACTATGATTGCTGATATGATACATTTGAGTTGTTGTTGATTGCTGATATGATATATTTGAGTTGTTGTTGATTGCTTTTCTGAACTCCACTTGGTTTTTTTTTTGTTTTTTAGGCATGTTTAGATCATGGGTTCTTCTACCTTATGAACCATGGGATTGAGGAAGATGTGTTCAAGCAAGTGTTCGACCAGAGCAGGAAGTTCTTCTCGCTTCCTTTGCCGGAAAAGATGAAGCTTGCACGGAATCCTGGGCACAGAGGATATACTCCCTTGTATGCTGAGAAGTTGGACACTTCCCTCCAATCTAAAGGTCTTGCTCAACTGTTTACATTATTTATCTATTGTTCTTCTGATTAAGCAAGTTTTTATGTGTTTTATTTGGCAGAGGTAGGGAGAAAGATCCAATTTTCGGAATTTCACGACACTGAAACTTCTAGTTAACTGGGGGGTTTATAAAAATTCTATAAAGAATTTCAATAGATGTTGTCTGTTGATCAAGTATATCTTGACTACTCCTGTGAAGACTTAGACATTGTGAATATTTCATTGAAATTGCAGTGTAGTTTGTGATATAAAATTTACTATTGAGCTAAACAGCACAGATGCGGCTGTGCTCGCAAGGTTTTACCATCTTTTGAAATATACGAAATGCAGGAGACCTGAAGGAGGGAATCTACATTGGGCCTCTGGAGGAACAGCCTGGGGAAGTTTGCTCAAATCAGTGGCCAGCAGAAGGTATTGTGTTCCACAGTCTGTATCACCATGCGTGGTTAAATTAGGCCTCTTGACCAAGGAATTCATTGCTGTGTTGGTTAGCACATTGTAGAAACTTTACCAGCATGGAGATCAACTATGGAGTTGTATCATGTCAAAGTTCAGTGAGTAGCTTTCAACTCTGCGGCTTACTTTTATGGTTTTGGTCAGTTGAAAGAGAAGCTAACAAAAAAAAATTGAAGCTACTACGACTCCTTTCTTGTATTAGGAACATGACCTTATTTTACAATAAATAAATTTTCACCCAGCTTGTGTGGTTTTTGCCACTTGTTAATTGAGAGAACTCATCACCAACAGTACCTTGGCCTAGTCTTATGGGATAGTTGTCACAGGATTTGCTGGTGGTCTCTTTTACTTGCATCTCTTCCTAACTCTGTCCATTCTTTCTTATCTCTACCGATCCTTCATTTAGGCCTCTATATAGATTAATGCTTCCCAATGCTTTGAGTCATTGAGACATGTATTGTGTTCCACTCTCACATTTGTTGAGGAAAATTTTTCTCGTATCTGTTGTTTTCACATGACTTTTATGAGGTTTACTTGAACGAAATGGGCAAATAGTCATAGAAATATTTTCGCATTTTTTATGCATTTGAATGGCTGAAACATCAGAATACGAACTGTGTATTTAAGTATTCGTTTTCTTGTTTCAGGGCTGTGGGGAAAAAACTGCTCTCGTTGATTGCATTGGCTCTAAATTTAGACAGTGAATTTTTCCAGAGTGTTGGGGCATCTCCACTTATGGCCTTTGTTCGTCTTTTGCATTATCCAGGTATATAGTAGTCTCAACTTATATAGGAAAATGGCACTTAATTTAGACAGTTGGAATTGTGATTAAGAAAAATGGCAATGTGGTTGATTGAATGTTTCTAGCAAGCACTTATGCATTGCCTTTTCTTTGTCTTTCTAAAGTAAATCATTTCTAAAATCCTCTTTAACATATGTAAACATTCACCTGCAGGTGATATTGCTGTATCGGATACTGAAGATTATGGTGCCTCTGCCCATTCAGATTATGGCATGATAACACTCCTGGCTACTGAGCGGGTCCCTGGACTTCAGGCATATTAATAAGCGATATCTCGACTAGTTTTAATACATTGTCCACCCTAATCCTTGAGAATCTCTATATTTGCAATTTACAGATTTGCAGAGAAAAAGATAAGACACCGCAACATTGGGAGGATGTGCCTCATATAAATGGGTGAGTTTGGCCAAGAGTACACTGCTGCTGCTACAATATTTTAATTGCCATACATTTATTTGATTTCTTGTGTATTTGGTAGTGTGATATAACCAAATGTAATTTGTAGCGATAAAAAAAGGTGTAGTACTATAAAATCCAGGTTGCCAACCCCAAATGTTTGGGATGAGGTGTATGTTGGTGAAATAGTAAGCAGAAGAAGTTCACTCTCTTTCCATACTAGCGTGCCTATCCCCTTCAGATAAAGCTTACACTCTCATGTAACAAGACTTTGCCAATAATTGATCTTAAGTTTGTCTGAACTGTGCACTGTGCAGGACCTTTGTTGTTAACATCGGGGACATGTTGGAAAGGTGGACCAATTGCTTATTTAGGTATTTGTCCTCAATTGGTATCTCTTAATGATAGTTCATCATTTCCCTAAATATACTGAGCAGCAACTTTGTTTACCGAGCCTCCCTATCCATCAAGATAGTCTTCTTTTTGTTTAATTTTCATATAAATTTTTATGAAAAGGAAATTATTTAAAACATTAGGCTGTTTAATGTTTTACGTATATTTTATGCCGCAGGTCAACACTACACAGGGTCATGACATGTGGGCAAGAACGCTTCTCTGTAATCACTAACATCTCTTTCACCTCTTTTTTTCTTCAATCTTTTTTTGTGACATGCATATTTCTTAGATATCTAGGTTGACTGAATGTAAGAATTAAGTTTTCTATTTCTTCGCCAAAAATAGTTCTGTATTGAATCAAATGAAACACTAAATGTGGCGAGCAAGCACTTAACTGGTATTTATTCGCTATTGTGCACATTATTTTCGTCAAGAATTGTCTAATATTCCGTTTGAGTGATTGTAGATCGCCTGCTTTTTTGACCCAAAATCAGACTGCTTGGTCGAGTGCTTGGAAAGTTGTTGCAGTGAGGCATCCCCACCAAGGCATTGTCATTTGTGTCCTCTCTCTTTTTTCTATTGTTGCTTCATTTATAGGAGAAAGAACAATACATAATAATAATTATGAAAAAGGACAATATTTACATTTAGAAAAAACTTTTGTGCGCTTTGGCTTATGAGCATTGCCAGCGCTGCAAGCCGTTGAGTTGAGATCCCATGGCATGCATAATAAGGGGTTATGTAGGTGATTCAAACCCGACTGCCTCCTGAATTAACATGCCAAAATCCAACAAAGAATGTGAAGCTTCTCCTTCAGCATTTCAATTACTTGTTCAGTGCTGATAGTCCCTTTATGCTTTGCAGGTTCCCGCCCATACGCAGTGGAGACTACCTGCAAGAGCGTTTCAGGGTTACATATTCTTAAGAAGGAATGAGTAACAAGATGCTACAACTAGTTGAGAAAAAAAAATATGCTGCAACTTTTTATTTGTACCCCCATTCGATTAGTACATGATAGCGGACAACACGTAAATGAAGATAAACAGAGGGAAAAAAATGGTAAATTTATCTCGATGCACTAGAGATTACCATCGGAATCAACATCAGACGACAGTGGACCATAACATCGGCACCGTCATCACTAAACGAGGAATCTCTCTATCAACAAAGAATTGCATGGGATTTTTTTCTTCAAATTATCGTCTATTTTCATTAATGAAAGTAATTATTTATATGATTTACAATGAGAGTTCTAATCTTGGAAATAAAATACAAATTAGAGAATCTTACTAAGACGAGAAAAATTAAATCAAATCAAATTTAAAATCTTAATCCTAACTAAAGTAAAATATTAATATTCTAAGATAAGTAAGAGTAATTTTCAAATAAAAAACTTAAATTACGAAAATCTGTCTATTAGGGCCCACCATGGCTCCGCATCAGCATACCTTTAGATGCATTAGATTTGTATGAATGTACTGAAACTTGGGCAAAGTCTGCATCAGAGGCTTAGGTGTGAAGCATACTGGAGGGCTAGCTCATCCCTTATGTCACTGTGAGACATCGGCCAGAGTGCATTTGGGAGTTGACAATATCTTCAGTGGTTGCTTTTCTATGTGGAATTTGGGTCTGCCGACTTCCCTCAAAAGGGATTTATCTTATCTAGGACTTAGTAGTTAGTATATACTAAGCTAATGAAAATAAGTGTGTTTGACTTCGGTATCGACATTAGCTACGTTATTATTGTTTGTCATTCGAAAATATTCTACAGACTTCTTGAGTTTCTCCATGTGGAAATTTTGTTTATGAAGAAGTTGGCTCACACTTATATAAAGGAAAAAGTTTATATGAGGCATGGCTCATGCGCATTGGTGTGAGTCGTTGAGATCTGAGTGTCGGATTGGCATCCGATGGCGCACAGGATGGGCGGTGATCTAGACCTGCCTGCACCCTGTTTTAACGCCCGCCCTGGATCGAAATCTCTATGAATGGGACTAAAAAATACATGCTAATATTTGTTAGAATGCCGAACAAGCTTAATAGACCACTCTGACTTCCGACAAGTGCTATCTAAGTGAACCTCTCTCTCTCTCTTCGTAAGAAAAACAAAACCTCTCTCTCTCTGTCTCAGTAACCATCAGATTGTTGGTAGGACAATCTGGATCCGAGCCCTATTTGGCTACACAAAAACAATCCCATCAGATTGTGTTGGACAATCAAATATGAACAATCTTCTCCCCGAGGTGATTATGCAAAAAGCCATAATTGTCCACAATCTGCCCAGAAATCCTATTTTGTCAATTGATGATCAATCTGCGTTGCCAAATGGGATTATGGGCAATCTGAAACAATTTGCCAACAATCTACCAACAATCCAGGAGGATTGTCTGTCCAAAGTTCAAACGCCGCCTAAGTTTTGGAAGTAGTTGTCTTAATTTCAGTCTACGCCTACAAGTCTTCACGGCTCTATGTGGGCCTTCTAAGGGGGAAAGAAAACTGAAGAATGAGTCCATAGACCGGAGGGAATGAAGGTGGATCTGTGGAATATAGGGCCATCAAACTTTGGCCTTTATTGGCTTGTTGGTTCCTTGCACCTTCTGATTTTCTTGCAGCATATTCCATTTCACCGGCTGAATATTCAGATATCAGAATGGAGTGTGCCCACACCTTAGATTTGATAACAACTATACCTTAGTGCTCCTTTTTCAATCTCTCTTTGGCCCTACTCCTATAGAAACACTTAAGAGGACCCTGCAGAAGAAGAGAGAGGAAGAGGGAAGATGTGGGTATTGGAGTTACAACAGAATTCCTCCAAATGCATTTGTCATGTTTGTTGGATTGGCTGACACGCCCCCAGTGGATCCATATTTTAATCAGCATCACACATCAAGGGGCCCCAAGATGCACTGCATTTAGTCCCTAATCAAGAAATCAACACAATCCAACTTCTTAGCACTTGTTTTACATGATAATTATAAATATTGATTAGTCCCTAATCAAAGAAATTGTTGCTCTACTCCAATTCGTTTAGGGAAAATCTAGCCTGCACTGCAGACCCCTTCGCCGTCAGATCGCAGCCCTGGTCATTCTGAATGTTTATATAATGTGGAAAAAAAGCAAAGCATGGCAGGCCTCACTCAAGATAATGTAACAAAGATATCTTCTGGCCTTTATAATCTTGCTCTTGACCGGTCAATCACCAGTAACAAAATATCTATTAATCATTGCTTTTCTCTCACTAATCAGTGATCACACACATGGCACAACCTCAAACCCAGTTAGGAAAAACTGCTTCAGCAGTGGGCCATGCCTCATCTGGGCTTGACTGGACCCACTTCTGAATCCGGACTTTAATACGTGGCTGCTAACCACCGGTGGATTGTACTCAAATCCCTCCAGCACCACATATAGATATAGGAGAAGACAAATAGGCTCTTGTCAACGTACGCTAATTTAAATAATTTATTGTCTTTTCAGCCTCTGGTGTTGGACCGGCCAACAAAGCCCAGACACTCCAAATGTTAGAAAACACTTTTATGAGTCTACACAACCGGGGGTCCCACGCTACCTGGCCAATAGCTTTCTTCTTGGAGCACCTAGCTCATACCCCTCCGGGCACTTATAATTGAGATAATTAGCAAAATATACTTACGAAAATTAGATAATATTGTTTCCTACTTCCTTCTCACCCGAGACGAGCCGTCTCGCAGCGACCCTAGGTTGAGGTCAAGAGGCCTACTTATACTTATGAAAAATGACTTGTTCACTCGGAGAGTTTAGGCTTTTAAAATTGGTCAATTATGTGACGGTCTCAAGTAAAAGTGACCAGATGGGGTACTAATTTAGGCTTTAGGTGTGTGAATGCTATTCACTAATCTGCGCGCGCGTGTTTGCCATTCACAATTTGGTTCCGGGCATGGCCTTCTCATTCCGCAACATTTATGCCCAAAAAATGTGGGGAGCAACATCCAATTATTGCACCAAAGCAGGGGGCCCACACTTCTCCAACACCCGCTTTATCTTTTATCTTCTTTTTATGGCTAGCTCACCCTCCTTTTAAAATTGGCGGTCTACGATCAAAGAGTCCAAGTCCACTCACCGTCCCCGCCCCTTTTTTTTCACTGGAGTAGCACGTGTATTGGACGGTCCTGACTATTTTTCAGCTAGGATTTACACCTCGCATTATCCTTATTTTTATGGACAGTCACCTTATCCTAATATACTTTTTACGTGCCTTGCTACCTTGACTAGATAATTGATGATTCGAAACTTATTTAACAAGTTTATTTATATGATTATGTTGTTATTTAATCTAGTTAATTAATTAAATAAAAGACTTAACCAACATGATGTTGGTTAAAGCGAAGTTTTTGAGTACTTTATAAACCTCAACTTTGGGATTTGGAAGAGGATATGGTGCTCTAAGAGGCCGGTTGCCCTGCTACTTCTAGTCTTGCCTTAAGGGCTTTGTCACCCTTAGTTCAGCTCCGTCCTCCCGGAGTCCGGACAACCCGCCCCTCAACCCGATGGACCGGCCTTGAGCACCAACACTTCAATGTTTCCTAGACTCTTTGATCCTCAAACCAGTCCCTATTGTCAAAATTTTTCTTTTTCAGGAAAAGATAAAGCTTAAAAATAGATAATAAAGCTTAAAAATAGATAATCCATCTTAAAAAAGGATAAGATATTTTAATAACTCCAAAGTCCCTCCTCCACCGCGGCGAGGACACGTGGGATTATCCACGTGTTCTGCCATCCTACACCACACCCTCACCCACCCCGTCTTCCACGGGACCCTTCCTCTACCCACGTCTACTCCTCCACGACACATCAACCACCACTGATCACGGGCCCCACATCTTATCTTTACGGACACAATTCAATCCCTTTCGCCCGTGACTCACAACGTGAAAGATACCACGTAGCAATGCCTTTTCACGCTTACAGCAATAACCGTTAACCCCAAACTGCCCCTGGAACCCGTTTTCCGTTTCATTTCCTGATAACCTCCCGCCTCCCTCGGCAATATTCAGTCCTCCTCCCCGCCTCCTCCGGATCCCGGAACCCTACCGGAATCTCCTCCTCCGGCGCGCTGGACTTCCGTCAGCTCGGCGTGCGATAGGTTGGACTCTCCCTCCGCTGCAGTTCCGGGCTTTGCGGTGGCGGGAATGACGCGGCGGTGCTCGCATTGCAGCAATAATGGGCACAACTCGAGGACGTGCCCGAACCGGGGGGTGAAGCTCTTCGGCGTCCGCCTGACAGACGGCTCGATCCGGAAGAGCGCCAGCATGGGCAATCTCATGCACTACGCTGGATCGGGCGGCGGAACCGGCGGTAACACCCCGGGATCGCCGGCAACGGACGGGCATGAGGGAGGCGCCGATGGATACGCGTCGGAGGATTTCGTCCAGGGCTCGTCTTCCAGCTGCCGTGAGAGGAAGAAAGGTCGTGTCTTTTTTCAGAAAATTACAAATTTATTTTGGTTTTATTTGTTTTTGTTGATTTTATGTTTTCTGTGTGATTTTGTGTTGTTGAGAGGCAATTTGTAGATGTGATTTAGGAAAATTGAAGATTTTATCTGATTTGATGAATTCAAATGTGGAAATTGTTATGCTTGTAGTTGCTCATTTTGATATTGATATTTAGGCAAATTGTCTTTGCTGGCCAGATTTCTTCTCTGGGTCTGCATCAGCATATGTGAAACCTCTTTACAGTTTGGATCTTTGTTGAAAAATGGTGGAATCAGTTTCTATCGTTCGTTACAGTTAGTTCCATATGCATGCATGTCGTTGGGAAAACTGTTCTGTTCATATGTTTTCATTGTTTTTTGGTGTCATCTATCCTGTTTTAATTCATTACACTGGGCTGTGAAGTCCTATACAGAAAGCCATTTCTCTTTTTCAGATTCTAGGTAATTCTGGTAATGTTTTATCTATGAATTTAACGGTAATAAATTTATGCCCCAAGTGCTTTCTGATGTTTTTTTATTGTTAGTGAACTTTGCGATATAGTGGTGTTGATTTGGGATCATTGGTGTGATTATTCAGGGGTTCCATGGACTGAAGAAGAGCATAGGATGTTTCTATTGGGATTGCAGAAGTTGGGAAAGGGGGATTGGCGAGGAATAGCGCGTAATTTCGTAGTCTCAAGGACACCGACTCAGGTCGCCAGCCATGCCCAGAAATATTTCATACGCCAAGCCAACTGCACGAGGAGGAAGAGGCGTTCGAGCTTGTTTGATATTGTAGCAGATGAAGTAATTTTGCTCTCTCTCTCATACAGCTACATTCACAAAACATTTATTCTTCTTTTACAGCTAATTCTTACTTTCCTTTGCTCGTAATTTACAGTCAGTCGACACACCCTCAATAGTCTCACAAGATCTTTTCCCCATGAGCCATCAACAGCCTGAAGCGCAAACCAGCAAGCCATTGATTCCTCCAGTGCTGGATGAAGAGTGTGAATCAATGGATTCTGCTCCTTCTAATGATGGGGAGAGCTCAGCACCGATGCCTGAAGGCTTGCAATGCAACTACCCAGTAATTCCAGCTTATTTCTCTCCCTTCTTCCCTTTCCCTATGCCATTCTGGGGTGGATACCCAGCTGAGACAATGGAGAGGGAGACTCATGAGATTGTGAGGCCAACTGCAGTACATTCAAAGAGGCCAATCAATGTGGATCAATTGGTTGGTATGTCTAAACTGAGCTTAGGAGAATCTGCTGATTCTTCACAACCTGGTCATATAGCACCTTCTTCACTCTCGCTGAAGCTGCTAGAGGGCTCAACTAGACAGTCTGCTTTTCATGCAAATACATCGTCGGGTAGCACAAACATGAATTCCAGCAGTCCAATCCATGCTGTTTAGGAAGATTAAACGGTAACTTGTGGCTGACAAGGGTGGCCACCTGCGCAAATTCACTGTCAATATGTCTGAATAAACATTACTTACGGGTTGTATTATGTAGTTCATTTTTTTCAGTGCTAAGTATGACCAACTTTATTCTAATATAAGTTATATTTCGAGATAGGTATAAACGTCAGTTTGACTGGATGGTATTTTTGCTAGAACTATCTTATCGTTTTTGTCAGGTTTGGTACCTGCGCCTACGAGGTGGCAAGTATTGCTCCAAAATTGGAGATATCTTTGATCCTCACCCTTGGGCCTTTGTCACGTTTCTGATGGTGAGTCATCGTTTGTAATCACTGGCCATTTTCTTATCTGAAATGCAGAAAATAAAGGTGATCTGTGGATTTATGTTGGCTTGAGCTCTGTAAAAGGTGTGATTTGTTTGTTTTATCATGTAGAATGTGATTATTGCAGGATCCAAAAGGGTTCCTGTCATCATGACGTTGTTCTCTGTTGGCCCTTGAAGAACATCCGCCCTCAAGGCACCCAGTAGTAACTTGTAGTATATTAATTGAGATGAGTTTACATGAGATCGTTCTCATATAAGGAGCATGAGGCCAATTTTTATTGTCGTTAGATTCCGATCGGAGGGTGGATATCAAATCAGTGGGTTGGTGAGTGTGTCACATCAAGGAGTGGGTGAGATCATTATGGATATTTGTAGCCGTCAAATCAAGATCCAACGGCTACAATTCAAAGTGGCCTCATATAAACAATATGAGAGCGATCTCATTTAAACTTTTCCCATATTAATATCAGCCTGAATTCTTTTGTATGTTTATCGTTTTTTACTTCCAATTTTTCTTTCTTATCATTGAAGATATGTATTTTCATCAAATCCTGTTTTTGCCCCGAATGACCAAAACACCAATTGCAAAACCTTTGCTGTCGGACAGAATATCAGAATTGGTGCTATTTAACTGGACAAGATGGTATGAAAAGCTGGCTATAAGGATTAGATTAGGAGATAAAGTAGAACAGCTTTTGGAATGAGCCTTCAATTGCTATTAATGCTACTCTATCAGAAAAAAAAAATGTTAGGTTACATTTCTTGCTAAGGCAGCCTTAAAAAGGCTTTTCACTTTTTAATGGCGAGGCAATATTCGTGGCATGAGCAATGTCTAGTTGCAGAAGCTCCTCGTTGCATTTGTTTGGTCATGAAAGCAACACCATAGTGGTGTAAAACTTATGAGCATGGGCTGGTCTCTTTTCGGGAGTAGATTAGAAGTGTTTTTGCAACTGAATATTTTTTTGAGTAGCCATTGACTGCTGGAAGATGTGTCCATTGCACATTTTAAAGGATGCTAAGTGTCAAGATCTGAGCATCTAATCATTTTACCATTAGTGTATTTATCAAAAAATGAATAGACCTATCTACCGGCTGTCCCGTATAACCGATCAACTGGATAATTTCTCCACGAGGAGAATGATTTTTATGTTGCCTCGTGTGAGACCTTAGTTTTTGCATGTTTTATCACTTCTCTTACTATTTTCTCTTGATCAGCAAACTGTCCTCAGTATGTGCCATGCAAGAGGTTTTCCCCCTTGTTATAATCTTATTTTTTAAAAAAGCAAAGCTTAATTCAAATCCTAATATTTTGCTGTTCCCATTAACCTGAAATTCTGCAACTTTATGTTCAGTTTAGTTTTATGGGGTAGTGGGTTTTTTATATATTACCTTACGCCAAGTTTGTTATTTCCATATGACCTGGTTTATCACGTAAAATCTCATATCCCTGGAATCTGGACTTGGAGTACCAAAAATGCCCATGTTGTATATTTATCATCTTATTACTGTGCGAAGCGGGCGTGTTGGATACGACATGAAAAAAAGAGGGTTTTCGGTGATTTCTCTGGCTATTTCCAGCAGTGACTCCGCCGGCGAGTCCTCCGACGATTTCCAACTTCCTCCGAGGTTTTCGAAGTTCCGATTAAGTCCCCCTTGCTCGATATCTCCGGCGCCCCCTGTTGGATTTCGACGACACGATTGACGGAGAGTGCAGTTTGGACGGCGATTTGTCGCGTAAAACTCCTGGGATTTCGGGGACAAACAAGTTGAGTATCCCCTGCGGCTCCCTGTGCCTTCGAGCAAGCGGCGGAGTGAACGATTGAGGTTCGGTTTGTGGCGAGGAAGCGTGTGAAAGGCGCATAGGAGGAAATACACACATGCACACCATTATACCGCGGTAAGTTAGAAAAATCCTTCATGATTTTGGCTCCAGAAACTTAGAATTTAAGATTTCTAATTTTTAAGATGAAGCATAAAGTCGTATTATATACAACACGACTGGAGCGTTAATCGTATACGCGACAACACGACTATTCTATTATGATTTCCTGTGTTTCCAACACGACTGTTCTACTGACCACTCTACCTATCTCATTGCAGATGGATACAAAAGAAGATGAGTATATGGAGGAAATACCATCGGAAGAGGAGGAAGATCAGGAATTCTTCGTTGCACCTCGGGAGCGAAGACAGAGGGGCAGGAAGAGGAAGGCTCTGATGGACCGATCAGGCAAGAAAACATGCAATCCGCGACTGGCGGTTCAGACGTTTTGTCAATCGGGGGCGATGAAAAAGTGTGCGGCCCTCCTAGGGCGTCACCAAAGATGTTGCCAACTGATCAGAGAAGCTGGGCTCTCTGTCATCTTTGAAGGTGAGGACGTAGTTGTTTCTCAGAACCTCATCGACCATTTGGTTAGGTATTGGGATGAGTCGGCGAAGGTCTTCAATATCAAGGGGAGAACTCTACATTTCACAGAGCAAGAAGTTGCTCTTATCACTGGATTGCCCACAAACGACGAAAGAGTTGAGGTCCTTCCCTCCGTGCCACGGAGAACGGAATGTGAAATCTTCAGAAAGTACTTCACCGTCAGGAAACCGGATATTCTACATATTGAAGAAATCATTGAGAAGCTTAGCGAGGGCGAAATGAAGATGTCAAAGGATACCTAAACGGCGCCTCATATGTCCTTCAGGTATGTAGTATTTGTATGTTTTTACAGTCTTCGAAAGTCTCTAAGTGTCATGTATTATGCAACACGTCTTTTATTAATGTCATTTATTATAACACCCGAAAAATTGGTACGTTAACTAAAGGTTTCTATTTTTAGGAAACTGTTCTAAAATAGGAAAGTTCGTTGCCTGATTTGATTTCTAGTTGTGCGATGTGCTTTGATGTGTTATTTGATGTTTATGATATGGTATGATTTGTTAATCGCATGACTATTAGTAGTAGAAAACCAGGACACGAGGGTTGGTCCTGGCGCTGGGCACAACCTGGCGCTGAGGCCAGCCTGGCGCCAGGGTCTGAGAACACCTGATGCCAGGAGTGGGGCCAGGCGCCAGGGCATGTGTTCAAGTGGATGAGACCCATTTGAATTTCATAATTAATCAGTTAATTTTGGTTTTATACGTGGTCCGTGGTCTACACGAGATAGTATAACGAGTAGTACGACCGCGGGACACCAGAGTCATGTGTGCGCAGGACTCTAGCTTTAGACGCACAGACCTGGGCACAGGGCCATGTGGCACAGGCCCAGGGAGTCATTTGAATGTGGGTAACTAACCACAAGGATATTTTTAGAGGATTGGAGTGAATCTTGGAGCAAAATCTACGATTTGACCTAATAGCGGTAAATATGGTAAGTATCGCGGAGGATCGGGAAGTATCAGTTCGGTTGAGATAATTATGGAAGATAAATCTTAATTAAAAAAAGATAAATATTTCACTTTTTAATCAACCAATAGGAAGGGGACGTCTAGTTGGTTGGCTTAGATATGGTAGTTTCCTAGTTTGGAACGAGATATATTAAAGTATGATTAAGATTGTAAGCTCGGCCAGTACTATTTCTGTGTCGACAGTCTGTAGTAAATAAATCATAACTAATTCATGAAAAACCGGAAAAATATAAACTTAGTGTGGTTAGAAACTAGACTCATATGGATAACTCCAATAAAAATTTCAGAGTCTAAGGATAACTGTACTGACCGTGGAAAGAGTCGGAAGTGGACTATTACGCGTATGATAGTGTGCTGTAATTATGATTAAGATAGTGAACGGATCTTATTAGAGATTTGAAATCCTAATTAAATGAGGAAAACCCAATAGATTAACATGGCTGGTCGTCCTTTACTAATGAGGGAGACCTTTTAATTGGTTAATTGGGATTTGGGATTAGGAAGGATCTAATTAGGAGATATCCTAGTTGGAGGAGGTTTTGGCTATAAAAGCCAAGGAGGAGGTCGCCCATATGCTTCACGCCAAGCTTTGGACGCCTTGTACTAAACCCTAGCTCTTCTCTCTTTCATTGCCACCAATTCCAACAATCTTTTACCTCTTCCCTCAACCTCTTTTCTCGTGCGATCGAAGGTGTGGAGGCGTGGTTGTGAAGAAGAAAGAACGAGCTACGCGTGGAGGTGTATTTCGCATACATCTAAGTGGTAGGATGGTTTTTCCTAACCAATCCGGTTTGCACTTCTTTGGTCCTTTCATATTGTGATTAATTTATGATCATATTCATATTATTTCAGAGATAAGAGTGCCTAATGTTTGATTCATGAGAGATTTCTCGTTGTTTGATGAATAAGAGTGCTCATAATGTCATACCTTGTTTAATGCTTCATGTTGATGCATATATGCCTACTTTTGATGGGAATATCTATAGGTCATGTCTCTTGAACGTGGATGGTCATGAAAGTTATCTTCTTTATTCTATTATGTCCTGATTTAATAGTCCAATATGGTTAAGGGATGTATAAATAATGTTAAAAGCTTAATTAGATCAAGGTTGATGCCTTGAATCTAGTTTGAGGTATTAGTATCAATTAGAATCATTATAATCATTAAGTTCTAGAACATACCAGAGTCTAGAATTACTCTAGGAGGGGAGTAATTAAGGGTATTAATGTTATATTATCATGATTAATGGGTATTAGTACGTGATTACCTATTATAAGTAAGTAATGTGCTCTCGGCTAGAACTGTTTTTGCGCCGACAGTGCTCAGTATAAAAATCATAATTAAATGTATAAAAATCAAAAAAATATGCCGTCAGTGGTGTTATAAACCAGACTCATAGGGATATCTGCTATTAAAATTTCAGAGTCAGAGTCCTTCTGTGTTGACAATGGGGTCAGTCGTAATTGGGCTGTATAGTATAAGACAGTTTACTGGAATTAGGGTTTTAAAGCACTAGTAAGTATTATTACTCATAATATGATATAATATGATTAAAATAATATTAATACAGTAAGATAAAACTACTTATGAGTCACTGTAATAAGTGAAGAAGTTTAAAAGATTAAGACTTTGGGACGAGTTAGCATGCACAAGAGTCAATTTGGTCTTATTTCTATGGTTCATCGTGGTGTCGGTTTGAGTATCCAATTGGAGATCAAACTTTCCTAGAAAGGTATTTTGAGTAATACAATTCCATACTTAGAGATATCCCTATCAAAGGTAAGACATGATGCATGACATGTAATCTAAGAGTGAAATTCATTACTCCTCAGATTGTGAGTCTTCATTATTCTTTTCATTATTCGAGATATGTGAATCTTCTTGTTACTCCCTGAGAGAGAGCTATATATTGTTAGAGAAACCTTGATTATCTGTTTCATACTCCATGAGCAAGTCATTGCGGTAAGAGTTACCCTATTCTCAGAAAGTTGAGACCTCTGCTATTGTTGAATCATTGTCCAGTTTGACATTGACCTATTTCTCCACTTATTAAAAGGTGGAATCATAGTATGCTCACGAGCCATTGCTAGATCCGTGGTGATCTCCGATATTTATGGAACATGGTTTCCCTATTGCCCGAAAGGAGGCAAATACGTACGTCTTAGACTGGTTGACATTACGGAAGGTCTTCAGTCTCCGCTCATTGTGCCCGTAAGCACAGATGGGGCCAGCATGCCTAGACGCGTGGCCGGGTTCCAAAAAGAGAACCTCTAGGATGTTCTAGTATATTTTACCTTTCGAGATCGGTAAATTCAGCGAGCAGAAATTGTAACTCCTTGCACCATAGATGCCTGGAGCCTTGAGTGTCTTGACCTTTCTCTCCTTACACCGATATTTGTTTGGAGTCATATTGAGATTATTCTTTCCTATACTTTTCCATTGGAACTGTTATCATTTGACCTTGCTATTCATGCAACATAAACCTATGAGTGATCTTTCAGAGAGTGTTTATACCTGTTTATCTGAGTGATCTATTCTTCATAACCTATTTTATCTTCCTGGTGGGTTTTTACATCCTACTGGGTATTTCTACGAAATACTCACGCATCCTCTGATGCAGGCCTCAAAGATCAGTAAGTCAGGATTTTGCAGTTCAGAAAGGCGTAGCAGATGTGTGGGAGATGTCTTGAAGAATTGCTTTATTTTACTCTATTGCAATTTGTTAGAATTTCTTTAGGGTTGGCCAGGGTGTGCCTGGATTTGATGCATGCTTTAGTTGATAGTTTTTATTTAATCTGCTGTAATAATTTTAGTATGAATCATTTGCTACATTGACAATGTTATTTAAAAATTTGATGAAGAAGTTCTTAGTTCTCAATTTCTAAGTTTCGTTATGAGTTCCTGGTGATGTCGATTACATGTTCTTTTGTAACAATGTAATTGACCCGAGTGATCGAGTATTCGGTCGCGTCCCAAGGTTCCTATCTCGACTTTTATTTGGTTTACTTAAAGGCTTCCGCACTCCGATCGAGGGCAGGAATTTTGGGGCGTGACATTTATTATGCAACACGACTTTATTTATAGTCGTGTATTATACAATACGACTTGATATATAGTCGTATACTACACAACATGTCTAATTATGTAGTTGTGTTGTATACGACATGACTAAATTTCTAGTCGTGTACTATTATAGTCGACTATAATAGTACACGACTGTTGTGAACGCCTGGCCCAGTGTGGGCCGTCAGCAGCCCAACAGGCCATCACGTCAGCATTAAGTCATTAGGATCCTTGATTGATTAGGTATCTTATTGTAATCAGCCCGTTTAGGTTAATTGTTAGGTAACGGGCTGAGTGAGAATAATTAGGCTAATTAGTGGCCCATCAGCGGCCCATCAGCTTGGCCAGATGGCGCCCCCTAGGCAAGAGCGCCATCCCCTTTTTCTATATATGTATCTCGTCTTCCTCAGAGGAGGTTATGCAATAGAAAGCTATTTCAGTTACTCTTTTTCTTCTTCTTCTTCATTTTTGCCGACGAGATACCTTGTGACCATTGCCGGTCACAACATTGGTATCAGAGCGGTTACGAACTGTGACGACGATGCCGCCTCGCAAGCAGCCGACCATGGCCGCCGAGGCACAGCCACAGCCAGAGCCAGAGGTGACCAACGAGGCTGCCAAGCCGGAGGCACCGGAAGGAAATGACATGGCGGAGATCCGATCCATGCTTGCGCAACTGCTTCAATTTCAAATCGCGCAGGCACAAGCAACGACCAACCAGACACGACCGCTGCCTACGCCGCCGACCTTCTCTGCAGCCCAAGGAGAGACCTCGCAGGCAGGGGGGTTGAGAGGGATCGATGGATCTGGAGCACGGATTCCTCCGCTGAACTCCCACATACAAGGGTTTCAAATTGGCTCCATGCATCAGTCCGCACATGGGGGTCCTATGGGCAGAGGGATACAAGGCACACCAGGTGTTCGAACAAATGCCCCTATGACAACCCCCCTTCGCAATATGCAACATGAGATTGATCAGGACTGGGAGGAGCCGATCGGGCTCCAAGGGGGCTCGCGAGGCGGAGCAGAGCCCAGATTAGCTCGTCTACAATTCCCTCGTTACAATGGAGATGACGATCCAACAGAGTGGGTCTACAAGGCAGAGAAGTTTTTCGACTACCAGGGAACCCGATCTGAGACAGAACGCCTGCGCATCGCAGCGTTCCATTTAGACGGGGACGCGTCAGTATGGTTCCGTTACTACGAGAAGGAGGTCCGTTACCCAACATGGGCGTCCTTTGCTGATGAACTCTGTGTTCAATTTGGCCCCAATGAATTCCAAGACTTCAACGAGATGTTATCTAGCCTGCGACAGACCACAACAGTGCGTGCATACTACACGGAGTTCATGAAGATCGCCAATCGTCTGCCGGATTGGCCAGTCGCTGCCTTGGTGGGAACGTTCAAACGAGGATTGAAGCCAGAGATATCTGATGAGATGAGGCACTATCCCTGTCGCACAATGAGGGAGGTAGTACGTCATGCTCGCATTGAAGAGGAAAAATTGGCTAGGCAACGACGAGGGGGTCGTGGAGGGTTCATACCTCGCACTGTCCATAGTCCAGCGCTGGGCTCAACACCTGCGCCTAGCTCAGTTGCCTGCCGAGCCAATTCTGCAGGGGTGACCAATCCACCTGTTCGTCGCCTTACCCAAGCCCAAATGGAGGAACGACGGGCCAAGGGGCTATGTTTCAATTGTGACGGGAAGTGGGTCAAGGGTCATAGATGTGCGGTGCCAGGAAGTCTGTTGGTGGAGGAGGTGGACGAGGACGTGGAGTGTTCCTTCGAAGAGGCCACCCATGCATACGAGGACGTGCAGCCTGAGATATCGGTTCACGCCTACTCAGGGGCCTTTACTCCTCGCACAATGCGCGTACAGGGGCTTCTCAAGCGCCAGGCTGTTACCGTTCTGATTGACAGTGGGTCTACCCACAATTTCATTAATGACAAGGTGGCACATCAACTGGGGTGTTGTGTGACAGATGCCAAGCCCTTTGACGTCCTGATCGGGGACGGCAAACATCTTAGGAGCGCTGGAGTCTGTGCTCAGGCCGCCCTTACCATTCAAGGTAACATCTTTCTTACAGATCTTTTCTTGTTACCAACCAAGGGCGCCGATGTTGTCCTGGGAGTGCAGTGGCTCCAGGAACTGGGAGACGTCGTCTGGAACTTCAAAGATTTGATTATGGACTTTGAGATCCAGGGCCAACGGGTGCGCTTACAGGGGGCCCAGCCTGGCTCATTGCACACGGCCTAAGCAATTGGATCATTATTCCGTTTTGCCGCTCAAAGAGTGATGCTACAACAGAGAACCATTATGGATGTCGATCAGCCTGATATTCCTGAGGACATGCGGCTCTTGTTGGAGGAACACCAGGACCTTTTCTCTGAGCCCAATGCACTACCGCCGGCCAGGGATCATGACCATTCAATCCCTATTATTCCAGGTGCAGCCCCAGCTAATGTCCGTCCGTACCGATATCCCCACGTGCAGAAGGCAGAGATTGAGCGACTAGTCCAGGACATGTTGACGACAGGTATTATTCAACCTAGTACCAGCTCGTATTCTTCCCCTGTTCTATTGGTACGCAAGAAGGATGGAACTTGGCGGTTTTGTGTGGACTACCGTGCCTTGAATGCCATTACCGTCAAGGACAAATATCCTATTCCGGTGATCGAGGAATTGTTGGATGAGTTGGCGGGAGCTATGTTCTTTAGCAAACTCGATTTGCGCTCCGGGTATCATCATATTCGAATGAATCCGGCGGATATCTACAAGACGGCCTTCCGCACTCATGATGGTCACTACGAATTTTTGGTTATGCCTTTCGGCCTAACTAATGCCCCAGCAACCTTCCAGTCTCTAATGAATGATCTATTTCGACCCTACCTGCGACAGTTTGTTCTGGTATTCTTTGATGACATACTTATCTATAGCACTTCGTGGGAGTCTCATCTGCAGCACTTGAGGTTGGTTTTCTCTATTCTACGGACTCATACACTTTATATTAAATGTTCGAAGTGTTCTTTTGGAAGTCGACAGGTGGAATATTTGGGCCATCTTATCACTCATAATGGGGTGGCCACCGACCCTGCCAAGGTGTTGGCTATGACGGACTGGCCCGTACCCACTTGCGTCAAGGGCCTTCGTGGATTCTTGGGCTTAACAAGATATTACCGACGGTTCATTCGACAGTATGGTATTATGGCCCATCCACTTACTGCCCTGCTCAAAAAGGGGGCCTTCAAATGGACTGTAGTGGCCCAACTTGCCTTTGATCGTCTGAAACAGGTCATGGTTACAACGCCTGTCCTTCTTCTGCCCGACTTTACTATTCCATTTGTGGTGGAAACCAATGCATTAGACACAGGTTTAGGGGCGGTCCTCTTACAAAAGGATCGACCGGTGGCATTCTTCAGTAAAGCCTTATCTGGCCGCTCATTGACTCTATCTGCTTATGAGAAAGAGATGCTGGCCATTGTTCATGCAGTAACAAAGTGGCGGCCCTACTTATTGGGACGCAGGTTCACTACACGCACAGACCATCAGCCTCTGAAATATTTTCTTGATCAGCGGGTGTCCACCCCTGCACAACAGCGATGGGTGAGTAAACTGCTGGGCTATGATTATGATATTGTTTACAAAAAGGGCTGAAAACACAATGGCAGATGCCCTCTCCCGCATGCATACAGGGGGTACTTGTTTGGCTCTCTCAGTGCCCAGTTGTCCATTTCTTTCCGACATTCGGCAGGCATATAGGACTGATTCACACACTCAACGTTTGATTCAGAGCCTTCGGGAGCAGCCTGCTAATGAACCATCTTATACATGGCAGGATGATATTTTGCTGTGGAAAGGCAGGTTATGGGTGCCGGATTCGGGGGACTTGCGTCGACGCATTATTTCTCACTTCCATGACACTGTGCTGGCTGGCCATGAAGGCACATTCTGGACATATAAAAGGGTGAGTCACAGTTTTCTTTGGCCGGGAATACGGCGTGCTATTCATGCGTATGTGACTGCTTGTGACACTTGTCAACGTGCTAAGGCAGCCACCACTTCCCCTCAAGGTCTGCTTCAGCCGTTACCGATTCCTGACCAAGTATGGACTGATGTGTCAATGGATTTTGTTGAGGCCCTACCAGTCGTGCAAGGGAAATCTGTTATCTTTGTGGTCATGGACCGCCTCTCCAAGTATGCCCATTTCAGCGCCCTGAATCATCCGTTTACTGCGAAAATGGTGGCGGAAGTTTATGTGCGCGACATAGCGAAGCTTCATGGCATGCCTCGAACTATTGTCTCCGATCGTGATAAGATATTTCTCTCTTCATTCTGGCGTGAATTCTTTGCTATGCAAGGCACTGACCTCCACATGAGCACGGCCTATCATCCTCAAACTGATGGCCAGACGAAGGTCGTTAATAGGTGTTTGGAACAATATTTGCGGTGTTTTGTGGGGACTCAGCCTCGTAAATGGTTGCAACTACTTCCATGGGCCGAATGGTCGTATAACACGGCCTACCATACCAGGACAGGATTCACACCCTTTGAGGTGGTTTATGGCCGACCTCCGCCTTCTATCCTTACCTATGTGCCTCAACGCTCGTCAGTGGCCGAGGTTGATTACCTACTTCAATCACGAGATGATGTCTTACGGCAGCTCAAGGCTAATTTGGCCTCCGCCCAGAATCGTATGAAACAATTATATGACCAAAAGCACACTGACAGGGAGTTTCAGGTGGGCGATTTGGTATATGTGTCTGTTCTTCCTCAGCGCCAGACATCTTTGTTTCGGACATCGAATGCCAAGTTAGCTCCTCGGTATCATGGGCCCTATCATGTGGAGGAACGAATTGGTCGTGTGGCCTACCGCTTGGCCTTACCTCCTGACACCTTGGTCCACCCTGTCTTTCATGTTTCTCGTCTCCGCAAGTTTGTGGGTGACCCTTTGTCCGTGCCAGTTGACGGTCCCCTCCAGTTATATGATTCGCCTAGCCCCGATGCGCCTGTTCCAACTTCGATTATTGACAAACGTCGGGTTCGGCGGTCTGGTCGTATCACTACGGAGCTTTTGATTGCGTGGCGTGGTCAGCCCATCGAGGACGCGACGTGGGAGTTAGAGGACATCATCCTGGAGCGTTTTCCAGAGTTATCGCCTTGAGGACAAGGCAAACAGCGGAGCGTGGTGGATTGTTGTGAACGCCTGGCCCAGTGTGGGCCGTCAGCAGCCCAACAGGCCATCACGTCAGCATTAAGTCATTAGGATCCTTGATTGATTAGGTATCTTATTGTAATCAGCCCGTTTAGGCTAATTGTTAGGTAACGTGCTGAGTGAGAATAATTAGGCTAATTAGTGGCCCATCAGCTTGGCCAGATGGCGCCCCCTAGGCAAGAGCGCCATCCCCTTTTTCTATATATGTATCTCGTCTTCCTCAGAGGAGGTTATGCAATAGAAAGCTATTTCAGTTACTCTTTTTCTTCTTCTTCTTCATTTTTGCCGACGAGATACCTTGTGACCATTGCCGGTCACAACAACGACTTGACTGTATCTACGACTTTTGCTAATGTTTTCATCTGATTACTATACAGATTTGGTTTTTTGAGCACACGACAATCTTCCATGCTGCGTTCGGCCCTACAAGTCCGAGGGCAAAAAGGTGGCAAGGAAGTGGGGCCCTAATTACAGAGGTGAAGATGGGTGCACAAAAGAAGCACCTTATGACCGACTACTGGAAGGGTCTATTCGATAATCTCGACGTATAGGAAGACATCGTCGATGCCAATGTCCCCATGGCCAAAGAGGCATCTCTCATTCTTTCGCCTCCTCCAGTGGCCCCTCCTCCGCAACGACATAAGACGGAGAGGCTGGAAATAAAGAGGAATCCTAAACAACCTACCCGCTCTTCCTCGAGGACGGCTGCTCAGTCTACTGCCCTGGGGCGATTGGAGGGTTCGCTTCAGGGCATACAGTTACTAATTGAGATTGCTCTATCGTTGTATGAGGAGATGGGAAGGAGTGTCGGACCTCTGCGAGAGGTTCTTCACTCTATCAAGGCATCTGCCGCCACAACGTCAATACTGTTAGAGGGTCACAACTTTGAGCATCCCAAGGAGGAGAAGAGTGAAGAGCCGAAGAAGGAGACGAAGGAATCACAGAAGAAGGAGAGGATAACGAAGTCATCGGTTCATCACAAGGAGGAGGCAAAGAAGCGGCCCGATGACAAGGAGCACATGAAGCAAACTCCGATGGCCATGCACAGAAAGGAGCTGGCGCACAAGTCAGCCGGCGATTCATTGAAATGGGGTAAAGGTAAGTTGTAACACGATTATTTAATTTTTCGTACCACATGGTACGCGACTATTAAATTTTTTGTGTTGCATTCAACACGACTAGCTAATTTTTTGTGTTGCATGCAACACGACTAGCTAATTTTTCGTCTTGCATTCAACCCGACTAGCTAATTTTTTGTGATGCATTCTATACGACTATGCAATGTTTTGTGTTGAATTCTACATGACTATATTATATTTCTTGCTGCTACTAACACGAATATTGAAAATGTCATTTTAGCTCCCATAAAGCAGGCGGATGTGGAAGAAAAGATTCAATGGGCTACAAAGAGATCCGCCGCGAAGTTATTTTTGAAGAAGCTCCAACCAGAATTTGACGAACACATGGAGCGTGCAGAAGATGAGTCCCATCTGACGTACGGCCGGGACAGATTCCCCCCTGGTGTAGTGGTAAGGAGGAGAATGAGAACTGTCTCCGCGAGGGAATTGCAGAGGCTTAGGGAAGATGACCATATACGGAGAATGGCGGAGGAGAAGGCGAGGAAGAATTTGGCAGAAGATCCGAACGCCGACTCTGAAGATACCTTATCCGACCGACAAACAACCTCTATCATCGATGAGGTGATCTCTTCCCTATAGCAGTTGGATATCCAAATGGCCAAGGAGGATGAATAGGCAAAGGAGGAGGCAGAGAAGAAGGACGAGGATGAATTGGCAAAGGAGGAGGAGGAGAAGAAGGACGAGGATGAGGCAACGGAGGAAGTGAAGGAGGAGGAGGTGAAGGAGGCCACTGGCTTAACGTCATCCCAGCCTCTTGACGTTGATGTCCTCCAAACCCCACAAAAGGCTAAGCATAAAGTTGAACTCCCAGAAAGCTATGGCAATTTAGGGTTATGCTTCGACATGGGGATGTTGTTAGAGTGGGATAGAGTGGAAATATCATGATGGATAGCCAATCCGAGGAAGGCTTATCCGATCCCAACGCTATGTGATGATGACTACGTATCCCTCCTGCAAACCACAAAAATTAACACCAATGTAAGTATACATACTCGACTATTCCTAAAGTCGTATATAAAATACTCGACTTTACGCATAGTCGTGTATGTCGAAAACACGACTATTCCAAAAGTTGATTATTATTTGAATATTGCCAATTTCTGAATATGTTGTTGGTTTATACAAGTTATAGATGAATTTTTGGGTCTATTACGGGAGCGCAATGACAGAGAACGGCTGAAGTATCCGTTCAATTTTTTTGGATGTCGCGCATTCAAAGAAATATTCGACAACATAAGTTTTTCCTACATCACGAGCGATAATTTCATGTTTCCAGTTCGTGATTTTCTTATTCTATTGCTATTTTGCAGGAATACATAGAAGGGGGCAATAATACAAAATTGATAAAAAAAACTTGGGAAGATGCTCAAGGGATTGAACAGGAACATGTTCTACGCCTTTTTCCCAATCCACAATGGCTCCCATTTCTGCCTCATCTATGTACACTTCCCAGTTGGTGTATGGTGTTTCTACTACCCCCTATCCGGCAAACCCCAGTTGTATCCACATCACTGGGTCGCAGCTGAAAAATTCACGAACTTTATGAACATTGTCATGGCACACACACTGGGACTCATTCGTTGCATCGACTGGAAGATGACTCAGATCACCAAAGCGCCCTGCCAAGAGAACTCAAAAGACTGTGACATCTTCATCATGATGTATGTGGTGCACTTGGCGTCCAATGTCAAGCCGCCTGAGTTTGATCAGTCAACAATTACATGAAAGTGGCGCCCAATAATTGCTGCAACTATGATTCGCGGGGTTATCGATAGCGAGTTTGACGAAGATTCAATCGAAAAGCAAAATCAGGATGTCACAATTGCGGGGTTTTTGAGGATGTCGGATGAAGACTAATACTCTTTTTTGTGCTTTTTTTGTACATGTAAACTATTACAGTCGACTCTTTTTTGTGGTTTTCTGAATCTTCTTCCATGTACATACAGTATGCTTTCAATAAATTCGAATTCATTTTTTTCATGTCTACAGTGTATTGGAAAGCCGCTTAGTGTCAATTCTTATGCAACACGACATCTGATATAGTTGTGACGACCGTAAATTTTATAGTATTTTCTTGGCTCAACGGTATGCATTTATTTAAATTTTCGAAAATCTTTTGAAAATTCAATTCCCGCCGGAATCGATCGAACGCCGTAAAATTTGTGATTTTTTGAATTGATCTTAATCGGAGATTTTATTGGATTATATGATTCATGGTCGGCGTGACATGTTGGTTTGGCTTCATTTGACCTAAGATTATTGGATAGGTTTTGTATAAAGTTTGTGTTATTTTTGGGAATAGAATTAATTTGAGATTAAGCAAAAATTATGAATTAGATATTTCTTAAGTGGGTTAGTAGTGATTAATGGAATTCTAAAAGAGAAACCCAAACCCAAACCCATTTGAGCTTGGGTCGACTTGGCCATTAGTGGAGGTAGTTGGAGGTTGTCACAAATGCCATGCAATTGACCCATTTAATTCTTTCTTTGAAAACCCAAGAGTCATCTTGAAAGTGGTAAAATCTGGAATTTTCTACTGAATCTAAGCCATTGGATTAAGGAGTGATCAATGGTGGAGAATGGTTCAAAAAGTCTATAAATAGGCAAGCAAGGGGGGCGGTTTTGGCTTAGTGCTCAAAGCATTGAGCACTTCAATCTCTCTCTCTCCCTCTCTCTCTCTCTCTCACTCTCATTATCCGGCCGGCGGCAACCTTACTCCGGCGGTGGTCCGTGGTGGTCCGTGGTGGTTCGTGGTGGTCCAAGCAAGGTCGACCGGCGTGGTGTTGGTGCGGCATTGTCGGAGTCAAGAGTGCTCGGGAAGTCTCGGTATTTACAACCAAGTAGGATGCCTTTTTCCCATTACACTTCTTTTTGATAAAATGATTTGTTGAATGTTGATGCCTTGATGTTGAGTACTCATTTCTGAAATCTGTATTGCCGATCCTAGATTGATATTCCCTCTTGATTCATAACTCTATTGTATTTGTATTTCAACTCAATCATTTCTACGTATATTGACCAATGAAAATTGGATTTGGATTTCTATGTTAAATCATGATCGCATGTGATAATGCTATTTGTATATCCATGCTCACTCTCTTGAGTAAAGATTTGATCTTTAGGCACTTTGGTGCATTTCCGTATTTCGTGTTCCATATGTATTATCGTAGCTATTACTACTTGTATAATATCAACTAAATGGGTAATTGTATAATGAATGATAACTATAAGATTATCCCTTGTAAGATCTTGTCTATGAGATTTCAGTTCGTTTTATTGTCAGCGTGTTTTGAGATCTAATGTTGTCCGGGATTATATGATAATATCACTTAAATAATGAGATAAGAAAGTGTTGTAGTAATCGGGTAGTAAAGATTACGAAAAGTGGAATCATAAACTGAGATTTTGGAACTATAAAGGCACTGTAAAAATCTTAAGAAAGACTAGTTTAATGTATGAAAAAGACTAATAAGGAGTTACTACACTTTATACATTAGTAAATTATGTATGACATAGAATACTTGGTCTCGGCCAGGAGCAATCCTGCGCAGGCAGACTTCAGTAGAAAAATGATAACTAATTATACAGTAATCAGAAAATTAAGTTCTTTATCAATCTGGAAACTAGACATCAGAGGCTATCTAAGATAAAAATTTCATAGATTAAGTCAAATTGTTCAGAACGTAGTAACCTGATAAAGAGAGCTGTTCTGTTTTGGACAGAACACAGTTTCTGACTTTAAATGACTTAAAATCATAATAAACCTAAGAAGCTTGAGAATAATTGATAATTAAGAATCTAATCAAGTCTAATATGATTTTATAAGACTCTAAGAACAGTAACCTTAAGGTCTTAGAGCCAAATAAGGTGTCTTATAATAATAGTCCCTTTGTTCTTCTCTTGGTCCATTTATGACTCAAGAGTAATCGAAGCTTGAATTCTAAGTCTCTGACGTGGTCTTCGTCAAAACGCGTCATTCTAAGTCGGGAATTATCAATTCTAGGGCTAGGTACAACTTTGTTGATAGCGAACTTGAACTTTTGGAAAATCATGTGGTGTGTCTCTTTATAGTCGGGTCTCACTTGAGTTTCCAGATTAATTCATAATTTGATTTGGATTATGCTTTTCACTCCTATGAAGAGTCGGAACTTTAGAAAGTCTTGTTCTAAGCCTTTTGACAATAGGGCTAGTTGAATTGTTTCTCCGCTAAGTAGCATTTAAAGCTCTTAGTCGGAATCATAGTATGCTCACAAGCCATTGCTAGATCTTGCGAGATCTCCGATTTATTGAACCTCTGTAGTTCAGCCGATGACGGCAACCGCGTGCGCTTAGATTGTATGACATTACGGAAGGTTTGCAATCTCCGCCCATTGTGCCCGTAAGCACCGATGGGGCCAGCATCCCTAGACGCATGGCAAGGTTCCTCTGAAGAACCTCTAGGATGTTCTGGTATTGATGAAGATTTGAGAGCAGAAATTGTACTTTGACACTTTGGTTGTCCAATGCTTATTATCTTACCTTCACTACTTTATGAAAGTCTTTGAAGTATCTTTGACCTTAATGCGTCTTGAATGGCAGTTGGTTCCAGGTAAGTGATCTTAGTCCTTGTTGAACCTGAGTCTGTTAAACCATACATCTTTGGAGTCTTCTCTTTTTTTTTTCAGTGTGGGTTTTCTGTATCCTACTGGGTATTTCCTATGGAATACTCACGCATCCTCTGATGCAGGATTTAAGGTGGAGCAGAAGTGATGTTTTCCAGCGGCATGGTTTGATGTTGGAGCTTAGAAGACTCGTCTCTTATGTTTTGCTATATTTTGACATTTGAACTCGCGGCCTGCGTGCCATTTGCTTTATGTTAAACTCTGTTTGTGGTTGTTAAGACATTTTCAGATATTGTAAAAGATATTTAGATTTTCTTTCTGTTATTCTACTTTTTGTAAGTAAATGTTATTTAAGTCATGACGATCCTGCAAGTCCCATAATATTTAAATGGGATAAGCGTAGACTCGAGTATTCGGTCCGTCCCAGGTTTCCTACCCTATAACCGTCATTGGATTGACGCTTCCGCGTAAATTGGGTCTTGGAAATTTGGGACAGCTTGGTATCAGAGCGTCATAATGACTTAAATAATTGATTACAGTACAAAGATTAGAATAACTTTGTGTTAGAATTTGAAACCTTAGAAAGGGAGAACCGAGAAACTAATAAACCCTTCTCTTTAGACATGGTGTTAACGCGTAGCGGACGGATCTACGAGAAGGACCAGCAGGAGGCGGCTCGTCAATGGTTGAACGACTGGAAGTTGGAAATCTTGGGTCACGGAACGGAGGAAGAGCCTTACCTAATTGATGTAGAAGAAGAGGAAGATCCGGAAGAAGACCCGGAGGAAGACCCAGAGGAAGATCCGGAAGAAGACCCGGAGGAAGACCCAGAGGAAGATCCGGAAGAAGACCCGGAGGAGGACCCTGAAGAGGAGCATGTGGTCGTGATCAACCAGGAGTATCAAACAGTTCTAGAACATCCAGTTTACATTCGTGCGAGAAACGATTCAGATCTTTTTTATACTCTTTACCTTAGGTTTAAATCCCTAGGTTATAGGTGGCCTCACATGACAGAATGGGAAATAGATTGGTATGGAGATCACCTATCTTTTGCACCTATGTATGTATCCTTGGAGATTTTAGACGAGTACCTTTGAGATGTGGTGTTCAAGGACTCAAATAGGAATCTTTAAAAGAATAGAATCTTGTGGAATCCTGTAACCTCTTAGTGGAATTAATTAAAGTTATCTTGCTTGTGGTGTTTGCCTTGTGTGTTCCGTCGTGTGTTTGTGTGTTTGCGATTAGGAGTCATGGATTGGAGGATGAATTAAAATGAAGCATCGATGTTAAGTTCTAATTCTCCTTCTTTCCCTGGCAGTAGATGGCGACGGCTGGAAATCGAGGAAGGCGATCAGGTGCTGTGCCAAATCCCTCTCTAGAGGAGGCGTCTAGTCAGAATCTGTCGGACATAGTAAGAGAATTAGCAAGGGAGCTAAGGAATGGTGGTAGCAACAGCAGTGCGCCTAAAGTGAAGGCACCAACCCTTGAAAGGTTCAAAAGAGCGGGACCAGCTTTTTCTGGAGAAGATAACCCGGAGAAGGCAGAGTGATTGATTGAATTTTTTTACTATTTACTCGCAATCGCACGAAACTCAGTATAGTCTAGTGGTAACGAGGTCGAACCCAAAGGACTTGAAAGATTAATCTAATTCTAATGAAAAGATTGAATTTTAATGATTTAATTAACTAAAGAAAATAAATTTTAATAAGAAATCAGATGAATAAGAATATCAAAGCGTCGAATCCACCACTAAACATGCAATTACTACTCTCAATTATTATCTCCACAAATTGATAAGATACAGTAATTTATGTTCTTGGCCGGACACACAAATTACCAGTGAATGAACTACACGTTCTTGTCCAGACACGAAAAATTCATCCACTATAAATTAATATAACTAATTCTATCCTTGGCCGGGCATAGAATTAATCATAATCCCATTATTATCTAGACACAGGATATATCAAGATCAAATTCCATTAATCATTCATTAAGTCTCGGTCAAAGCACTTAAGAGGAACAATAATGAAATTGCATTAAGCATGAAAAATCATTATCAAATTTCATTAAATTAAACAACTAAGAGTAGTAAATACAAATTTAGGGCTTCATCTAGCCTTGATAAGAAAATTAGCTAGACATGGAATAAGAGAAAGAAGAAGTAACCTGATTTGTCGGATTCATCGCAACACTGCTCACAAAATCACTATTCACAGTACTGTTCACAGAACACTGTTCACAGCACTATTCATCGTCTCTCCCAATTCGCAGACACTGTAGCAGTTCGAAATAGTACTGTAGCAATTGAAAATTAGTGCGAAATCCGGCCCTTTTCTTCTCCTATCTTCTTCTCCTCTTCCTCCGGCGAAAATCACACCGGAAAGTCTGACTTTTCCGGCGGAAATAGCACCCAAAGTGTCTGGTTTTTGCTCCCGGAATAGCTCTGTTTTTCCGCAAAAACCAGTCCTCCTTCTCGTCTAAAAAAAAACTCTCCTGTTCCCAATTCTTTCCTCAGTTTTTATAGACATCGAAATAGAGAGTCCATTCCACGTCAATTGCTCCTTTGGATAAACTCGAATCCATCGCCACGGCCAAGCACAGCTCTGTTTTTAACAGAGTCCCAAATCGAGCCACTTCTCTGTTTTTCCGTTTCAGTTTCCGGCCACAGCACGATTGCCACTGTTTCTCTTCATTTCACGACTGCCATCATCCGCTGATCATCTCCACCTTTCCGTGAAACCAGAGCCCCACCGGAGTCGCCATGGCCGTCAGCACCGCCGTCTGCTTCTTCTGTTCTGAAATTCCGCCGCCGTCCCGAGTCCATGGTCGCCGTGAAAGTCATCGCCAGCCGTCGTAACCGCCGCCCAGCCGTCATCTCGTCCTTCGTCACACCTTCTCCGGCGCCGTCGTCTCAGCCCAGCCCCGCCGTCGCTCAGCTTCTCATCAAACGGAAGGCCCGAGCTGAGCTCGGGTCGGGTTTTTTTATTTTTTATTTTTTTTTCTTTTAAAACCGAACCGGTACTGAACCGGTCGGTTCAGATTTAATTTCTTTTTTTTTCTTTTTCTTCTTTAAAACCCGTCGTATTGCTCTCGTTCATCGGATCTCATCTTGACGGTTCTTCTCTTTAATCGTGTCTCTTCGCGTGCGATATTTCAAATGCTCATAACTTTTTGCTCAGAACTCCGAATTGCGAACAGTTAGTGGCGTTGGAAAGCTGACTTCGTGTACTTTAACATGAAGCTTAAATCAGTTCTATCAGAGATATGCAATCGAAGTAATTAATATTCAATCAGTAGAGTCGCGTTTCACCCCATTTCTGCATTTTACTCTTATTTCCTACAAAAACCAAAAACTATATTAAAGTAGCATAAATTCTAAACAAACACTAGCAGAAACATAAGTTTAAGAGATAATAAAATGTATATTTCATGTATAGATCACAGAGCGTTGGATAGTCGAGGTGGAGCGGCTATTCAAAGGAATGAAGGTACCAGAAGAGGAACGAGTTGTGTTCGCGACATATCTCTTTGTCGGCGAAGCTGTGTTTTGGTGGGAATCGGCAGAGCGTAATAACTTTGAAGCAGGGCAAGAGATTTCTTGGACAGAATTTAAAGAAGTCTTCAACAAGAAGTATTTTCCTCCGCATATTCAGCGCAGAAAGGAGAAGGAGTTTCTGGAATTGGTCCAAGGTTCCATGTCTGTTCTTCAGTACGAGACGAAGTTCGAGCAGCTTCAGCGCTTTGCATCGGACGCCTGTCCTAATGAGTTGGTGAAGGCGAGAAGATTTGTGGATGGTTTGCGCGACGGCCTAAGATCTAAGGTTCTGGTTTCTCAGCCAACCACGGTGGCCAAAGCTGTGGAATTAGCGTCAATTCTGGAGGACGATTATAAGAGGACTCAAGAGCGCAAAAGTGGATCTGGCAAAGGATCGGAAAACAACTCCAAGAACTCTGGTTTCAAGCATTTTGGGAATGGTGGCAGATTCAACAATCATCAGGCCAAGCGACTGAAGTACCAACCTCAAGGGAATCGCGGCAATGGTCAGAGCAAAGCAGTGGTTCCTTACCATCAGCCCCAGAGTGGTAATGGTTCGGATGTCGGAGGCAGGTGCAGATTCTGTGGACAGTAGTCTCATGCTGGAAAGCCGTGCCCGAAAGACACCCGGAGATGCTACAGCTGCAACGAAGTCGGACACATCTCGCCGCATTGCCCCAACCGTAACTCGAAGCCAGGAGGGGAGACCAGCAAGAAGGGCCAAGCCAGAGTCTTCGCTTTGACCTCGGCAGAAGAGGCTCACGCTTCGGATGACGTGATCGAAGGTACTCTTCTTGTTTTGGATAGACTGGCTAGGGTTTTGATTGATCCAGGATCGTCAAAATCCTTTATTTCTGTGGTGTTTGCTGTGAGTCTAGAGCGGCAACCTTCTAGACTGGAGTGTGATCTCTCTATTTCTACTCATATCGGAGACTCAGTCGTGGCTACTGAGTATCTGGAAGGATCCTCTGTTGTGATTGATGGTGTGGTATTGCATGCTAATTTGGTGTTGCTCGATATGGTTGATTTTGATGTTATTCTCGGTATGGATTGGTTAGCTAAGTTTGGTGCTACGGTAGATTGTAGTAAGAAGAGAGTTTATTTTAGAATTCCAGAGAAGAGTGAACTGTTGTTCCAGGGAATTCAAGTAAGAAAAGATAATCGTCTAATTTCTGCAATGAAAGTGCAGAAGCTAGTAGCTAAAGGTTGTAAAGCCTTTTTAGCGACTGTTCTATCAGTCGAGAAAACTACCCCTAGTATAGAAGAAATTGAGGTAGTAAACGAATTCATCGATGTCTTTCCGGAGGAGTTGCCTGGTTTGCCACCAAGACGGGATGTTGACTTCACTATAGAGCTGATACCGGGGACAACACCAATATCGAAGGCACCATACCGGATGGCACCTGCTGAGTTGAAGGAATTGAAGGAACAACTTCAGGAGTTACTGGAGAAGCGGTTGATTCGTCCAAGTGTGTCACCATGGGGAGCACCAGTCTTGTTCGTAAAGAAGAAAGATGGATCTAAGAGGTTATGTATTGATTACCGGATGCTGAACCAAGTAACCATAAAGAACAAGTATCCGTTACCGAGGATCGACGACTTGTTTGATCAACTGCAGTCAGCGAAAGTTTTCTCAAGAATCGATTTGAGGTCAGGATACCATCAATTAAGGATCAAGGAAGAAGATATTTCAAAGACAGCATTCAGAACCAGATACGGACATTACGAATTCTTGGTGATGCCGTTTGGTCTGACCAATGCCCCTGCAGCATTTATGGACTTGATGAACAGAATCTTTAAGGCATTGTTGGATCAGTTCGTGATTGTGTTCGTAGATGATATATTGGTCTACTCTACAAATCAGGAGGAGCACAGAAGGCATTTGGCGCAAGTGTTGCAAATTCTGCGAGAGAATCAATTGTATGCCAAGTATAGCAAGTGCGAGTTTTGGTTGGATAAAGTTAACTTCTTGGGACATGTTATATCGAAGGATGAAGTCTCAGTAGATCCGGCAAAAGTGGAAGTGATTCTTCATTGGGAGCAACCAAAGAGCGTGACCGAGATCAGGAGCTTCTTGGGATTGGCAGGTTATTATCGAAGATTTATCGAAGGATTCTCCAGCTTAGCCTTGCCAATGACCAAGTTAACAAGGAAGGGAGTGAAGTTTATCTGGAATGCTGATTGTGAGAAAAGTTTCCAGGAACTGAAGAGGAGACTGACTTCTGCACCGATTCTGAAACTTCCATCAGGATCAGGAGGGTTCGTCATCTATAGCGATGCATCGAAATGCGGTCTGGGTTGCGTATTGATGCAGAACGGACATGTAGTGGCGTATGCGTCAAGACAACTGAAGATCCATGAGCAGAATTATCCAACTCACGATTTAGAGCTAACGGCGGTTGTGTTTGCTTTGAAGATTTGGAGGCACTATCTTTATGGTGAAACCTTTGAAGTATTCACAGATCACAAGAGTCTGAAGTATATCTTCTCTCAGAAGGATTTGAATATGAGACAGAGGCGATGGTTGGAGTACTTAAAGGACTATGACTTCTCTATTCACTATCATCCAGGAAAGGCGAATGTGGTCGCAGATGCACTAAGCAGGAAGACGGGAACCATGGCGCATATGATGGTGCAAGAATGGCGTATGATGGAAGATTTGGGAAAGTATAATCTGGAATGGCCAACTACTCAAAGAACTTCATTTCTGGGAAACATCTCGGTGAGATCGTCAATCTATGAGAAGGTGCTGGAAGCGCAGAAGAGTAACCCTCATATGCAAAAGCTGCTGGAAAAGCCAAATTTCACAAAAGGAGCTAACGAGAATATCTTATTTCAAAGAAGATTGGTCGTGCCAAAGGATGCGGAATTAAGACAAGAACTTCTTCGTGAAGCGCACAACTCTCAGTATGCAATTCATCCAAGAAGCACTAAGTTATTTCAAGATTTAAAGAGGAACTTCTGGTGGAACGGAATGAAGCGAGACATTGGAAAGTTCGTATCCAAATGTTTGACTTGTCAGCAAGTAAAGGCAGAACACCAGAGACCAGCGGGATTGTTACAACCTTTGGAGATTCCGCAATGGAAGTGGGACCACATTACAATGGATTTTGTGGTGGCCTTACCGAAGACTCAAAGACAGAAGGATGCGATTTGGGTGATCGTTGATCGATTGTCTAAGACGGCTCATTTTCTACCAATAAGATGGAAGCAGAATCCGGAGAGTTTAGCAGAGTTGTATATCAGGGAGATAGTGAGATTGCATGGTACGCCGATATCGATTGTGTCAGATCGAGATCCAAGATTTACATCCAGGACGTGGAAAGGAATTCAAGAAGCGATGGGCACTAAACTCAGTTTCAGCACAGCTTTTCATCCGCAGAGCGATGGGCAGTCAGAAAGAACCATTCAAACCTTGGAAGACATGCTCCGAGCGTGTGCTATCGACTGGAAGGGCAACTGGGATGATCATCTACCATTGATTGAATTTGCTTACAACAACAGCTATCACTCTAGCATTGGAATGGCACCATTTGAAGCTCTATATGGAAGACCGTGCAGATCACCTACATGCTGGACAGAGGTCGGAGAAAGTCAAGTATTGAAGTCAGATTTGGTACAGTATTGTGCAGAGAAGGTAAAGCAGATTCGACAAAGACTACAGACAGCGCAGAGCAGACAGAAGAGTTATGCAGATAACCGAAGACGAGATTTGGAGTTTCAGGAAGGTGACAAGGTATTCTTGAAAGTTTCTCCATCAAAGGGAGTTATGAGATTTGGTAAGAAAGGGAAGCTGAGCCCGAGGTTTGTTGGACCGTTTGAGATCTTGGAGCGGGTCGGGCCGGTTGCCTACAGATTGGCTTTACCCCCACAGCTGGCAGATGTACACAATACATTTCATGTATCGATGCTAAGGAAGTATGTACCGGATGAGTCTCATGTGTTGGACTATACAACAATGGAGCTAGAGGCAGATTTATCCTTTCCGATGAGACCTATCAAGATTTTGGACAAGAAGGATCAGGTGTTGCGGAAGAAGACTATTCCATTGGTGAAAGTTTTGTGGCAAAACCAGCACTCCGAGGAAATGACATGGGAATCGGAAGAAGAGATGAAGAAAGCCTACCCTCAACTGTTTATTGTTTGATTTTCGGCATTTCGAGGATGAAATTTTCTTTAAGGAGGGGAGGATGTGACGACCGTAAATTTTATAGTATTTTCTTGGCTCAACGGTATGCATTTATTTAAATTTTCGAAAATCTTTTGAAAATTCAATTCCCGCCGGAATCGATCGAACGCCGTAAAATTTGTGATTTTTTGAATTGATCTTAATCGGAGATTTTATTGGATTATATGATTCATGGTCGGCGTGACATGTTGGTTTGGCTTCATTTGACCTAAGATTATTGGATAGGTTTTGTATAAAGTTTGTGTTATTTTTGGGAATAGAATTAATTTGAGATTAAGCAAAAATTATGAATTAGATATTTCTTAAGTGGGTTAGTAGTGATTAATGGAATTCTAAAAGAGAAACCCAAACCCAAACCCATTTGAGCTTGGGTCGACTTGGCCATTAGTGGAGGTAGTTGGAGGTTGTCACAAATGCCATGCAATTGACCCATTTAATTCTTTCTTTGAAAACCCAAGAGTCATCTTGAAAGTGGTAAAATCTGGAATTTTCTACTGAATCTAAGCCATTGGATTAAGGAGTGATCAATGGTGGAGAATGGTTCAAAAAGTCTATAAATAGGCAAGCAAGGGGGGCGGTTTTGGCTTAGTGCTCAAAGCATTGAGCACTTCAATCCCTCTCTGTCTCCCTCTCTCTCTCTCTGTCTCTCTGTCTCTCACTCTCATTATCCGGCCGGCGGCAACCTTATTCCGGCGGTGGTCCGTGGTGGTTCGTGGTGGTCCAAGCAAGGTCGACCGGCGTGGTGTTGGTGCGGCATTGTCGGAGTCAAGAGTGCTCGGGAAGTCTCGGTATTTACAACCAAGTAGGATGCCTTTTTCCCATTACACTTCTTTTTGATAAAATGATTTGTTGAATGTTGATGCCTTGATGTTGAGTACTCATTTCTGAAATTTGTATTGCCGATCCTAGATTGATATTCCCTCTTGATTCATAACTCTATTGTATTTGTATTTCAACTCAATCATTTCTACGTATGTTGACCAATGAAAATTGGATTTGGATTTCTATGTTAAATCATGATCGCATGTGATAATGCTATTTGTATATCCATGCTCACTCTCTTGAGTAAAGATTTGATCTTTAGGCACTTTGGTGCATTTCCGTATTTCGTGTTCCATATGTATTATCGTAGCTATTACTACTTGTATAATATCAACTAAATGGGTAATTGTATAATGAATGATAACTATAAGATTATCCCTTGTAAGATCTTGTCTATGAGATTTCAGTTCGTTTTATTGTCAGCGTGTTTTGAGATCTAATGTTGTCCGGGATTATATGATAATATCACTTAAATAATGAGATAAGAAAGTGTTGTAGTAATCGGGTAGTAAAGATTACGAAAAGTGGAATCATAAACTGAGATTTTGGAACTATAAAGGCACTGTAAAAATCTTAAGAAAGACTAGTTTAATGTATGAAAAAGACTAATAAGGAGTTACTACACTTTATACATTAGTAAATTATGTATGACATAGAATACTTGGTCTCGGCCAGGAGCAATCCTGCGCAGGCAGACTTCAGTAGAAAAATGATAACTAACTATACAGTAATCAAAAAATTAAGTTCTTTATCAATCTGGAAACTAGACATCAGAGGCTATCTAAGATAAAAATTTCATAGATTAAAAAAAACTTGGGAAGATGCTCAAGGGATTGAACAGGAACATGTTCTACGCCTTTTTCCCAATCTACAATGGCTCCCATTTCTGCCTCATCTATGTACACTTCCCAGTTGGTGTATGGTGTTTCTACTACCCCCTATCCGGCAAACCCCAGTTGTATCCACATCACTGGGTCGCAGCTGAAAAATTCACGAACTTTATGAACATTGTCATGGCACACACACTGGGACTCATTCGTTGCATCGACTGGAAGATGACTCAGATCACCAAAGCGCCCTGCCAAGAGAACTCAAAAGACTGTGACATCTTCATCATGATGTATGTGGTGCACTTGGCGTCCAATGTCAAGCCGCCTGAGTTTGATCAGTCAACAATTACATGAAAGTGGCGCCCAATAATTGCTGCAACTATGATTCGCGGGGTTATCGATAGCGAGTTTGACGAAGATTCAATCGAAAAGCAAAATCAGGATGTCACAATTGCGGGGTTTTTGAGGATGTCGGATGAAGACTAATACTCTTTTTTGTGCTTTTTTTGTACATGTAAACTATTACAGTCGACTCTTTTTTGTGGTTTTCTGAATCTTCTTCCATGTACATACAGTATGCTTTCAATAAATTCGAATTCATTTTTTTCATGTCTACAGTGTATTGGAAAGCCGCTTAGTGTCAATTCTTATGCAACACGACATCTGATATAGTTGTGACGACCGTAAATTTTATAGTATTTTCTTGGCTCAACGGTATGCATTTATTTAAATTTTCGAAAATCTTTTGAAAATTCAATTCCCGCCGGAATCGATCGAACGCCGTAAAATTTGTGATTTTTTGAATTGATCTTAATCGGAGATTTTATTGGATTATATGATTCATGGTCGGCGTGACATGTTGGTTTGGCTTCATTTGACCTAAGATTATTGGATAGGTTTTGTATAAAGTTTGTGTTATTTTTGGGAATAGAATTAATTTGAGATTAAGCAAAAATTATGAATTAGATATTTCTTAAGTGGGTTAGTAGTGATTAATGGAATTCTAAAAGAGAAACCCAAACCCAAACCCATTTGAGCTTGGGTCGACTTGGCCATTAGTGGAGGTAGTTGGAGGTTGTCACAAATGCCATGCAATTGACCCATTTAATTCTTTCTTTGAAAACCCAAGAGTCATCTTGAAAGTGGTAAAATCTGGAATTTTCTACTGAATCTAAGCCATTGGATTAAAGAGTGATCAATGGTGGAGAATGGTTCAAAAAGTCTATAAATAGGCAAGCAAGGGGGGCGGTTTTGGCTTAGTGCTCAAAGCATTGAGCACTTCAATCTCTCTCTCTCCCTCTCTCTCTCTCTCTCTCTCACTCTCATTATCCGGCCGGCGGCAACCTTACTCCGGCGGTGGTCCGTGGTGGTCCGTGGTGGTTCGTGGTGGTCCAAGCAAGGTCGACCGGCGTGGTGTTGGTGCGGCATTGTCGGAGTCAAGAGTGCTCGGGAAGTCTCGGTATTTACAACCAAGTAGGATGCCTTTTTCCCATTACACTTCTTTTTGATAAAATGATTTGTTGAATGTTGATGCCTTGATGTTGAGTACTCATTTCTGAAATTTGTATTGCCGATCCTAGATTGATATTCCCTCTTGATTCATAACTCTATTGTATTTGTATTTCAACTCAATCATTTCTACGTATATTGACCAATGAAAATTGGATTTGGATTTCTATGTTAAATCATGATCGCATGTGATAATGCTATTTGTATATCCATGCTCACTCTCTTGAGTAAAGATTTGATCTTTAGGCACTTTGGTGCATTTCCGTATTTCGTGTTCCATATGTATTATCGTAGCTATTACTACTTGTATAATATCAACTAAATGGGTAATTGTATAATGAATGATAACTATAAGATTATCCCTTGTAAGATCTTGTCTATGAGATTTCAGTTCGTTTTATTGTCAGCGTGTTTTGAGATCTAATGTTGTCCGGGATTATATGATAATATCACTTAAATAATGAGATAAGAAAGTGTTGTAGTAATCGGGTAGTAAAGATTACGAAAAGTGGAATCATAAACTGAGATTTTGGAACTATAAAGGCACTGTAAAAATCTTAAGAAAGACTAGTTTAATGTATGAAAAAGACTAATAAGGAGTTACTACACTTTATACATTAGTAAATTATGTATGACATAGAATACTTGGTCTCGGCCAGGAGCAATCCTGCGCAGGCAGACTTCAGTAGAAAAATGATAACTAATTATACAGTAATCAGAAAATTAAGTTCTTTATCAATCTGGAAACTAGACATCAGAGGCTATCTAAGATAAAAATTTCATAGATTAAGTCAAATTGTTCAGAACGTAGTAACCTGATAAAGAGAGCTGTTCTGTTTTGGAAGAACACAGTTTCTGACTTTAAATGACTTAAAATCATAATAAACCTAAGAAGCTTGAGAATAATTGATAATTAAGAATCTAATCAAGTCTAATATGATTTTATAAGACTCTAAGAACAGTAACCTTAAGGTCTTAGAGCCAAATAAGGTGTCTTATAATAATAGTCCCTTTGTTCTTCTCTTGGTCCATTTATGACTCAAGAGTAATCGAAGCTTGAATTCTAAGTCTCTGACGTGGTCTTCGTCAAAACGCGTCATTCTAAGTCGGGAATTATCAATTCTAGGGCTAGGTACAACTTTGTTGATAGCGAACTTGAACTTTTGGAAAATCATGTGGTGTGTCTCTTTATAGTCGGGTCTCACTTGAGTTTCCAGATTAATTCATAATTTGATTTGGATTATGCTTTTCACTCCTATGAAGAGTCGGAACTTTAGAAAGTCTTGTTCTAAGCCTTTTGACAATAGGGCTAGTTGAATTGTTTCTCCGCTAAGTAGCATTTAAAGCTCTTAGTCGGAATCATAGTATGCTCACAAGCCATTGCTAGATCTTGCGAGATCTCCGATTTATTGAACCTCTGTAGTTCAGCCGATGACGGCAACCGCGTGCGCTTAGATTGTATGACATTACGGAAGGTTTGCAATCTCCGCCCATTGTGCCCGTAAGCACCGATGGGGCCAGCATCCCTAGACGCATGGCAAGGTTCCTCTGAAGAACCTCTAGGATGTTCTGGTATTGATGAAGATTTGAGAGCAGAAATTGTACTTTGACACTTTGGTTGTCCAATGCTTATTATCTTACCTTCACTACTTTATGAAAGTCTTTGAAGTATCTTTGACCTTAATGCGTCTTGAATGGCAGTTGGTTCCAGGTAAGTGATCTTAGTCCTTGTTGAACCTGAGTCTGTTAAACCATACATCTTTGGAGTCTTCTCTTTTTTTTCCAGTGTGGGTTTTCTGTATCCTACTAGGTATTTCCTATGGAATACTCACGCATCCTCTGATGCAGGATTTAAGGTGGAGCAGAAGTGATGTTTTCCAGCGGCATGGTTTGATGTTGGAGCTTAGAAGACTCGTCTCTTATGTTTTGCTATATTTTGACATTTGAACTCGCGGCCTGCGTGCCATTTGCTTTATGTTAAACTCTGTTTGTGGTTGTTAAGACATTTTCAGATATTGTAAAAGATATTTAGATTTTTTTTCTGTTATTCTACTTTTTGTAAGTAAATATTATTTAAGTCATGACGATCCTGCAAGTCCCATAATATTTAAATGGGATAAGCGTAGACTCGAGTATTCGGTCCGTCCCAGGTTTCCTACCCTATAACCGTCATTGGATTGACGCTTCCGCGTAAATTGGGTCTTGGAAATTTGGGGCGTGACAATAGTAGTGTTGCATACGACACGACTATCTATATAGTCGTATTGTATCATACAGGACTATCTATATAGTCGTGTTGTATGATATACGACTATCTATATAGTCGTGTTGCATAAGACACGACTGTATATTAGTCGTATAATATTGTAGTCGATAATTATATTCCTCTTATGTCGACTCTGCGCTGACTATGGCGGAGTCTAATTTTTTTTCTGTCATGTACCTGAGGAAACAAAGAATTATCGGCGTCTTTCAACGACGGGAGGGCGCTTATACAACACGACACTTATGCAACACGACACTCTCATTCAAAGAAATATTCGACTACATGCATACATTGCGGTAGAGTAATCTTTATTATACATTAATTTGTCATCGACCTAAGTGAAGAAGGGTGGGGCCTTAGGTAAGCCGGGGCGTCGTCTTGGCGCTGACTCATCCATTGCAAGATTGCCTTGCAGCGGCCTAAGTGATCTTCAGAATGCTCTTGCGACCGGGCCGAAGATCCAAAAGACACGTCTGAACTCGTATCCGGCTTCCTCATTTTCAATTTCTGGAATATCACATCCTTCAATCACCACATATGTACCTGGATTAGACCGCTCTAATTCCTTTCCATAATGGGGCAAAATACGATATGCGTCTTCCGGGTTGCCATCGATCAATCGTATCAATTCCTCTTTCGCCCTCCATGCTCTTTGATAGTTCACTTTGACGCCCCAATGTTTCTCAATGTACTGTTGGATATTAGCCGTTTTTATGGAGTTTGAATCCTTGTGGAGGCCATGACACTTCCGTGCAATCCATAGGCGTGAGGCCAATGAATGATCTTTAGAACTTATCAAAATGTCGCATGTATGCCTTCCTTCACTCCTTGTCATGGTGACTCCTTCAACTAGATTCGAAGCCCGTATGTACCACTTGCACCCTGTAATCTTGCACTTTGCAGCAAATGTGTCCTTGTTCTCGTCTGCCACTTTGAACATGAATTTCCTCTTGATTGCCAAATCAGTAAGAACCATCTTGAACTATTTCACACTTCCGAATCTAACCCCCTAAGGCAAGTTGTGCCTCATAGTCATCTCCTTGCAAACTGCCGGTCAACATCGTCTCCTCCTCATATTTTTTTGCAGGACCAGCCTGCGGTGAATAGGTACCCCAATCCCAACCACCTTCACCATCAATATTGTTGTATTCATTGTCGTCCAAGTCTTGTGCCCCCGACGTGACAGATTTTCCTTTAGAAGTGGATGCTCTCGCTGCTTGTTGGAGTTCTATACCTGACACAGAGTGGTCTCCTCCTGTGGGATGCGGCCCGGGAAAAACTGGTAGCGTGAGAGGCTCATCCCAGTCATCTGCATACCACAGTAATTGTTCATCGTCAAATAATTCTTCTTCATCTGCATCTTCATCTTCGTCTTCATTTTCATCTTTCTCTTCATCCTCGTCTTGATCCTCATCTTCATCTTCACCATTGAACCCATTGATTTGAAGCTGGTTATCGACTTCATTCGGAAATTCATCCTTTATATTTTTATTACCATCTCCCAATCTGCGAGAACAACATTATAAGAATGGCATGCATATTGTACAAAAATGTCTAAACGACTTGATTATTTAGTCGTGTTGTCGACAACACGACTTGAATTCCAGTCGTATACAATACGACTGTAATTCTAGTCGTATCATATACAACATGACTTGAATTCCAGTCGTGTCGTATGCAACACGACTTTAAGATATGTCCACTCGTTAATTTCACCCCTTACCTCACAGCTTCAAGTGAACAATTTTCATCTTTTCCTCCTTCAACTGCTGGTGCAGGTGACTTATTCCCCGGACTGGACGGCCTCTCTTGTGGTGTCTTACTGGCCGGCCTCCCTTTTGGAGGCATTGAATTCTCGCCGTCGTTATCCGCACTGGAAACCATTTGCTTATTGGCAATGGAATTCTCCGTGTTGTTATTTCTAGCAGAAGTCCACTCCACGTATAGATCGAGTGGTCCATCTGTGCATCACCTCTTGTTGTAAAGGACGAATATTGTCTTCACGTCTTCATCATCTTCAAGGACGTATCGGGTTCTAGAATGAACAAGATATGACAAAGACAATGTACCGGATGGAGACTTCAGCGGTAATCTTTTTTCCACTTGTTGCAACATTCCCATGTACTTTACTTGTGTATCAATAGACATGAGCTTTAGTTTCCCGCCCACATACCCATCAGAATTTGTGAACATTCCATCGTAGTGTAAGCACAAAGGTATCAAATCCATCCTTATCTGGCATTACAATAACGAAATGAATAAATAAACTGTGATTGAAAATAGTCGTGTTGTAAAATATACGACTATTGTTATTGTCGTGTTAGGGAATACACGACAGTAGGAGAAAGGAGAAAACTCTGCAAATTTTCAACTTTCATCTCACGATCAAATTTACATTATATCAAACGTTGAATTTCAAGTTGACATACTGATCGTTTAAAATTAAACCCTTGCAAGTGCACAAGGCAATTGTACTACAGTGAGTATTAAAAGGGTTGTCGAACCTCAGGGACGGATTAATCTTTTACCAAATTCAAGAGAAAAGTAGCAGTTTTTAATTAATCTAGAGAAAAACAATGAACTTTAACTAAACTAAGCTGAGATTAATCAATAGGAGAAGTACCAAGGCTTCGAATCCACCACAATAGACTAGTGTATCGTCTCTCTCTCTCTTTTGAATTCAGATTTCCAGTTGGCTAGTGTATTCCTCTCGGACATACACTTGTCAATTCAAATTATAGTGCCCTCCTCTCGGATGTAACACATAAATCTATTAAAACATGGAACTGTGATCTATCTCTCTCGAGTATAAACCAATGAGACTTTATTAATATGTAACACTTCAGAGCCCTTACGTTCCTCTCGGACACGCAAGTGCTCTTTCAGATTGAAATCCACAAAGATCCACTCTTGTCTCTCTCGAGTACAAAGAATAAACTCTAATGAATTAACTTTTATTGCATAACAAAGATTCATACACCAACTAGAATAAAAACATAATATGAGAGAAAGAAACAATACAACCAATCAGTTGGGTTTCATCTACGCCTTGGAAGAGAGTCTAGCCAAGCATGGGAAGAGAATCCATCAACAAGTTCTTCATCTTCTTCTTCTTCTTCCTTTGCTCTAGCCTCCAAGGTCTCCAAAAGAACTCAAAACTCTATTCTTGCATACCCCATACGTTCTCCCTTAAGGCATATATATAGGGGTGAAGGAAAACCCTCAAATCCCTTTCCAAATCCGAGTCAAAATAGGGTTAAATTGCGTTTTCCGTATGCACCGATCGATCGCCCGTATAGCACGATCGATCGCCTTGCGAACGCTGCCGAACGAAGCCGTTTTCCTTTGTTAATTGCTCCCGATCGATCGTATTGCGAACGATGCCGGACGAAGCCGATCGATCGTTTTTACTGTCTTCAAAACTTTGCGCAAATCCAAAAATTCCAGTAGATACGGTCGATCGTTTTTGTGTCCGATCGATCGTAGACGGGATCGATCGCGTAAAGGTTGCGATCGATCGTTTCTACTGTCCGGAATCTTCAAATGGCTATAACTTTTTGCACCGAACTCCGAATTGCGCGTGGTTGGTGGCGTTGGAAAGCTGACTCCTTGAACTTTCACGTGAGACTTGAATCAGTCCAATCCGATATTTGTACACGGAGTTATGATAATTTGACCATTGAAGTCCGTTTTCGCCATATTTTTGCATCTTTGCTCTCATTTCCTACAAAACGAAAAACTATATTAAAGTAGTAGTTATTCTAATCAAACACTAGCATAAACATAAGTTTAGGAGATAATATAATGTATATTTCATGTATAGATCACACCCCCAAACCTAGATTTTGCTAGTCCCTAGCAAAACAAAACAAAACAAAATCAAACAAACTAAGGAACTAATGCATAAAAGTAAACACCACTTTCGTAGGGAACACGATTGCATTGAGCGTATGCAACAAGCCGTTAAACCTCTAGGTGTCCCTAGTAGGACGAGTGTTGTCTCGTGAGGGTTTGCAGCCATGCTACCCACAAACATGTATTTATTAAACTAATTAACCTAAGTGAAGAAACAAAGCAAAAATTAAAACATTACAAAACAAGCAAACCTATTATCCCGATAAATACATACTACAATGCTTAAGAAAATCAACCACATGTACTTGGTTCATAATCAACAGGAATATAGAAGCCCTCAAGTAAGTGGTTTTATTCCACACTTTCATCTTGGAAATTTCTGCTCAAATATTATATAGCATGATAACATAAATAGTAGAAAGTGTAGAACATTGTAGCAATACAATCTAAATTTCTGTTTATACAGATCCAGTGTTACCCATTAACCAAAGAACATTAGAATCTACATAGTCATCGTCATCTTTAGGTTCATGATAGCACAGATCTGCGCGCCTCCTTCGGGTCCAACATTCTAGATTTGAGAGGATAATACACCACAGACTTTTTTTTTTTTTCTTTTTTTTTTTTTTCGCTAGGACTGTGTAAGGCCTGACTTCAAGATGCTTAGGTTTAGCAATGACTCAGGCCAATGACTCCCAGCCAGTTGACTTAGGGCATTAGGTTTTAAGAGACCGCTTCGGGCCCGAGCATCAGCCTAAGTTAATCCTATAAAGTCAAGCAGCCCTTTTTTCTTTCATTTTGTTTTCATTTTTATTTTCAGCACATATATTTCAGCACATCTTTATTTTGTCCAGGCTGTATTATACTCTCAACCTATTTCCGGTTCCAATCCCTTGCCATAGCCAAGAAAATGGTCTATCATGATCTTTTAAGCTCAACAGACAACTACACATCATCTAATGACTATGACTAAAGACATCCCACTGTAAATTAGTAATCAACAAATTTCTAGATGGTATTACTTTATGTAACTAGTGTGTGTAAGTGAATTTTCTTAGTTCAAGCACCTGTTCCAAGAGGACTGTAACAGAAAGATATGCTCAGTTAAGTGTATCTATCCTCCTGTATACTTACTCACACTTCCAATGTAAATTAATCTCCTAAGAATTGTAACATGCATTATTACGGGATAAACTATCAATACCTAAGAAAAAGTACTAACAAGTAACTTAAAAAAAACTACTCAATTTTATTTTCAATTTCTTTTTCTGATTTTACAATGAAGCACATCCTCTCCCCCAAACCTAATACAAGCATTGTCCTCAATGCACAACAAAAGATAAAAAGGCAGTGATCAGAGATAAGTAAAGGAGAGAAGAGGAAGGAAAACCACCAGAAAAGAAAGGACTAAGAGTCCTGGTCGTCGCCATCGCCATCGTCAGTAGGAGGGAAACGCCAATCATGGAGAAAGTCAACAATAGAGTCTAGGCGTAACGTGATAGCATTTTGGGACTCTTGATAGGCCTGCTGGGTTGCAAGAATCTGTTGCTGTGTAGCCCGAATCTCCTGCACATGGCCAGTGAGATCAGTGATCTGCTGCTGAATAGATTCCCAAGGAGGCTGCTGAGTAGGCTGACTCGGAGGGGGCGCGGCCTGCTCCTCAGCACGGCGAGCCTGTGGCCAAGCATGTATACGTGTGTGTGCGATCATACGGTTAAAGGCGTCAACTCCAATCGGACCCAGTCCACGAGATAAACGTGCATGCTCTGGAAAACGGACCCCACTGGTCTGGAATATGCGCTCAAGAATGAAAGGATACGGTAGCCGTTCATCCTTTCTCCCCACCATCATCTGCTTCATCCGCCCAAAGACGAATGAAGGTAAATCAAGGTCGCCCCGCCTAGCCTCGTCGCCGAATACATATAGTAGCTCAGTCATCGTGCCGTCAACTTTCTCCTTCCTGGCGGACCATACATCATGCTGGAAAATGAGAAAGGCAAATCGGAACTCCGGTAACATGCTGATGGCCTGGAGATAAGTGGTCAGGTAAGGTCCTATGGGCGACCCTGTCAAGCGACCCGTAATAATGCGAGGCATGGGAAGTTGATAACCACTGAAATCTGGATGCCGAATGGTACCTCGCTCGCAGCCCATAACTCGAGCTATGTCAGCAGCCCGGATGCGTAAAGGAGTGCCACCCACCATACTGCGAATGGCAACTTGTTCATGATCCTCGTGGTCGTCAATAGTGCCATTCAAATAGAACTCTCTGACGGCGTCCTCGTGCACCAGGTGAGGCACATTCCCCGTCGTAGAAGCAATACGGGTGAAGTAACTCACCCAGTCCGGCCGAGTCTTTATCCAGCTTTGGGTCGGGAGATCAGGAATATTTGGATTTAGGAGAACCTGACGCTCATATTGAAGTGGCCGTGGTGGTGGAGTAGCAGTAGGTGGAGGTGCAGGGGTGGAAGCAGCATGTCGTGAAGTCGAAGCTTCACTCCTAGGGCGTTTGTGAGCAGAGGATTTCTGAGGCATCGTTCCTGAAAATCAAAGGTCATAATAAAAACCCTTATAAAGATAACTAATGCACAAAGAAGTATAGATCATCAGCACAGCAGGCATATCACAAATAATGGCATAGGAAAGCTCGTTGGCGCTGTTATTTTTTTTTTTTTTTTGGAAAAATAAAAAAAATAAAATAAAAAAAATAAGTAAAAATCGGAGATAGCAATCATGAACATGCAATGGAATCAGCAATCAAAAGTATGCATGAGAGGAATCGAAAATCCGGAATGTCTCACTTTCGGAAATTTTTGTTTTTTTTTTTTTTTTGTTTTTTTTTTTTTTTCGATTGAAAAACAGTACTGTTCACGCACAAAAATCATAAGATTTAGCGAAAATGCTGAGAATCAAAGGCTGAACTCATACACAAGTATCACAATAATCAATTTAAGAGCAAGTATGAGACAGATTTCAAAAGTACCTAAAAAAAACTAAGAAAAATCAGTTTTTTTCGTTTCGGCTTACCGGAAGAAAAGCTTGGGATTGCGATGAAAAGAGACGGAAAGCTCGAAAACGGCCACCGGAAATGGATTCTCCGTGCAAAACTTCGTCGGGGGCCGGAGTCTTAGCTCAAACGGGGGTCGGAGGCGGCGGTGGCGAGCGAAAATAGGTTTCGGTCGCCGCCGCCGCGCAGGTTTTAAAGACGAAGAAGACGACCCGCGATCGATCGCAGAAAAATCCGATCGATCGTTTTAAGCGATAATGATCGGCGCCCGTCAGATCACAGATGAACGGCGTTGATGATCTGCAGATACGATCGTAGTGCGATCGATCGTATTTACTGTTTGACATTTTTTTTTTTTTTTTTTTTTTTTAAATAAAGAAGATGAAAAGGGAAGAATACACCTGATTACGTGGGTTGCCTCCCACCAAGCGCTAAGTTTAACGTCTTCAGCCAGACGTTGATCCATGCTCATGTTGTACTTGTTGAACCAGCAAAATATACCGGCATCTCATCCTGGTCACTAACTGCCGCCAAATAAGGTTTCAAGCGATGGCCATTTACTTTGAATGTGCTCCCATCTTTTGGATTTCGGATCTCAACAGCACCATGTGAAAACGCTTCGGTCACAGTAAAAGGTCCAGACCACCGAGTGCGAAGTTTCCCAGGGAATAAGTGCAGCCGAGAGTTATAGAGCAACACCTTCTGATCAGGCTGAAAGGATTTCCTGGAAATCATCTTGTCATGAACCGCCTTAGTTCGCATTTTGTAGAGCTTGGCATTCTCATATGCATCAAGGCGCATTTCCTCTAATTCACTCAGTTGGAGCTTGCGCTGTTCACCGGCCTTATCCATGTCGAAGTTGTAGGCCTTAATAGCCCAGTAAGCCCGGTGCTCTAACTCAACAGGTAAATGGCAAGCTTTGCCATATACCAATCTATACGGAGACATGCCAATCGGGGTCTTGAAAGCTGTCCGGTAGGCCCATAATGCATCATTGAGTCTCAAGGACCAATCTTTTCTGTCGGGGCGAACCGTCTTCTCGAGAATCTGCTTGATTTGGCGATTGGAGACCTCCACCTGGCCACTGGTCTGAGGATGATATGGTGTGGCAACCTTGTGGGTGACGGAATATTTCTTGAGAAGAGCTTCAAATGACCTGTTACAAAAGTGAGAACCTCCGTCACTAATGATAGCCCGAGGAGTTCCAAACCTGCTGAAAATGTTAGTTTTCAGAAATTCCAGCACAACTTTATGATCATTGGTCCTAGTGGCAACAGCTTCAATCCACTTAGACACATAATCAACAGCAACAAGAATATATGTATGACCAAAATATGGCGGAAAAGGTCCCATGAAATCGATACCCCATACATCAAATAAATCAACAATCAATATAGGTTGTAGAGGCATCATATTCCTTTTAGACAAGGCTCCCAATTTTTGACACCTATCGCAAGATTGACAATAAGCATGGGCATCTTTAAATAGAGTTGGCCAATAAAAACCACTTTGAAGTACTTTGGCCGCAGTTTTCTTACCACCGAAGTGTCCACCACAGGCCCGAGAGTGACAAAAAGATAAAATGCTATGAAACTCACTCTCTGGAACACATCGTCTTATGACTTGATCCGCACATATCTTAAATAGATCAGGGTCATCCCAATAGTAATGTTTGACTCGTGAGAAAAACAAGTCTTTGTCATGTTTAGTCCAAAAGGTGGGGATTTGACCCACAGCAAGATAATTCATGATATGTGCGTACCAAGGTGGAGCAGTAGTTGAGACAGCAAAAAGCTGCTCATCAGGGAATGAATCCCTCAGAGGGTCATGGCTGTGCAAATCAGGAATAGGAATTCTGGATAGATGATCAGCCACAACATTCTCAGAACCCTTTTTATCTTTAATTTCAAAGTCAAACTCCTGAAGAAGTAAGATCCAACGGATCAGCCTTGGCTTGGCATCCTTCTTGGAAAGGAGGTACCGTAAGGCCGCATGGTCAGAAAAAATGATGATCTTACTACCCAGGAGGTATGACCGGAACTTATCTAATGCAAACACAACAGCAAGCAACTCTTTTTCAGTGGTAGTATAATTCAATTGAGCATCAGTGAGCGTCTTGCTCGCATAATATATAACATGAGGAATCTTGTTAAGGCGTTGGCCTAACACTGCCCCTACAGCAAAATTAGAGGCATCGCACATGATTTCGAAGGGCAGTGTGTAGTCAGGGGGCTTAATAATGGGGGAACTCGAGAGGAGGGTTTTTAATGTGGTAAAGGCCGTTTTGCAAGAATCATCAAATTCAAATGGCACGTCCTGACCTAAGAGGTGACAGAGTGGACGTGATATCTTACTAAAATCTTTGATAAATCGGCGATAAAACCCGGCATGGCCAAGGAAAGACCGTATTTGCTTCACTGAGGTAGGAGGTGGTAAATTAGCAATTAGGTCAACCTTGGCCTTATCAACCTCTATACCCCTTTTTGATATAACATGTCCAAGCACAATCCCCTGTTGAACCATGAAATGGCTCTTTTCCCAACTTAACACTAAGTTTGTTTCCTCACATCTTTTTAAAACCATAGTAAGGTTATGCAAGCATTCATCAAAACAAGTGCCAAATACCGAAAAATCATCCATAAAAACTTCCAAAAATTTATCAATCATGTCAGAAAAGATGGACATCATGCATCGCTGAAATGTAGCCGGAGCATTGCAAAGACCAAAAGGCATTCTTCGATATGCAAATGTACCAAAGGGGCATGTAAAAGTCGTCTTCTCCTGATCCCCTGGAAAAACTGGCACTTGATTATATCCTGAGTACCCATCTAAAAAGCAATAAAACTCTTGGCCCGCTAGTTTCTCTAGGATTTGGTCAATGAATGGGAGAGGGAAATGATCCTTACGGGTATTGGAGTTCAGTTTCCTATAATCAATGCATACCCGCCAGCCCGTGGTTTCTCTTATTGGCACAAGTTCACCCTCTGAGTTTGGTTTCACCGTGATGCCTGATTTCTTAGGGACGACCTGGATGGGGCTCACCCACTCGCTGTCAGAGATAGGGTATATGATACCTGCATCTAGGAGTTTCACTATCTCTTTCATCACCACCTCTCTCATGTGAGGGTTCAACCGTCTCTGCCCCTCCCTAGAAGATTTAGCCTGGTCCTCCAGGTTTATGCGATGCATGCACACAGAGGGGTCTATACCCCGGAGGTCAGCTACTGTCCATCCTATAGCTCGCCGGTGTGTGGTAAGGATCTCCAACAACTGGGCTTCCTGGTCACTAGATAGACTTGAGGAGATAATCACAGGAAGGGTGTCATTAGGACCCAGAAAGGCATATTTCAGCGAGCTAGGTAGGGTTTTCAGATCAAGTGTGGGAGGAGACTCTATGGAAGGTTTGAGTGGTGGAGAGGTGGACACAGGCAGAGGGTCGGGGTGGGGTCTCCATGGGATATGGTCAGGGTGTAAGGCAGCCACTAAATGGTGATGGACCTCTTCAAGGTCAGGTGTGCCCTCATAGGTATCAATCCAGTCATAGAAAAGGGTGTGCTCGAGGGCATCCTTAAGCACAGCAAATGGGAGGTATTCCTGGACCAGGTCATCGAGGTCGTCAACCATAAGGCATTCAACGTCACTCGAGGGTTGTTGGGAAGCACTAAAGATGTTTAATTTAACTTTCATGTTCCCGAATGAGACGTTCATGAGACCCGACCTACAATTGATGGTGGCATCAGCGGTAGCGAGGAAAGGCCGGCCAAGGATAACAGGAATTTGGGACTTGGAGTTGGCAACAGGTTCCATGTCTAGAACGACAAAGTCAACAGGAAAGTAGAACCGGTCAACTCCGACAAGAACGTCTTCTATAATACCTCTAGGTCTGCGAATGGATCGATCTGCTAACTGTAGGGTGACTGAGGTGGGCTGCAACTCTCCTAGGCCAAGTTGTTGATAAACTGAGTATGGGAGGAGATTGACACTGGCGCCTAGATCTAAGAGGGCTCTGCTAATGGTATGGTCACCGATGACAATGGATATAACAGGGGTTCCCGGGTCCTTGAATTTAGGTGGCACATCACTGGTTAGTAAAGAGCTGACTTGGTTGGTCAAAAAGACCTTTTGGGTGACATGGGATTTGGTTTTTCTCTTTTGGGTACACAGGTCTTTCAGGAACTTGGCATACGCAGGTACTTGTTTGATGGCATCTAAGAGGGGAAGATTGACCTTAACCTGCTTGAACACCTCTAACATTTCCTCCATTCGTTGGTGGGACTTACTAAACGGGGAGGGTTGGTTGAGGCATTGGGGGAAAGGGGCCCTAGGGATATAGGATGTATCCTTTGTGGGTTCCCGAGGGGCTTCCTGTTGCGGTGAGAGATTAACAGGGTCAGGCATAGTAGGAGTGGATTGGTTCTGTTTCTCAAGGAGAGTGTCCTCACTCGCAATAGGTGGGTCCCTAACCTGATTGTCCACTTGTTTGCCATTTCTTAGGGTAGTAACGGCTTGCACCTGCTCATTTGGATAATGGGAACCTTCAACGGCGAACTGGCCTCTAGGGTTCTGCTGTGGTTGGCTAGGCAAGGTTCCTACTTCCCTACGGTTCATAGATTGGGCCAGCTGTCCTAACTGGGTTTCTATTTTGGCAATGGATTGTGTATGGGAGTGGACAAGCTGGGCCTGGGTTTTCAAGTCTGCTCTCATCTCCTTCTGTTCAGTTTTAATCTCGGTTAAGTGGGAGAGGAGCATTTGACTCATTTGACTCATCTGGTCTTCTAGGGATGGTTTCTTATTGGTTTGGTCAAATGGGGGAGCGGTAACTGGTTGGTAAGGCTGAGTTGGGTGTTGGATTTCGGGTCTTGGGGCCTGATTGAAAGTGGTCCCTTGGTTAGGCTGTTTCCAGGCGAAATTGGGATGATTTCGCCACCCCGGGTTGTAGGTATTTGAATAGGGGTTATTAGCTCTAGGGTAGCCTTGTGCAAAGTTGGCTTGCTCCTGTACAAGATCAGGATACTGGGAAGCTGAAGGGCAGTCAACTACAGTGTGCATGGGGCTGGCACAGATGGCACAGGCATCGTGAGAGATAGGGGTCTGAGAAGGGAGCTGTGAGAAAAAACGGTCAAATCTCTCGGTCAGTGATGCCACTTGGTGTTCTAAACTGTTGGTGGGCTTAACATCATACATGCCTCCCCTTGAGGCACTCCTACCCGGCAGATGGCCTTCAGTTCTGTAGAGGGTAGCACTATGTAGAGAATTTTCACTTAGGTCCTCTAGTAGGTCCCAGGCATCATCAGGGGTTTTTTTCATGAATGTGCCTCCACAGGAGGCATCAATCAGGGTCTTGTGCTGGTCGCACACACCCTCATGAAATCGCTGCACTAGCTGCCACTTGGGCACATCATGGTGGGGACAGGATCGGAGGAGGGATTTCATTCTTTCCCAACTTTCATGGAATTGCTCATTTGGTTGCTGGGTAAAAGTAATGATTTCGTTGCGGATCTTATTAGTCCGCCCCACAGGAAAATACTTCTTTAGGAATTCAGCTTGTAGTTCCTCCCACGTAGAAATAGAGTTGTGTGCAAGGGAGTAGAGCCATTCCTTGGCCCTGTCTTTTAAAGTGGATGGGAAAAGTCTAAGGCGCACCTGGTCATCCGATAATGTGAGTTTGAATGTGGTGTTAACCTCCAAGAAATTTTGGAGATGCCTATATGGATTCTCATTAAGTTGGCCGTGATAAGTGGGCAGCATTTGGATGATGTTTGGTTTGATTTCAAAATTGGCCACGGTAGCAGGTAGTAGGATACAGGAAGGGGAGGTGTAGGCTGTTGGACGGTAGTAATCTTGCAGGGTTCGGGCATGGGGGATTAATGGATCCTGGTTTAGACCAGTACCATCCCCGAGGTTCATGTTGTTCGCCATATGTTGGATTTCAGGAATTGATTGTCTAGGAGTTCTCAAAATTCTGTAGAGTCGCTCAGGATCAGGGTCAAAAGCTAGGTCGGGGTTTAGGGAACGACGACCATGCATGCACAAATAAAATCAAACAAAACCTGTGCAGTCCTAATAGCGACAACTAGCAAACATCAACCCTAGATAGCGACAACTAGCAACCTAATAGCGACAACTAGCACGTCATGCAATCCCACAAAGAAAAGGAAAACACCAAGCACCCAAATTTATTCTAAAAGAGGGTTAAGAGAGTGCAAACAGTGGGAAGGGATGGCCCTTCCAACGATGACGAAAATCTGCGTCCTCTCTTAATCCTGCAAAAAAGGAAGAAGAATGAAATTACGCTACTGAGATTAAATCTAAATTTAATGAAACTACTCTAAAACTAACTATGCTAAGAATTTAGTAAACTATTGTGCCGTCCCCGGCAACGGCGCCAAAAACTTGATCGTTTAAAATTAAACCCTTGCAAGTGCACAAGGCAATTGTACTACAGTGAGTATTAAAAGGGTTGTCGAACCTCAGGGACGGATTAATCTTTTACCAAATTCAAGAGAAAAGTAGCAGTTTTTAATTAATCTAGAGAAAAACAATGAACTTTAACTAAACTAAGCTGAGATTAATCAATAGGAGAAGTACCAAGGCTTCGAATCCACCACAATAGACTAGTGTATCGTCTCTCTCTCTCTTTTGAATTCAGATTTCCAGTTGGCTAGTGTATTCCTCTCGGACATACACTTGTCAATTCAAATTATAGTGCCCTCCTCTCGGATGTAACACATAAATCTATTAAAACATGGAACTGTGATCTATCTCTCTCGAGTATAAACCAATGAGACTTTATTAATATGTAACACTTCAGAGCCCTTACGTTCCTCTCGGACACGCAAGTGCTCTTTCAGATTGAAATCCACAAAGATCCACTCTTGTCTCTCTCGAGTACAAAGAATAAACTCTAATGAATTAACTTTTATTGCATAACAAAGATTCATACACCAACTAGAATAAAAACATAATATGAGAGAAAGAAACAATACAACCAATCAGTTGGGTTTCATCTACGCCTTGGAAGAGAGTCTAGCCAAGCATGGGAAGAGAATCCATCAACAAGTTCTTCATCTTCTTCTTCTTCTTCCTTTGCTCTAGCCTCCAAGGTCTCCAAAAGAACTCAAAACTCTATTCTTGCATACCCCATACGTTCTCCCTTAAGGCATATATATAGGGGTGAAGGAAAACCCTCAAATCCCTTTCCAAATCCGAGTCAAAATAGGGTTAAATTGCGTTTTCCGTATGCACCGATCGATCGCCCGTATAGCACGATCGATCGCCTTGCGAACGCTGCCGAACGAAGCCGTTTTCCTTTGTTAATTGCTCCCGATCGATCGTATTGCGAACGATGCCGGACGAAGCCGATCGATCGTTTTTACTGTCTTCAAAACTTTGCGCAAATCCAAAAATTCCAGTAGATACGGTCGATCGTTTTTGTGTCCGATCGATCGTAGACGGGATCGATCGCGTAAAGGTTGCGATCGATCGTTTCTACTGTCCGGAATCTTCAAATGGCTATAACTTTTTGCACCGAACTCCGAATTGCGCGTGGTTGGTGGCGTTGGAAAGCTGACTCCTTGAACTTTCACGTGAGACTTGAATCAGTCCAATCCGATATTTGTACACGGAGTTATGATAATTTGACCATTGAAGTCCGTTTTCGCCATATTTTTGCATCTTTGCTCTCATTTCCTACAAAACGAAAAACTATATTAAAGTAGTAGTTATTCTAATCAAACACTAGCATAAACATAAGTTTAGGAGATAATATAATGTATATTTCATGTATAGATCACACCCCCAAACCTAGATTTTGCTAGTCCCTAGCAAAACAAAACAAAACAAAATCAAACAAACTAAGGAACTAATGCATAAAAGTAAACACCACTTTCGTAGGGAACACGATTGCATTGAGCGTATGCAACAAGCCGTTAAACCTCTAGGTGTCCCTAGTAGGACGAGTGTTGTCTCGTGAGGGTTTGCAGCCATGCTACCCACAAACATGTATTTATTAAACTAATTAACCTAAGTGAAGAAACAAAGCAAAAATTAAAACATTACAAAACAAGCAAACCTATTATCCCGATAAATACATACTACAATGCTTAAGAAAATCAACCACATGTACTTGGTTCATAATCAACAGGAATATAGAAGCCCTCAAGTAAGTGGTTTTATTCCACACTTTCATCTTGGAAATTTCTGCTCAAATATTATATAGCATGATAACATAAATAGTAGAAAGTGTAGAACATTGTAGCAATACAATCTAAATTTCTGTTTATACAGATCCAGTGTTACCCATTAACCAAAGAACATTAGAATCTACATAGTCATCGTCATCTTTAGGTTCATGATAGCACAGATCTGCGCGCCTCCTTCGGGTCCAACATTCTAGATTTGAGAGGATAATACACCACAGACTTTTTTTTTTTTTTCTTTTTTTTTTTTTTCGCTAGGACTGTGTAAGGCCTGACTTCAAGATGCTTAGGTTTAGCAATGACTCAGGCCAATGACTCCCAGCCAGTTGACTTAGGGCATTAGGTTTTAAGAGACCGCTTCGGGCCCGAGCATCAGCCTAAGTTAATCCTATAAAGTCAAGCAGCCCTTTTTTCTTTCATTTTGTTTTCATTTTTATTTTCAGCACATATATTTCAGCACATCTTTATTTTGTCCAGGCTGTATTATACTCTCAACCTATTTCCGGTTCCAATCCCTTGCCATAGCCAAGAAAATGGTCTATCATGATCTTTTAAGCTCAACAGACAACTACACATCATCTAATGACTATGACTAAAGACATCCCACTGTAAATTAGTAATCAACAAATTTCTAGATGGTATTACTTTATGTAACTAGTGTGTGTAAGTGAATTTTCTTAGTTCAAGCACCTGTTCCAAGAGGACTGTAACAGAAAGATATGCTCAGTTAAGTGTATCTATCCTCCTGTATACTTACTCACACTTCCAATGTAAATTAATCTCCTAAGAATTGTAACATGCATTATTACGGGATAAACTATCAATACCTAAGAAAAAGTACTAACAAGTAACTTAAAAAAAACTACTCAATTTTATTTTCAATTTCTTTTTCTGATTTTACAATGAAGCACATCCTCTCCCCCAAACCTAATACAAGCATTGTCCTCAATGCACAACAAAAGATAAAAAGGCAGTGATCAGAGATAAGTAAAGGAGAGAAGAGGAAGGAAAACCACCAGAAAAGAAAGGACTAAGAGTCCTGGTCGTCGCCATCGCCATCGTCAGTAGGAGGGAAACGCCAATCATGGAGAAAGTCAACAATAGAGTCTAGGCGTAACGTGATAGCATTTTGGGACTCTTGATAGGCCTGCTGGGTTGCAAGAATCTGTTGCTGTGTAGCCCGAATCTCCTGCACATGGCCAGTGAGATCAGTGATCTGCTGCTGAATAGATTCCCAAGGAGGCTGCTGAGTAGGCTGACTCGGAGGGGGCGCGGCCTGCTCCTCAGCACGGCGAGCCTGTGGCCAAGCATGTATACGTGTGTGTGCGATCATACGGTTAAAGGCGTCAACTCCAATCGGACCCAGTCCACGAGATAAACGTGCATGCTCTGGAAAACGGACCCCACTGGTCTGGAATATGCGCTCAAGAATGAAAGGATACGGTAGCCGTTCATCCTTTCTCCCCACCATCATCTGCTTCATCCGCCCAAAGACGAATGAAGGTAAATCAAGGTCGCCCCGCCTAGCCTCGTCGCCGAATACATATAGTAGCTCAGTCATCGTGCCGTCAACTTTCTCCTTCCTGGCGGACCATACATCATGCTGGAAAATGAGAAAGGCAAATCGGAACTCCGGTAACATGCTGATGGCCTGGAGATAAGTGGTCAGGTAAGGTCCTATGGGCGACCCTGTCAAGCGACCCGTAATAATGCGAGGCATGGGAAGTTGATAACCACTGAAATCTGGATGCCGAATGGTACCTCGCTCGCAGCCCATAACTCGAGCTATGTCAGCAGCCCGGATGCGTAAAGGAGTGCCACCCACCATACTGCGAATGGCAACTTGTTCATGATCCTCGTGGTCGTCAATAGTGCCATTCAAATAGAACTCTCTGACGGCGTCCTCGTGCACCAGGTGAGGCACATTCCCCGTCGTAGAAGCAATACGGGTGAAGTAACTCACCCAGTCCGGCCGAGTCTTTATCCAGCTTTGGGTCGGGAGATCAGGAATATTTGGATTTAGGAGAACCTGACGCTCATATTGAAGTGGCCGTGGTGGTGGAGTAGCAGTAGGTGGAGGTGCAGGGGTGGAAGCAGCATGTCGTGAAGTCGAAGCTTCACTCCTAGGGCGTTTGTGAGCAGAGGATTTCTGAGGCATCGTTCCTGAAAATCAAAGGTCATAATAAAAACCCTTATAAAGATAACTAATGCACAAAGAAGTATAGATCATCAGCACAGCAGGCATATCACAAATAATGGCATAGGAAAGCTCGTTGGCGCTGTTATTTTTTTTTTTTTTTTGGAAAAATAAAAAAAATAAAATAAAAAAAATAAGTAAAAATCGGAGATAGCAATCATGAACATGCAATGGAATCAGCAATCAAAAGTATGCATGAGAGGAATCGAAAATCCGGAATGTCTCACTTTCGGAAATTTTTGTTTTTTTTTTTTTTTTTTTTTTTTTTTTTTTCGATTGAAAAACAGTACTGTTCACGCACAAAAATCATAAGATTTAGCGAAAATGCTGAGAATCAAAGGCTGAACTCATACACAAGTATCACAATAATCAATTTAAGAGCAAGTATGAGACAGATTTCAAAAGTACCTAAAAAAAACTAAGAAAAATCAGTTTTTTTCGTTTCGGCTTACCGGAAGAAAAGCTTGGGATTGCGATGAAAAGAGACGGAAAGCTCGAAAACGGCCACCGGAAATGGATTCTCCGTGCAAAACTTCGTCGGGGGCCGGAGTCTTAGCTCAAACGGGGGTCGGAGGCGGCGGTGGCGAGCGAAAATAGGTTTCGGTCGCCGCCGCCGCGCAGGTTTTAAAGACGAAGAAGACGACCCGCGATCGATCGCAGAAAAATCCGATCGATCGTTTTAAGCGATAATGATCGGCGCCCGTCAGATCACAGATGAACGGCGTTGATGATCTGCAGATACGATCGTAGTGCGATCGATCGTATTTACTGTTTGACATTTTTTTTTTTTTTTTTTTTTTTAAATAAAGAAGATGAAAAGGGAAGAATACACCTGATTACGTGGGTTGCCTCCCACCAAGCGCTAAGTTTAACGTCTTCAGCCAGACGTTGATCCATGCTCATGTTGTACTTGTTGAACCAGCAAAATATACCGGCATCTCATCCTGGTCACTAACTGCCGCCAAATAAGGTTTCAAGCGATGGCCATTTACTTTGAATGTGCTCCCATCTTTTGGATTTCGGATCTCAACAGCACCATGTGAAAACGCTTCGGTCACAGTAAAAGGTCCAGACCACCGAGTGCGAAGTTTCCCAGGGAATAAGTGCAGCCGAGAGTTATAGAGCAACACCTTCTGATCAGGCTGAAAGGATTTCCTGGAAATCATCTTGTCATGAACCGCCTTAGTTCGCATTTTGTAGAGCTTGGCATTCTCATATGCATCAAGGCGCATTTCCTCTAATTCACTCAGTTGGAGCTTGCGCTGTTCACCGGCCTTATCCATGTCGAAGTTGTAGGCCTTAATAGCCCAGTAAGCCCGGTGCTCTAACTCAACAGGTAAATGGCAAGCTTTGCCATATACCAATCTATACGGAGACATGCCAATCGGGGTCTTGAAAGCTGTCCGGTAGGCCCATAATGCATCATTGAGTCTCAAGGACCAATCTTTTCTGTCGGGGCGAACCGTCTTCTCGAGAATCTGCTTGATTTGGCGATTGGAGACCTCCACCTGGCCACTGGTCTGAGGATGATATGGTGTGGCAACCTTGTGGGTGACGGAATATTTCTTGAGAAGAGCTTCAAATGACCTGTTACAAAAGTGAGAACCTCCGTCACTAATGATAGCCCGAGGAGTTCCAAACCTGCTGAAAATGTTAGTTTTCAGAAATTCCAGCACAACTTTATGATCATTGGTCCTAGTGGCAACAGCTTCAATCCACTTAGACACATAATCAACAGCAACAAGAATATATGTATGACCAAAATATGGCGGAAAAGGTCCCATGAAATCGATACCCCATACATCAAATAAATCAACAATCAATATAGGTTGTAGAGGCATCATATTCCTTTTAGACAAGGCTCCCAATTTTTGACACCTATCGCAAGATTGACAATAAGCATGGGCATCTTTAAATAGAGTTGGCCAATAAAAACCACTTTGAAGTACTTTGGCCGCAGTTTTCTTACCACCGAAGTGTCCACCACAGGCCCGAGAGTGACAAAAAGATAAAATGCTATGAAACTCACTCTCTGGAACACATCGTCTTATGACTTGATCCGCACATATCTTAAATAGATCAGGGTCATCCCAATAGTAATGTTTGACTCGTGAGAAAAACAAGTCTTTGTCATGTTTAGTCCAAAAGGTGGGGATTTGACCCACAGCAAGATAATTCATGATATGTGCGTACCAAGGTGGAGCAGTAGTTGAGACAGCAAAAAGCTGCTCATCAGGGAATGAATCCCTCAGAGGGTCATGGCTGTGCAAATCAGGAATAGGAATTCTGGATAGATGATCAGCCACAACATTCTCAGAACCCTTTTTATCTTTAATTTCAAAGTCAAACTCCTGAAGAAGTAAGATCCAACGGATCAGCCTTGGCTTGGCATCCTTCTTGGAAAGGAGGTACCGTAAGGCCGCATGGTCAGAAAAAATGATGATCTTACTACCCAGGAGGTATGACCGGAACTTATCTAATGCAAACACAACAGCAAGCAACTCTTTTTCAGTGGTAGTATAATTCAATTGAGCATCAGTGAGCGTCTTGCTCGCATAATATATAACATGAGGAATCTTGTTAAGGCGTTGGCCTAACACTGCCCCTACAGCAAAATTAGAGGCATCGCACATGATTTCGAAGGGCAGTGTGTAGTCAGGGGGCTTAATAATGGGGGAACTCGAGAGGAGGGTTTTTAATGTGGTAAAGGCCGTTTTGCAAGAATCATCAAATTCAAATGGCACGTCCTGACCTAAGAGGTGACAGAGTGGACGTGATATCTTACTAAAATCTTTGATAAATCGGCGATAAAACCCGGCATGGCCAAGGAAAGACCGTATTTGCTTCACTGAGGTAGGAGGTGGTAAATTAGCAATTAGGTCAACCTTGGCCTTATCAACCTCTATACCCCTTTTTGATATAACATGTCCAAGCACAATCCCCTGTTGAACCATGAAATGGCTCTTTTCCCAACTTAACACTAAGTTTGTTTCCTCACATCTTTTTAAAACCATAGTAAGGTTATGCAAGCATTCATCAAAACAAGTGCCAAATACCGAAAAATCATCCATAAAAACTTCCAAAAATTTATCAATCATGTCAGAAAAGATGGACATCATGCATCGCTGAAATGTAGCCGGAGCATTGCAAAGACCAAAAGGCATTCTTCGATATGCAAATGTACCAAAGGGGCATGTAAAAGTCGTCTTCTCCTGATCCCCTGGAAAAACTGGCACTTGATTATATCCTGAGTACCCATCTAAAAAGCAATAAAACTCTTGGCCCGCTAGTTTCTCTAGGATTTGGTCAATGAATGGGAGAGGGAAATGATCCTTACGGGTATTGGAGTTCAGTTTCCTATAATCAATGCATACCCGCCAGCCCGTGGTTTCTCTTATTGGCACAAGTTCACCCTCTGAGTTTGGTTTCACCGTGATGCCTGATTTCTTAGGGACGACCTGGATGGGGCTCACCCACTCGCTGTCAGAGATAGGGTATATGATACCTGCATCTAGGAGTTTCACTATCTCTTTCATCACCACCTCTCTCATGTGAGGGTTCAACCGTCTCTGCCCCTCCCTAGAAGATTTAGCCTGGTCCTCCAGGTTTATGCGATGCATGCACACAGAGGGGTCTATACCCCGGAGGTCAGCTACTGTCCATCCTATAGCTCGCCGGTGTGTGGTAAGGATCTCCAACAACTGGGCTTCCTGGTCACTAGATAGACTTGAGGAGATAATCACAGGAAGGGTGTCATTAGGACCCAGAAAGGCATATTTCAGCGAGCTAGGTAGGGTTTTCAGATCAAGTGTGGGAGGAGACTCTATGGAAGGTTTGAGTGGTGGAGAGGTGGACACAGGCAGAGGGTCGGGGTGGGGTCTCCATGGGATATGGTCAGGGTGTAAGGCAGCCACTAAATGGTGATGGACCTCTTCAAGGTCAGGTGTGCCCTCATAGGTATCAATCCAGTCATAGAAAAGGGTGTGCTCGAGGGCATCCTTAAGCACAGCAAATGGGAGGTATTCCTGGACCAGGTCATCGAGGTCGTCAACCATAAGGCATTCAACGTCACTCGAGGGTTGTTGGGAAGCACTAAAGATGTTTAATTTAACTTTCATGTTCCCGAATGAGACGTTCATGAGACCCGACCTACAATTGATGGTGGCATCAGCGGTAGCGAGGAAAGGCCGGCCAAGGATAACAGGAATTTTGGGACTTGGAGTTGGCAACAGGTTCCATGTCTAGAACGACAAAGTCAACAGGAAAGTAGAACCGGTCAACTCCGACAAGAACGTCTTCTATAATACCTCTAGGTCTGCGAATGGATCGATCTGCTAACTGTAGGGTGACTGAGGTGGGCTGCAACTCTCCTAGGCCAAGTTGTTGATAAACTGAGTATGGGAGGAGATTGACAACTGGCGCCTAGATCTAAGAGGGCTCTGCTAATGGTATGGTCACCGATGACAATGGATATAACAGGGGTTCCCGGGTCCTTGAATTTAGGTGGCACATCACTGGTTAGTAAAGAGCTGACTTGGTTGGTCAAAAAGACCTTTTGGGTGACATGGGATTTGGTTTTTCTCTTTTGGGTACACAGGTCTTTCAGGAACTTGGCATACGCAGGTACTTGTTTGATGGCATCTAAGAGGGAAGATTGACCTTAACCTGCTTGAACACCTCTAACATTTCCTCCATTCGTTGGTGGGACTTACTAAACGGGGAGGGTTGGTTGAGGCATTGGGGGAAAGGGGCCCTAGGGATATAGGATGTATCCTTTGTGGGTTCCCCGAGGGGCTTCCTTGCGGTGAGAGATTAACAGGGTCAGGCATAGTAGGAGTGGATTGGTTCTGTTTCTCAAGGAGAGTGTCCTCACTCGCAATAGGTGGGTCCCTAACCTGATTGTCCACTTGTTTGCCATTTCTTAGGGTAGTAACGGCTTGCACCTGCTCATTTGGATAATGGGAACCTTCAACGGCGAACTGGCCTCTAGGGTTCTGCTGTGGTTGGCTAGGCAAGGTTCCTACTTCCCTACGGTTCATAGATTGGGCCAGCTGTCCTAACTGGGTTTCTATTTTGGCAATGGATTGTGTATGGGAGTGGACAAGCTGGGCCTGGGTTTTCAAGTCTGCTCTCATCTCCTTCTGTTCAGTTTTAATCTCGGTTAAGTGGGAGAGGAGCATTTGACTCATTTGACTCATCTGGTCTTCTAGGGATGGTTTCTTATTGGTTTGGTCAAATGGGGGAGCGGTAACTGGTTGGTAAGGCTGAGTTGGGTGTTGGATTTCGGGTCTTGGGGCCTGATTGAAAGTGGTCCCTTGGTTAGGCTGTTTCCAGGCGAAATTGGGATGATTTCGCCACCCCGGGTTGTAGGTATTTGAATAGGGGTTATTAGCTCTAGGGTAGCCTTGTGCAAAGTTGGCTTGCTCCTGTACAAGATCAGGATACTGGGAAGCTGAAGGGCAGTCAACTACAGTGTGCATGGGGCTGGCACAGATGGCACAGGCATCGTGAGAGATAGGGGTCTGAGAAGGGAGCTGTGAGAAAAAACGGTCAAATCTCTCGGTCAGTGATGCCACTTGGTGTTCTAAACTGTTGGTGGGCTTAACATCATACATGCCTCCCCTTGAGGCACTCCTACCCGGCAGATGGCCTTCAGTTCTGTAGAGGGTAGCACTATGTAGAGAATTTTCACTTAGGTCCTCTAGTAGGTCCCAGGCATCATCAGGGGTTTTTTTCATGAATGTGCCTCCACAGGAGGCATCAATCAGGGTCTTGTGCTGGTCGCACACACCCTCATGAAATCGCTGCACTAGCTGCCACTTGGGCACATCATGGTGGGGACAGGATCGGAGGAGGGATTTCATTCTTTCCCAACTTTCATGGAATTGCTCATTTGGTTGCTGGGTAAAAGTAATGATTTCGTTGCGGATCTTATTAGTCCGCCCCACAGGAAAATACTTCTTTAGGAATTCAGCTTGTAGTTCCTCCCACGTAGAAATAGAGTTGTGTGCAAGGGAGTAGAGCCATTCCTTGGCCCTGTCTTTTAAAGTGGATGGGAAAAGTCTAAGGCGCACCTGGTCATCCGATAATGTGAGTTTGAATGTGGTGTTAACCTCCAAGAAATTTTGGAGATGCCTATATGGATTCTCATTAAGTTGGCCGTGATAAGTGGGCAGCATTTGGATGATGTTTGGTTTGATTTCAAAATTGGCCACGGTAGCAGGTAGTAGGATACAGGAAGGGGAGGTGTAGGCTGTTGGACGGTAGTAATCTTGCAGGGTTCGGGCATGGGGGATTAATGGATCCTGGTTTAGACCAGTACCATCCCCGAGGTTCATGTTGTTCGCCATATGTTGGATTTCAGGAATTGATTGTCTAGGAGTTCTCAAAATTCTGTAGAGTCGCTCAGGATCAGGGTCAAAAGCTAGGTCGGGGTTTAGGGAACGACGACCATGCATGCACAAATAAAATCAAACAAAACCTGTGCAGTCCTAATAGCGACAACTAGCAAACATCAACCCTAGATAGCGACAACTAGCAACCTAATAGCGACAACTAGCACGTCATGCAATCCCACAAAGAAAAGGAAAACACCAAGCACCCAAATTTATTCTAAAAGAGGGTTAAGAGAGTGCAAACAGTGGGAAGGGATGGCCCTTCCAACGATGACGAAAATCTGCGTCCTCTCTTAATCCTGCAAAAAAGGAAGAAGAATGAAATTACGCTACTGAGATTAAATCTAAATTTAATGAAACTACTCTAAAACTAACTATGCTAAGAATTTAGTAAACTATTGTGCCGTCCCCGGCAACGGCGCCAAAAACTTGATCGTTTAAAATTAAACCCTTGCAAGTGCACAAGGCAATTGTACTACAGTGAGTATTAAAAGGGTTGTCGAACCTCAGGGACGGATTAATCTTTTACCAAATTCAAGAGAAAAGTAGCAGTTTTTAATTAATCTAGAGAAAAACAATGAACTTTAACTAAACTAAGCTGAGATTAATCAATAGGAGAAGTACCAAGGCTTCGAATCCACCACAATAGACTAGTGTATCGTCTCTCTCTCTCTTTTGAATTCAGATTTCCAGTTGGCTAGTGTATTCCTCTCGGACATACACTTGTCAATTCAAATTATAGTGCCCTCCTCTCGGATGTAACACATAAATCTATTAAAACATGGAACTGTGATCTATCTCTCTCGAGTATAAACCAATGAGACTTTATTAATATGTAACACTTCAGAGCCCTTACGTTCCTCTCGGACACGCAAGTGCTCTTTCAGATTGAAATCCACAAAGATCCACTCTTGTCTCTCTCGAGTACAAAGAATAAACTCTAATGAATTAACTTTTATTGCATAACAAAGATTCATACACCAACTAGAATAAAAACATAATATGAGAGAAAGAAACAATACAACCAATCAGTTGGGTTTCATCTACGCCTTGGAAGAGAGTCTAGCCAAGCATGGGAAGAGAATCCATCAACAAGTTCTTCATCTTCTTCTTCTTCTTCCTTTGCTCTAGCCTCCAAGGTCTCCAAAAGAACTCAAAACTCTATTCTTGCATACCCCATACGTTCTCCCTTAAGGCATATATATAGGGGTGAAGGAAAACCCTCAAATCCCTTTCCAAATCCGAGTCAAAATAGGGTTAAATTGCGTTTTCCGTATGCACCGATCGATCGCCCGTATAGCACGATCGATCGCCTTGCGAACGCTGCCGAACGAAGCCGTTTTCCTTTGTTAATTGCTCCCGATCGATCGTATTGCGAACGATGCCAGACGAAGCCGATCGATCGTTTTTACTGTCTTCAAAACTTTGCGCAAATCCAAAAATTCCAGTAGATACGGTCGATCGTTTTTGTGTCCGATCGATCGTAGACGGGATCGATCGCGTAAAGGTTGCGATCGATCGTTTCTACTGTCCGGAATCTTCAAATGGCTATAACTTTTTGCACCGAACTCCGAATTGCGCGTGGTTGGTGGCGTTGGAAAGCTGACTCCTTGAACTTTCACGTGAGACTTGAATCAGTCCAATCCGATATTTGTACACGGAGTTATGATAATTTGACCATTGAAGTCCGTTTTCGCCATATTTTTGCATCTTTGCTCTCATTTCCTACAAAACGAAAAACTATATTAAAGTAGTAGTTATTCTAATCAAACACTAGCATAAACATAAGTTTAGGAGATAATATAATGTATATTTCATGTATAGATCACATACCGTTTTTGAATGGACGATGACTCTTTGGCAGTTGTGTTTGCGTATCCACTGCTTTCCCGCTCTTTTTTCGTGTTTTGGCAGCAAGATAGCTTTTCCTGGTTTGGACGGTGCCAGCGCCGGCTCCGGCGACGTTATGGCCGGAGCGGCTGTACGGAACTTCTCCGAAACACCTTATTCTCCAGACCACCTTTTCCTTCTTCTCCGGAATGCCTTCTCAAAAAATTGCAAAAACCCTTGTTGCCATGTATACATGAAGACAAGGGTATTTTGGGTAGCTTCTAGGTCATATGAAAGGAACTATCTTTTTCCAAGTGATATTGATATACATAAAATATACACATTTATATGCTCTATTTACCTATTTGCTAGTGTAATTTTAATGATAAAACATGAATAAAATGGGTTATTTGTGATTAGGATAGTAAATATGGATTAATAATTAATTTACTCTAATTAATTATTTTAGATGCATTATTAAATTTAATGAATTATATTTTTACTATGCATCTAATTTCTATTTAGTATTATCCTTGCAGGTTCAAAAATGAGGATTGCATATGCTTACTGCAGAAGAGCATTTGACGAGTTTTGAAGTGCCAAAGCGACCCGAGAATTGAGATCACAAGCAGAAAAAAATCTGATCCGTTGATGATGCACTTAAAAGAAGACGAGCGCGTGGAATCGAAGGAAGGGCGTTCATACTCAATCCGACGGTTGAGATTGCTTGGACGGGTTTTAAAGAAAAGAAAAAAAAAAGAAACTGAAATGAACCGGTTCGGTCTGAAGAAAGGAAATAATAAAAAAAATAATAAGACAACCCGAGCCGCTGGCTCGGGTGTCTACCAACAGAACTCGAGCGTCTGCTCGAGTGCAGGTGGTACGAGGGCAGAGCCCGACGGAAGGCCATGGCGGCGATGAGTTCACGGCGGTCACTAGAAGTGGCGGTGATGAGGATCATGACGGCTGAGAGAAAACAGAGGAGAAAAGACGGCAGATGGTGGAAGTTCTGAGGAACCAGACGATCGAATCGACGGAAGGTCGTGGCGGCGATGCTTTCACGGCGGAACTCACGACGAAAGTGGAGGCCATGGCGATCGGGTCACGGCAGGCCAGAAGAGTCGTGCTCAATCGGGAAATCAGAAACCAAAACAGAATCGGGAAAACTGTGTCGTGCTAAGATTGGATTCGATTTGGGTTTATCTAAAACAAAGTTAGATTGGTTTGGGCTCCCTCTCTCGAAATCTATAAAAACAGATTGAGACGTCTATGCAAAGGCTGATGGGAGAAGAACAAGAGAGTTTTCTGGAAAAAAAAAAAACAGAGCTTAGTTTTGGGTGAAAAAGGGCTGATTTGGGTGGGTTTTTGGCCGGAAAACAAGAAGAGGAAGAGAATCGATTGGGAGAAGAAAGTGGAAGAGAAATAGAGGAGAAAGCATTGATTTTTGGTCGTGAATAGTGTTGTGAACAGTGTTGCTATAGTACCTGCGAACTGCTACAGTACCACGGGTTGTTGGGGAAGATGAACAGTGTTTCTGCTGTGAACAGTGATTTGCTACAGTAAATTGTGAGCAGTACCCGTGAATAGTAAAATTGCTACAGTGATTTTTCAAATGCAATTTCTTCCAAATCTGATTTTTCTTTTCTCATGAATATGAATAGCTAAATTGTTTGTCAAAGCTATAGGTGATATTATTTGATTAGTATTTTTATGTCTATGAAAGAGCTACTTATTACTTATTTGGTTGAATGCGATGTTTTGATAAAGTCATAATCTATAAAATTATTTGATTTGTCGTTAACGAAAGGTACGACGAATGCTTATAATTCCCTGTGATTAGTAGACTATGCTTGTTAATGATAAATTTTCAATCGAAATCTTTATGTTAATGGTTATGATAAACGTGAATGAAATATCATCCGATTAGGTCAAATTATTATTTGAATCTAATTGAGTAATTAAATAGACATAGAAGTATTAATTAAATAATTGATCCTTGAAGCTTTGATATCTCTCATCGATTATCTTTCCTATCTCTAGATAATTTTAGTTGAATCTTTAATCGTTATTTTAGTAGTTAGTTAAATTACAATCTCTCTACAAAATTTCTTGATAAGAACTTTAATTTGCTGAGTTAAGTAGTTTTAGATTAGTTTGGAGTAGAATAATCCTACATCATTCCCTGTGGTTCGACCTTGGACTTACCAAGCATATATTACAATTTGTCAACCTTCTTCTAGGTTTGATCATATGATAATAACAAACTTGGCACCAAGTAATATGTAAAAAGCCCTGATGTAGTGGATTTTTCAAAGCAAACGAGAAAAGAAGCCAAATGATGTTTATTGCCGCTGAATTGGGGAACTCTGAAATTCTTTTTGACTGCGTTCCAAATGTTTGAACATTTGGCACGAGGAAGCAAATAAATATCCTCATCTCCTTAAATGTCAAATGTCACTCAAGAAGCAAATACTTTTACTCCCTCTGTCCCATATTAAAGTGCCCTATTTAGTAAAAATTTTTTCAGCTGGATGTTTGCTTTTATAGGCCGTTTGGGGCGTGAAAAAGCCAAAATATTCAGAGTGGATTTTAGACATCCACTGTAGCATCCATGTTTTTTTCATATCCAGCCTGAAACACGTCCTGAGGTGTTTCAGCTAGATATGAAAAAAAACTTGGATGCTACAAACGGCTCCTTAATCACGAACCAAACGGCCCCTCAATATGAATTAATTTGGGCATTCAAAATGAGCTATTAATTCATTTTGAAAAACCAAGTGGGACATTTAAGAGGAAACATAGGGAAAGCTTAGGAGAATACACGGAATTTGGGGATTATTAGAATCAATGCTACTATTTTCTCGGGTACTATATAATGAAAGCAAGGGAGGATAGTCAGATACATATTTGCCTTGACTCCGAAGGAGATTTCTCCTCTGCTACTACCTACTCTGCTTTTGGTGAAGCTTCACCAGTGGATCCTGTTTCAGTACTCTAATGAAACTCCTTCCTCAGTTTCCATCCACTCACCTCCGACTCTGTATGCCTTCCCCTCTAGCCATGATTGCAACAGTTTACCAGCTGACCATTCTTCTATCTCTATGTTTTTGTTTCAATTTCGTTCATCATGCATTAGTTGAAAGTGCCACCCTCTATCTGACAATTACCATAGAAGGGGTTCTGGAAGTAGAAAGAAACGTCAAGGAAGGCTCATCATGTCAAAAAGGGCTCTCTTCCACTTCCTCATACTTAAGCTAATGACAACATGTTTATTAAGATGCCAATAGACACTTCAAACACTAAACCGGGACACCCTAAGATGAAAGGGTAGGATTTTAAGATTTGGATTAGCTATTACTCAATTTAAAAAGCTAAAGGAACCTTGCCAATTGAGAATTAAGTCACTTTTAAGTTTCCAAGGAATTGAGGAACTCTAAGGAAGCTCGGGTCAATGTGACATTCGTCTCATCAGCACTTGATTTCAGGTTGACCACTTGAAATGTAGCCAGGGGAAATCAAAGTGGTACTCGACGGTTCTCCCAGTTTGGAAGGTTAATGAATGTGGCCGATATCCGAAATCACTCAAGCAAAGTCAAATTCAGATAACCATGTATCCCTCCCAAAGCATTCAGCCTGTATAATTAAGAGATCTGGCTATATTCAAGTGCTTCCATATCAGCCCTCTCCCCTCCCCGCTATATCCCCATGGCCTCCTCCTCATCTCCCTCACTCCATCCCCTCCCCATTCCCCATTCCCCTTCCTTCTCCTCCTCCTCCTCAGCCGCCGCCAGCCAAATGGTCTGCTCTGTCCGTGCCTGGGACCTGGCCCTGTTCCACACTACAGAGAGGAACTTGTACAAGCGCTTGGTGAGGAAATTGAGGACAGAGGCAGAGGTGGCCAAGGCAGTGATAGCACTCTGGCTGTGGATGGAGTCCATCGGCCACCACGAGCTCGTCCACCTCATTTCCACCCTCGAGGACCGGCGTCTATGGTTGGTGGTGGCGGTGCGCCGTGCATCAACACCCTCCGCCCCACCACCATCCAGCCCACCTCAGTAAATGACATCCTCAGCACAGCCAACCTAGTGAACGACCCCATCAACCTCAGGTTCTTCCACTACAACCAGGACGTGGCCTCTCAGGGAGTCCACCAGAACCTGCAATGTCATCTTTGATGACAATGTCATGAAGATCACCAACCAGCAGCAGCCTTCTGGCCGCCAGGATGTGGCATTTGAGGAGTCATTAGCTACTTGGAGTTTCACCCCTCGGTTCGTCCACAGGTCGCACAATACTGAGCCTTCAGGCCCAGAGGTCTATGTTCATCAAGGGAGAAGTTATTAGCTGCGCACCGCACATGGGAAGAGCGTGCTCATCACCAATGGGGGGAGAGAAGTTATTAGCTGCGCGCCGCGCCGCGCCGCGCATAGGAACACTCTGCTCATCACCAATGGGTGATGGGCACGTCTCCTCTGCTTGTGGGTTACCCCCGACACATTAGTACTTGCCATTTTTACACTGATTTCTATACCAATATATACGTGCATAAAACATATATTCTTTCCATCACTAAAATGAATTGATTTTTGTTGATTTCAGTTTTTTTATATAGGGAGGTAACATTGGACAGAAGGAGTATGTATGTATAACACTCCTTATTCCCCTCGTCCACTGAAGCTCTTCCTCCCTTGCAGCATGAGTTAAATTTATTGGACTCTAGGGCCTGAATAAAAAAAGGGAGTTTTCCCCTCCTTCATGATTTTGGTCTCGAAGGATCAAAAGTTGGGAATCATTTTTAAAAAAATAAATAAATGAGCTTCACTGGATGGAAGAAATACTTTGTTTTTTATAATACTAAGAGGTGCCTGAGTTTTAGGACCTCGACTAGAAGGGCAAGGGCAATCGACCTCTTAGAGGCCCATATCCAGCCGTGCCCACCTATTTACACAGCAGATAAGTCGGGATATATATAATCACGAGTGGGTGGCAAATATATATTATACTCCCTCCAGTCTTTTTTAATAGATACCATTTTTTACAAATGAACTAATTGTTTGGTTCATTTAGAAAAAATAATATTTATTAAAAGTAACCGGAAGTAGTATATAATTCCTTTGCCAACTTCGTTTATATACTTCTCGGCACGGGTGCTGCAGGCTGTAGGACTTCGAAACACCTGCCCGCACGCTTAATTTACACGTGCCGCCCTTCTAGAGCCCCGGTGTATGCAACTTGCTTATTAACCTTTTTATTGCACCCTCTTTGCGGAATTATTGTTACACAAGGTTTTTCCAAAGGAATTAATTTTAGTTTTGGAAAAACCTTATGTTCATACTATTAGACGGAAGGAGTCCTAATTATTCAATTGGGTACACTCAAAGTACTCTCTCCATCCAAATTACTTGACTGGATTAGAGAACCAAATTGAACTCTCTCTGTCCAAATACATCTGTCCTCATTAGAAACCAAAATGAAATGAGAGAGTATTTTCTAATCCTGACAAGTTAATTTGGACAGATGAGTATATGGAATGGTGGCACAAACTATGTGACCACTTATTGTACTATAGTGAAATAAAAAAAATCTACATAAGAATTTTTGTTAATTAAATTTATGTCAATCATACGGTAGTTTATTTTTTGGGTAACCAATCATATAGTGATTGATGTTTGGCTGTTAATTGATAGGAAATGGGGAAATTGTGTGGAAGCCCTAATGATTGAGAGGGCATTACCGGGGGAGCACCATGTCCGGGAGGATTGTGTTCAATAATGTCAGTCATTCCATTAATTCTCAACGGGAATCAGACGGCCAAGTTTGTGATCAATGGGAAGCACTTGCGGGCTCGCATTTTCGTCCCCAGAGAGAAATGAAAAAAAACGTTCTTACATTGAAATCATACAATCAATCAGTGCTTGATTGTATTTTGTTTTGATGATTTCTTCGACTTGTTTTGCATGCATGCATATGACAACTTTTTACCAGTAAGAGACCACCATAAACCCAAGCAGTGCAGCCAAGGGAAGCAAGCCTTCGCAGCAGTTGCACTCTCCAATCACCGTTTGAACCTCATATTCATGCATCTTCGTCACGTACTAAGCCAGGCCCTTCTGTGTCTCTGTCTCTGTCTCTGTCTCCGCTAAGTACGTAAAAATGGAGAAAGTCACAGAGATAATGATTCTCTTGGTTGTAGCCGTGGTTGCGTTGAGTCAGATCATGCATCCTCTTTTCTTTGCTCTCCTCACGCCGGCAGCAATTCTTCTATACATCATCTACACTTGTTTCACCCTCGAGTAAGATGCCCGCAGGAATCTAATGGTAGTAGTTATTTTGTAGTTAGTTTCTGTGGAGAGAACATCCATCAGTCATTAAGTTAATCATGCATAGGGAACATATTGTAGTATTTTCAAGTGTATTTCATATACTCCAAATGTTAAACATACGTCAAGTCAATTAGTGAATGGTTCACTTTGGTGTTTCATTGTTTCCTTCTGGCTTTAATATTGTGTTTCCTTGGCTTTAACGTTTCTGATTGTGCTGTTAATTCCCACGAGCAAAAGAAACGAGCAATCCTGACCTTCCCATTGCGATACAATTAAAATGATTCTCAATCTTTTTTTTTATATACAAATGATTCTCAGTCTTGATATACGTATGTACTTGAGATAATTACTGTTGTAGAGGATCACTTCATGACATTTTCTAAATTAGATAGGCAAATTACAACAGATAGCAAGTTGTCAACAGTCCAAAGGCATTCCAAAGAACTACAAAAGCTTTGGTGGAGGGTATAATTACAAAAAAACTGAAGGGTAATCGAGCCGCAGCGGAAGCGGAACTAAAGTGTTGAATTCTTCAAAATCCTATTTTCACGAGGAATTATCTTGTACTCACAAACACAAAAAACAAGAGTATACAAAGATTTGAGCAATATAAGCGAACAACTATTTTATATCATGAGCAATCAATAATAAATTCAAGAACATGTACTACTAACTTGCGGCCTTTGTGCCCAAGATTACACCGTTCTTTGTAGAGAAAATATAATATATCAGAGATCACTTTTTTAGAATCGTTCGTACGTGGTAATGATTTGCTATTCTCCCCTGAGATAGCAATATCAATCACGTGCGTTCTCCCTTATCTTTGCTTCGATTCACTCTTCAAGATGAATCCCAAATTGCTAAGATCACCACATGGAGAATGCACCAAAAAATGGAAGAAGCAAGAGATGATGGAGAGAGAGAGAGAGAGCCAAGAGATAGACTCAGTCAACCGTAGCCAAGATGCCAAGTCGTGGGAAGAGCATGGGCGTCCCCATGCTCTTCCCTCTTTATTGCATTTCAGTTAAAGTTAATGAGAATCATGCCATTTCGGTTACTAGATTTGGGAAGTCAATCTCCCCATTATCCTCTCTCTCCACGTCCTATTCCAAATAGGACTCCATTAACTTTCTCTTTCCTTAGTTAGCTACAATTAATTAAATTAAGGTTCTTCCAAATGTCTCTTCCAATTAGGTGTGGGCCCCACATGGGCCCAAGGAAGCCTAGCCTTCTCCTCAAGTCCACACACAAGGGAGGGCCGACTCCTCTCAAATAAGGCAAATAATATGGGACACAAACCCATATATACTTACAAAAACATATGCCTTCCCCAATTCCCCCTCGATAAAAAAGCCGACTATGGAAATTTATGGAGAAAATAATTTGTAAATTTCCGTTCAAATTTGTTAAAAGCTTTGGCACAGTTTTTCTGAAGATTTTATTTACTTTTATAATCATCCGTTCAATATTGATTGTCTGGATTGACCAAATTTTCCCATCTGACTTGTACTACTTCATGTTCTATTTACTCCCTCCGGTCTTTTTTAATAGATGCAATTGATTTTCAAAACGAACTAAAATCAATTGCATCTATTAAAAAAGACTAGAGGGAGTAGTAATTAGTGAATGGAGTAAGGGTTAGTGGATGGAGTTCGATGGATTGACTTCTTTTTTTTTTTCGATTTCCTTTAAATACCACATTTTTTTTCAAAGGGGCGAATTTCAAATCTCTACAAACTTCTGATGGTGTGAATTTTGACAACAGGAGCGATTGGTTTTGCAAAGTCCACTCTATGTCATTCCTATTATTAGTAATTAGGGGATGGAGTAATAAGGGGTTAGTGATGGAGTAAAAAGGTTGATGGATTGACTTCGTTTTTTTGTCGACTTCTTTAAATACCACGTGGCGAATTTCAAACCGCTACAAAGTCGAGGAAAGATCTAATCGTATGAATTGCTGTCATTTGCTTCTTCCTTGAGCATGTAAATCCACTCGTTGAATAGGGCCCTTAAATGTCACATTTTCTAAAACGTGGATAACTAATATGAGAAAGAGGGAGTATATAATTTTCTTCAAAAATTGAAGAAATATAAGGGCCTTTTAGTGTGTATATACACACACCTTGCCTTTTAATTGCCAACTTTCTTTTAACAAATTCTAGATGTAAGTTTTACTATTGTGATTGTCAGGAAGTGGTTTTCTCAACTGAGCAACAGTTAATATGCATGTCTTTTTCAATCAGCTGATGCACAAGACTTATCAAAGTATTCATTTTAAAGATCTTCAAGAGTTTTCGTATCCTTCTATAGTTAATATGCATGACAGACATGTGATATGTTGAGTAGCAAAGGAAGAAAAGTAAATGCCAGTTCATATCCATGGACTTGGTTCATAAATATATAAATTGCATTACCACGAGGCAGTCAGAATTGTGTTCCTCATTTGTGTATAATAATAGAAGCAATTTTATCTGAATTAATTCCTCCGGTAACTTTTAAGTTTTAATTGAGACCATCATATAATTTATCATTTATATTGAGATTTGGGGTCCATAATAAAAGTGTAGGTTTTTTTAGTGGAGAGGTAGAGCTCTAGGTGCAGGAAGCGCTTGGAAGAAGAGGCATGCCACTGAGCTTGAGCAGAGAAGGCATCTTTGGAGCAAGGAATAATTAGGAAATGATATCACCTAATTTAAATCTTAAACCGTCATACCCCTCCGGTCATTAGGTTACATTTGACAATCTTGATTTGGATTTAAAAGTGTGATTCATAAAATCACGTCTTTTTTAAATCACATATAGATGAGATTTGTATTTGAGATAATGTTTAAGAATAATGTGAATTTATAAGTGAGATTATAATATTTTGAGTTTGGGGGTGTGATCTTGTAAATGACAGGGTGAGACATGCGATCTGCACTCATCCCATTTTATATTATAAACCACATAAGGGGATTTGGGATGAGATTTGTGCCAAAATCATATCATATCCAAAAATATATTGCCAAACGTTAGATTTGGACCAAATGACGTAATTCTATAAATTATATCTTATAAGAAAAAAGAGAACAAATCGATTACAGTCTAGAGACTGCATTAACATATACATTTTTTTTTTCAAGAGACTCATTTACATGATATTGTTCTCATGTATTGCATGCATGGTTTTCAAAACCGGACCGGACCGGCCGGTCCGACCGCGGAGAACCGGAACCAGCCAGAAAACCGGTCCGGTCCATCCGGTTTACCCCGATTTTCCAAACCGGACAATTTTTTTGAAACCGGCCGGTTTTTCCGAACCGGGTAACCGGAACCGGATTGACCCGGTTTTTTAGTTTTTTTTTTTTTTTTTTTTTTGAAAATTTTTTTCAAAGAGGGGCTGCGCGGGGGGGGGGGGGGATTCGAACCAAGACGCCCTGCCAAGGGCCCCTGCAACAGTTTTGTGATAATGCTATACAAATTTATATTTATTATATACTTAACCATATTTACACCTAAACCGGGTCATTCCGGTTTGACCACGATTTGATCGGCCATCAATCCGGTTCGATGGCCGGTCCGATTTTGAAAACCTTGATTGCATGAGCCAAGCCATCTCCATCATCAAGATATGATAGCGGTGTCAAATCATTGGGCAAGTACGACGGTTTAAGATTACTCTAGCTCGTACAACTTATATCAGAACAATCATATTTAAACTTTTCTCTTTTTTTCAAATACACTAAAAAATTATCTCATTTGGAAAATTAAAAGCGACCAGAGAGTATATATATATATAGTAGAGAGAGGTTTACATGAGATCCTTCTCATATAAGGAGCATAAGGCCAATTCTTATAGCCATTGGATTTCAATCGGAGGATGAATATTAAATCAGTGGGTAGGTGAGTGTGTCACATCAAAGAGTGGGTGAGATCATTATGGCTATATGTAGCCGTTAGATCAAGATCGAAGGGCTACGATTCAAAGTGGCCTCATATAAGCTATATGAGAACGATCTCATTTAAACTTTTCCCTATATAGTATATGAACCAGATCCGGCGAGGGAGAAGGTGAAATGAGCAGGCTTGTCCATGTCCAGTGTGGGAGCAGAACCCCCTTCTTGTTTGGTACCGCAACTCCTTCTCGTTCCTAGCTAGAAACAAGCGCTCCACACTCTCTGGGTTCTCTCCCCACCATAGCAGCCCTCTCAGAGCATTTGCCGCAATGGTGAAAGCCATCAGAGTCTACGAGCTTGGAGGCCCCCTGGTAAGTATTTATCATCCGCTTGTGTTGTTCATTTCAATTTTACTTGAGTGGTTGGACCAGAAACGTTAATAAAAGAGATCATTTTTTGTTGGATTTGTGACAAAAAGCAACCATTTTTTTGCGATTGAGATGTTCTTAACATTGAGATAAGATTGATTCTTACAGTACACTCATAACCCATCCTGTATTTGGTAGATAGGAGAATTAAGTTGAAGAATGATTGTTTCTCTTTCTTCCCTGTCCCCTTTTTATGCTTCTTTTGTTTAATCTTTTGCACTTTATGTATGATAGAGCTGAGATTGGGACTGTTCTCAATTTTGTGACTTTTGATTGTCTATCATGAATACCCAATAAGAATATTGAATCTGATTGTGAGAGTAAGCTGAGTTTCATCAGAGGTACTTCGTTTAATCAACTATAAACAAAAGTTGAACAGGTCCTGAAGTGGGAAGATGTGGAAGTAGGAGAACCTAAGGAGGGAGAGATTCGTGTGAAAAACAAAGCAATTGGGGTCAACTTCATTGATGTTTACTATCGGAAAGGTGTTTACAAGACTCATCTGCCTTTTACTCCAGGTAAACATAGTTTTTCAGCTCTTCACCTTCTATCTCCTCTCTTTATTGTTAGTATTTTATTTTTGGGTATAGAGGTGAGGGAAATAGATGGAGCAGTGGTTTTTTTATTATTCTGAGTAGAAAAATAGAATTGTGGTTGAGCCCAAAACCCTTGAAGCTTGGAGGGAGGAGGCATTGAGCCGATGCTTTGCGCTTTTCGTCCTCTTGTTATGGTTATATAGTCGCCACGGCAGGGCCAGGACCACAGCCAATCTATGCAGGGGAGACGCTGGCTCTGCTGAATCACTTGACAGGGGCTTTGGTTGGGTCAAGTGTTATTGTTATGATTCCTAGTTAGTGTAGGATTAGAATACTTTCCTAATTTAGTTAATCCTAGTTGGAGTAGGATTAGTTATTATTTTCCTAGTTTATTATTTTCCCATTCATAGTAGAATTAAGTAATTGTAAGCCTACATGCCTAAGACTATAAATAAGGCTTTATCCGTCTTGCTACAGTAACATGAATAGTGACGTGAATAGTGATTTCAGAGTAGTGTTCCTTTGTCTCTTCCTTCTCCTCTTCATCTTATTCTCTTCCCTTTCACTCTATACTTCTCCCCTTTCATCCAACCTTCTATACTTAATCTATTGTATATCCTTAAGCATATTAAGGACATACAACAGTTATCGGCTTTACCATCTGAATGCCCTTCTCAAGTTTGTTCTGGGGAAAGAAAATAAAGAAGTTCTCTCTATCAGAACAAAACAATTCCAGGATGGATTTTAGCAACAAGGAGAGCCCTAAACTTACACATTTTTGCAGCACGAGAGGAAAATGATGCATATGCTTCTGACAAATAATTTCTTGTATTGATGTCTCTGTTTTGCCTTGAAAATCTTGAAAATTTTGAGGAAGCACATCCAACAAAATGAAATATCAGCCATCTGTATTTGTTTCTCTCAGCTGAATCAGTTGTTCTGTCAGGTGCAGTGTGTTATGATGTGCTACCAAATCTATAAATTTTCTCTGAAAACTTCGAACTTATATATTTAAGTAGTTTCTCCAACTGGAGGAGTTCAAATATATAATGTTTTGGACCATTGATTTGTAGGGTTTGAAGCTGTAGGAGTAGTCACATCCGTGGGCCCTGGATTGACAGGTAGGGAGGTAGGGGACATGGTTGCTTATGCTGGCAATCCATTGGGTTCTTATTCTGAAGAACAGATCCTCCCTGCCAGCGTTGTAATTCCTGTTCCATCTTCAATTGCACCCACTGTTGCAGCCTCAATTATGCTGAAAGGAATGACTGCACAGTTCTTGGTTCGTCGGTGCTTCAAGGTTAGTATTATTGGCAAGTAATAGAATCATGACTAAGAGAGTGGAAACTTATATTCTCTATAATAATCTGGCCATTTTGTTCTGCTTAATAAAGAAATTTATGGACGTTTAGTTATTGTACTGGATAAGGGCTGTAAGACTTCGACATCAGGACTTTGCTGGCCATGTATTCTTGTGTAATGAGGTTCAAAGTGTTGTAGTCATGGCATATGAACGTCAAGGATGAAAAATATTCTGGCCTGTACCCACATTATTTTTTTAATTTCTGGGTTGTATCCCCATGAATTCATTTGGCTTAATGAAACAAACACGCACGGAGTATTCAAGATACACTCACTTACAAACACGCATATAAACACTAAATTTCAGATGGTATTCTGCATGTATTTTCATTGTTTCCCTCTCTTTAATGACAACTCCTGCAGGTTGGGTCTGGACACACTGTCCTTGTACATGCAGCAGCTGGAGGAGTTGGGTCTCTTTTGTGCCAGTGGGCCAAGGCCCTTAATGCAACTGTCATCGGAACAGTATCAACTGAGGCCAAAGCTTCTCAAGCTACTGAAGATGGGTGCGATCATGTAATAATTTACAAACAGGAGGATTTTGTGGTCCGCATCAATGAAATAACTTCAGGAAAAGGAGTTGATGTTGTTTATGATTCCGTCGGCAAAGACACTTTACAGGTATAGGTATAAACTATAATAAACATGTCATTATATCAAGGTGGTCCTTTTTTGACATTTGAAAGTAGTGTTTTATGTTTAAATATGTCCATCTAGTGGACGTAGGAATTTAGGCTTGATCATCTAGTTGTAAGATTTGCAAAAAAATTAGATAGTGTTAAGCTCTCATTAGAGGCGTGCATGTATTTGCATTACTTCATTGGATTGAAATTTTGGTAATACAACACATACCACAAAAATTTGGTCTTCTGATGGTGTATTACAAATGCAATCAATATGATAAACAGATTGGAATGTTGTATGAGTCTTAGGTAGAATGTTGCATGAGAGATTTTATCTGATGATCTGACCATCACATTTTTGTATATAGGGATCATTGGCATGCTTGAAGACCCGTGGGTATATGGTGAGCTTTGGGCAGGCCTCAGGCACACCTGACCCAATTTCGATATCAGCCCTCGCCCCCAAGTCTTTGTTCTTGACCAGGCCCTCATTGTTTCACTACAATGCAACAAGAGACGAGCTGCTTGAATGTGCTGGAGAGGTCTTTGCAAATGTTGCCGCAGGTGTGTTAAAAGTTCGCAATAATCACACTTACCTTCTTTCAGAAGCAGCAAGGGCACATGATGACCTTGAAAACCGGCGGACGAGAGGTGGGTCAGTTGTTTTGATTCCTGATGCAAATCAGCAAGAATAGGATTCAGCCAGTTTAGAAAAGGCTAGTTGTGTATGAAATGGACAGCAAAATCTAATTATGTATGAATTGTCCTTCTTATCTGTGTGCTCTGTGAAGTTTACTCCATTTTAAGAAGCATCGAGGCCATTTCAGGTGACAAGAAAATTGTTAAAAGCACTATAATGAGGTAGTCAAATGAGGAGAATGGTCGGCGACATGGATGCTTCGTTCCCTCTTCAAAGGGTTGTGTCATGGAAGGGCATTTGGCGTAAAAACTTGTCACTATGTTTCTTTGTATGAATTTTATACTATATTGATTTTGAAAAGAGTCAAACATGGTATGCATCTATGCCGCCGACCCCAGGCGTACGATGACGATGATAGTGCTTTAAGTAGGCTGAGTTTATGATTTATAAGATGACAACTCTTGATCTGCTTCATGTGAGAAAATTGTTCGTGGACGGATGCTATGCTAATTTGCAAGGACATATACATAGTGGAAATGAGCACTAATTGGAACTTTATTTTTCTATACCAAATCCCAACTGTAATAAAGCCAATGACTCTCCTAGCTCAGCTTACACCATACGAAAACTAGCGTCTTTTTCATTGAGAAAAAAGGAACTAGGATTATAAGGAATTGGACAGCCTACGTCAACCAGAAAGGAAAAGAAGTAGCATGATTTGGATCGGTTTTTCATTATCTCAAGAGTTTTAAGGGTAAAAATACACGATTCCATATAATACTTTGATTTTATTTTCAGAAGAACCAAGTTTTAGTGCATTTTGGAAAACCAATCAGACTATTTTGGTGAGGGCTGTTAGCGGGATTGATTCCTCTCTTATGTGAATATGGAGGGAGAACAATTGAAATTCATCAACTAAGATGAAGGGGACCCGTAATTAGTGTTTACATAATTATTTATCTGAGCTAGGGAATATTTTGGAAGAAAAAGATGGTGCTATACTTCTGAGATTATTAGAGGGGGGTTAGGGAGTAGAAAAAATCTTTTAAAAGCTTGGCCCGACTTTTCAACACCCGCTTCATTTTATAGCCCTTTTCGCAAATAAGTGGAGATTTTCTTGTTAGTACAACTTACAAACTTGCACCACACACAAGGTGCCACCCTCCTGCAATTCAACCTTCGGACGTATTTGAAGACGGAAAATTTTTCGTTCCCTCACCCTCCATGGCAAGAGTGGTCGATCATCAAGATCACACACACGTACACACACACACACATGCACAATTTGCTAGTGCACATTTGCTAACATTATGTCCGTTGTCGATGCTCATGATTGATGATCGCTCCTAGATGGTGGAGGTATCTTGGCCGGAGTAATAGATCGTCCCCTGAAAGGAGGTCGAAACCGGCACAACCACTCTTTGGGATTTGGATTGGGACATCTCTGAAGAAAGGTTTGAACTAGCACTCAACTTGCTCAATTGACTCAAAATTTGGTTTCGTTAGAGTAGTTTTTTTCTTTTCTCGTTTTTGACAGGGTAGTCAATCAGGATTTTTCAATCAATATGGGTGAATTCTCAATATTGCGTTAGTAAGCTAAGATTTTAAACCCCTATGCCATATAACCCGTGCTTTTTCCCTTGCTCAGGATTGGTGGCTGAATAGGGATTTCATTGGCCTGGCACAAAGCCTACTTGGCACGCCCAGTGCATTCAACAATTTATCCCTCCTAAGAGAGTTAAATTCAGGAGAAGTTATTTGGTACAACAGCCGGACTACGTCACCTTTGAAGCCATCTGTACAAGAGCCGTCGATCTCTAAAATGGACGATGCACCTGCTTTAGGCGTGCGCTCAGCTGCACCAAGCAGCAGGGACACCTAGCAATAGACCCCACAGGACCTACATCCGAGGGCTATATTAAGTCGATCCACGAAAACCAGAAATAAACGGCCGAGATTCCTTCCTAATTCCGATCGGGGGCTGCGTCTCCTCCACCTCCTCCAAGTATAAAGGGGGCGACTGAAGCAAATCGGAAACCCCTCTTTCCCACCACCCCTCCAATCGGCGAGCCGAGAGGCGAGAGAGATCGGGGCTAGTAGCTCCGGCGAAGAGGTCGTTCGCACTTGCCTCTCTCTCTCGTCCTCCGCCCTCGCCGCAGCCGCCGCCTGTTGGAACTTCGTCTTCATTGTGAGTTCCTGTTTTTTTTTTTTGTTACAATTTGGCTTCCTGTCGATGTTGTATGTCTGACTTGATCATAAAGATTCGTGCTTGTTGGTTTTGTTTGGTTCCATAACGTGCTGGTGGCGACGTCGGAGGTTTTGGGGATCTGGAATTTTTGTGTAAAAATCTAGCAGTTTAATTGAGTTGTTTGTTTGCTCTATATGCATAGATCCTGTAAAGTTCCATTCTTTTATCAATTTGGTTCTAATGCTTTCTTTATTTTTTAATTCCCGTGTTTACATTCGTTGCTGCGTTATATCTGTTTCTCTATCGAGAAATTGTTCGTGATGATGATGGAGTATTTATGTCAATATAAATATACAAGTTGCGTGATTTTACGCCCTCATTCCAGCATTCGTTATCTGGAATTGAATATCCAAAGTGAACTGAAATCATCTTATTTAATATTTTAAAATCAGACAATTAATATGGGACGGATGGAGTATTTCTCTTCCATAAAAAATTTAATCGTTTTAGTTATCATTCGGTGCTTTTCAGGTCTGCTATTCAGGAACTGAGGAAGTGAAATTTGGTGCCAGCTTTAGTATATTTATAGTTAAATTGAAGTGCTCCAATCATGTTCGGGGCGTGCACCAAAGAAAAGCGACAACACTAAGTACTATGAAGTTCTTGGTGTGCCCAAAAGCGCTGGCCAGGACGAGCTGAAGAAAGCGTATAGGAAAGCTGCCATTAAAAATCACCCTGATAAGGGAGGGGACCCTGAGAAGGTTTGTATTTAGCATGTTATGGTGCAGATCAGGAATCTGCTTCGATATTTTTGCACTTCTTTTGTTTGGTAGATCCAGTTTAAATGTTTTAGGAGAGTGATGCTAAGTATGCTTGTGCCCCCGTATTGCATACAACACATGCCACGATGCTGCAGCCAATGCCCACATGTAGTGTCTGCTCTGTCATACTGGAGTGCATCATGTGTGCGTTCCTGGATGTGATCAAACATTGCATTTTCATTAGAAGATACGTAATGTACGAATTTAGTTGGGAGGTTGAGCTGAGCTTGGAATTCTGAAACTTGATTAATTCTTGTAACCATCTTCCGTATCTCATGAGCTCTGCGTACTACTTGTCTTTTCTGTGCGTATAATTTTGAAGCATTGAATTGGGAAATGTATTTATTTATTTGAACTCTGAAGGTGGGGGCAAAGTCTTAATGCAATTTAGTTAAGTTCTCTATGGCAAAGTTCAAAATTATATTTGAAGAGATTCCTATAAAAATATATAGGAACTGACAGTTTGTTTCCATCGAATTGTCTGAAATCTTAGAGATTGTATCGCCAAGTCTATTTTATCATTTATATATATATATATATATATATATAGTGTTTTCTTTTGTGAAGAATTTAATAACCATGTTCTGAACTAAATGTTAGCAGATTCAATTTTCTTGTTTTCCTATATATGGCATGTATTTAATGTAGGTCTTAAGGGTGCAACTTGACAGGCTAGAAGACCATTTTGGTGATGACATTTGAATTATCACTAACTTTTTCATTGTTTGTTCTTTTTTTTTTTGGATAGTTCAAGGAGTTGGCTCAAGCATATGAGGTACTTTCTGATCCAGAGAAAAGAGAAATTTATGACCAGTATGGGGAAGATGCACTTAAAGAGGGAATGGGTGGGGGCAGTGGTTCTCACAATCCTTTTGACATATTTGAGTCTTTCTTTGGCGGAGGAGCTTTTGGCGGTGAGTTATTGGCATTACTACCTTTGCATTATCTGTTAGCTACTACTTGCATTTGAATTGTCCATTGTTGAGCTGCCATCCTAATTAGTTATGTGGTGCTGTTCAGGTGGTAGTTCAAGAGGAAGGAGGCAGAAGCGAGGTGAGGATGTTGTCCACACTCTTAAAGCTTCTCTTGAGGACTTGTATAATGGAACATCAAAGAAGCTATCTCTGTCAAGAAACGTGTTATGCTCGAAATGCAATGGGTATGTCCTGAGCTACTTCTTTGTGTTGGTTTCTTAACCTCGATTTTCTGCATTTTGCTTGTAACTGTCATGGCAAGCTTAATATTTTTTAGTCAGGTAGAAGCAAGAAGTTAGAATAGAAGATTAAAATTGAAATGGTTATTTTTTAGCATTTTTACAGAAATTTCTGGATGGTATACATACTAAGACAATTAAGTGTATTTTGCAAAAGACGCCCCACACCCCTTTTTTAATCACCTATCCTATCATGGCATACCTATCAAATCAGAGCATGCCTGAAGTATCCAGTATGACACGGGGAGGTCTGGGGTGGAGGAACAATAGCATTTTGGCTAGCATATTAGTATCTCTTTGGTCCAATACAAAGTAACGAAAGGAATGGAAAGTCTGATGTTGCACACGCTTACCACCAGTTGGTGATGAAATAGAAAGGAGGGGGAGAAAATAATGAGGCGAACTTGTAAGTATATACTGGAGAGGATAGAAGTTTTCACACTGGACTGAGGCAGAATAAAGGTCAAATGTTCATTTTTTACTGCTTGAATCTACCTGTAATTATCATCATCATTCTATCTGTATAACTAAACAGAGAAAGGATTTCTATTCCCTTTTCCTTCTTTCACTCCCTTGCCTTTCTCCCTACTCTCGCTTTTTTCTTGCTTTCATTGCAGTGAAACAAAAACTATTTGAGATACATTATCTGGGGAGCAGCAGAAGAACACCAGACGGGGAAAAAAAGAAACTAACATCTGGCTAGGAATATGTGATAAATAACTCATCCCCCCTACCCTCCCACAATACATAGATGGTGGAAATCCACCGTGTGGATATGCATGGACGGTGGATATCCACCGTCTTGTCTGTGCTAAGGGGATGAGGTGGCTAAAACAGGGGGTGGCTAACTACTTTTCCTATAGCAAATAGGCCATGTTCATGGGAACCGGTTTTGTACTATCCCCTTTCGAAGGAAAAATCCTATTGATGTACTGAAAAAGTGCGTTATATTTGTGTCGTGACTTATTTTGTGTGCATGTTTTGGGACATTATTGTGAAAAAACATTTTAGAACATTCAATTTTAGCAACATCTTTTGTTTTAAATCTTTATAGGAAGGGCTCAAAGAGTGGGGCTTCGGGAAAATGCTACAGTTGCCAAGGAAGTGGTATGAAAATCTCAACTAGGCAAATTGGACCTGGCATGATACAGCAGATGCAGCATGTTTGTCCAGAGTGCAGAGGATCAGGTACTTTTTATTGCTTTTTGGCAACACTGAACCCCAAAGGGCTAGGGGATCAGATATTTGTGAAATAGTATTTATGTATGATTGCTTTTCAAATTATTTTTTGTATGGGTGCAAATGTTTGAGGAAAATGCTGGGTGTCAGGTACATGGGTGTGCGGTGATTATACTTCTCTCTCTTTATTTTTTTGGGTTCTATCTTTGTTCATTAAAGTGGATGATTCTTCTAAATTCAGGGGAAGTTATCAGTGAGAGAGACAGATGCACACAGTGCAAAGGAAATAAAGTTACTCAGGAAAAGAAAGTGTTGGAGGTTCATGTTGAAAAGGGAATGCAACATGGCCAGAAAATTGTGTTTGAGGGGGAAGCTGATGAAGCAGTAAGCACTTCTTTATGTTTTTTTTTTCTGTGTATATTTTAGCTCAGGCATTAAGCTTCTAATTTCATGTCTAATTGTCTTTTGTCATCATATTTCTGTTGGTTTGTTGGCTGACCCATGTATATGCTGTTTTGCAGCCGGATACAGTAACCGGAGACATTATATTCTTGTTGCAACAGAAGGAGCATCCCAAGTTTAAACGCAAATATGATGATCTGTATGTAGATCACACACTCAGTTTGACGGAGGCCCTGTGTGGATTCCAGTTTGCTTTAACTCACCTTGACGGCAGGCAACTTCTTGTCAAGTCAAATCCTGGTGAAATTATTAAGCCTGGTATGCATGCTATAATATATCTATGGAGTTTGTGATGCCTTCATTTAGCTACATATTATATGGTGTTAAAAGATTTTATTGAGCTATTATTTACTGATTGATGCCTATCAGGACAACATAAGGCAATTAATGATGAAGGGATGCCGCACTACCAGAGACCATTCATGAAGGGCCGCTTATATATTCAGTTCAATGTGGAGTTCCCTGATTCAGGTGTACTTTCTCTCGATCAATGCCGTATGCTTGAAAAGATTTTACCTCATAAATCAAGCACACACATCACTGATATGGAACTGGAGGAAAGCGAGGAGACCACTTTGCATGATGTGAACATTGAGGAGGAGATGAGGAGAAAGCAGCACCACCAGCAACATGAAGCATATGATGAGGATGATGAGGGGTCTGCGCCGCGGGTGCAGTGCGCCCAACAGTAGAGTATCCATCCATCTGTTGGTGGACTGCACTTGTCTAGTGAAATAATAGCTGTACGACTATTGCCTTTGCTATATGGGTGGTGAAACCTAAGCAGAACCTTTTTTTTTCTGGTTCTTAAACCGCAGAATTGGGATACACATTTTTAGCATATTCAATGGGTTTATTGGTTGTAATTTGTCGAAATAGTTATCTAGATCGTGTTGAAGTCATCCCCATCTCACGGAAAATTACTGAAGTATCACCTCTTTTGGTTGTAACTAGAATCTGGATGGACGTATTCTACAGATCATCGTGACCTCTGCCTTTTTTTAGTTGTGGATAAAGGTCATTTTTTATGTCATGTGATATCTGTAAGCATAAGCACAAGAAAATTGTTATGTATGCTATGTTCTCTTTTTGGCAACTGTTATGTATGATATGTTGCCAAAAATATGTTATCTATGCAATGAGAATTTTATATATTCTGCCAAATCTTTTGCTGTTATTTATTAAGTGACCAAGTGACCATCCCATGCAATGTGGCTTTGTTTTTGGCTCCAAATTGTCTCCTCGGGTGGTAGACTAATTTCATAAACGCAATCTCTTCGTTTAATGAGAAATGCTCGACTCCAAGTCTAATTAAAAACTTACATGACATATGAAAGTATCATGTAGACCAAAGCTAAGAAAGTATCAGTTATATTACAAATGCTATATCCTCTTCTACGTGATACAGGTTGACTGAAACGATTGTATTCTAACTCACGAGGAACTGAAGCACAGAATATGCATAACTTTGTCTACAAAGTCGCAGATTTGATCTCTCCATTAAATAAAACTTGGAACTTAGCCCTCCTCAATTATGGTTGGTACCAGTGGAAGAAAATGTCAGAGCCGCAGAAGTATCCTTGTAAAATTGTGAGGTATCCATCTAGGAAACCTACTTGTATCTTGCAAGGGCACTTCATCTTTAACTACCATTCCTTTTGATTGGAACTATGGCATGCATCAAAAGGACTTGTGTACCCAGAAGCCGATTTTCTTGCGAAAGGTCCTAAATAATTCATTTGTATATCTAACCTGCGGCATCAGAACGAAGATCGACAGACACGCTTCCTCCGTGAAATCTGACTACTCAAACATATGTATCATTGACCTTTGCATTGTTCGCCTTATCCTTACTGTTTAGGTGGTCGTGACTCGTGAGTCGAAGGGATTACAACGATCGAATCCTTTAACCCTGCTTTCTTCTCTATCATGGTAATCATTCTATAACGCATGAATGTTATGTAACTCAATGCCTAAGGTTTATGTAGAAATGAAAAAGAATTAACATGCTCCCTCATCCCACTTGAATTGCCTGGTAAACATTTATTAAAACTAGTTCATTTGGAAAACCAAATTGAACTATTAATACTCCCTCCATCCAAAAAATCCTGGCATCATTTGAAAATGAGCTAAATTAATATATTGGCTCGTAGGTCAATTCCAATCGCTTACGGTGGATCCGTCATTTTTTAAATGCAGCTAAGTTTTTTTGGACGAAGAGAGTATTAAACAGAGGGAGTAATTGATATCGACTTTGGGCAGTGGCAAGTGACATTACACTAACGTCACATGTATTCTACATCCAAGTAGTTGAGTGTAGGCCATGATTTCCCCCACAAGAAGATGGAATTGGCACTTGAAGAAACAAAGATGTGAATGCAAACAACATCGGAGGATGATAGCCAGGGTCTGTCATGGACCACCCTCACCTTTGATCCCTCTCATGTCACAAACTCACATGTTTATTTAGCCATGTGATGCCTGGGGCCCGTATCAAAAGACCTAACATTCTTAGTGATCACACTGCCCACCTACCCCTTCTCTCTCTCACCTTCTCAGTCCGATAGTGATAACCCTACACCTAATATGTACTCCAAAACCCTACACTTATTTTGATTGGACAAAGGGAAAGTGGGTTCACTTGACAATAGGGGATCCACTTTTCTCCGTCCTATCAAAATCCGGTGCAGGTTTTGGAGTTCATGAGTCTAGTGTGCAAATATCATTTTCCTTCTGAGCCCTCCTCCATTCATTACTCTTCAACACGAGAGCTGTTATCATAACTTCCCCACCCTAGGACCAGCTCTTTCTTTTTTTGATACTCTTTCCGGATCTTTAAAACGTTTTCATTTTCTTCCAACTTTTTCATGCTAATAGTTGAGATAAGTTTGTCTTGTACAAAAGTAGACTCAGTGTGAAGGTCATATTTGATGACTCTGGTGTGAAAGCTTTTGAATGGTGAAAAGCATGTGAAATATTTGGGTACCACTTTAAAAATGTGTCCGGTTTACATGAGACTTGTCTCATGTAGCTTAGATGAACCAAATCATCTTGAGCCGTCAGATCAAAATCTGACGGCGAGTGTCAAATTAATGGTAGGTAAGCACCTCACCCTTGTAGCCGTCAGATCAAGATCCAACAGTTCAAAGTAAATCGGGCTCATGCAAGCGTATGGGATAAGTCTCATTTAAATTTTTCTTTGAAAATTGGATGTTAATAATGTAAAGCGTCTGACCATGGTAGACATTCAGGTTGTTTTCTTCTCATCAAACATGCCAGCTTTCAGACTCGATCAGAGTTATCAAACAGAACCTTAATTGCTTAATCTCGACAGGTCAGACATGACAAAAAATGGAAAAAGCAAAAATACATGAAAATGCAAGGGGACAAGCACTATTACTAATCAGTGATATGAAATCTCTCAACATCTCAAGTGAAACCGATGGACTTATTTGCATGTGTTCAGCAAACAAATGGCACATTCTGCTGAAACGATGTAAGCAACCAGGGTGGGAGTAAATTGTAAAGAACAATGGACAGTGGAAAGCTAACAGCCAAAAAATTGATACATCAGGGATTCCTTGCAACAAGTTCATAAACATGTTTCTTGTATGGACTATCGTTGGACAGTCAAGAAAGTGATGGAAAATGAAGGTTTTTTGTAATTGATACTCCAACTCAGTTGGACAATGTCGGATGGGCATTGTACGCGTGTGCCTGAGAAGAAGGACAACTTAATACAGTGCTCTAAGAAGTTGCCCTACTCCTTCCAGTCCAGTCCTAATATCCTAAGGACTTGGACACCCCTCACTGACAAAAAAGTGCCAAATTTATTTTATGGCAAGATTTTTCCTTTCAAACATCCCTATTCAGCTTGTCAAATAAATGAGATCCACAAGTCAAGAATTTACAATATGCATGAAATCATACAGTGAAATTTCGTGATAAATTATTAAAACACGCCAAAAAGTAATGCTCACAAAATATCCAGCTGACCCGTAAATTATTTAACTTTTACCTGCCAATCTTTAAATCCCCCCTGTTTGGGCTCATGTTTGATCAGGTGATGCGAAACAGCCAGAATCGCCCATTGAATTGGTTGCTACTATGCGCATAATGTAGAAACTAGAAACTCATAAAACGATTCTCCTTGAAAATCTTGAGAAGGCTTGCAAGAGTATTTATAGTGTAGTGTGATAGACTAGACATACAGTAGAATACAAACATTATACACAAGGCATACATGTAAAAGCCCATCACAAAGGAAGAATTTACAGCTTCGCCGTAATACACTGACACATACAAGGTGACAGGTCCTGTACGAGCAGGCCTGCAAATGCATGGGCTGATGGGCATATCTTGGGGCCTTTCATAACTTTGTCACCTTGACTTCATTATAGAATAGAAAGCTGTGAATTTCCTTCTTTCAGTTGGAGTATGGGGGATGAAGATGTAGATGCTATTAAATTGTCATATGGCTTTAAGGAAGGGAATGGGAAAATGAATGAAACAGAAGTATACTGTTGCCAATAATGAAAAGGAATTATACCGCAAAGATGTCATGCACCAAAAAAAAAACTCTCTATAGACGTCAATTTATGGGTCCCCATAAGCACAGTGCATTAATAAAACGACGACTTCCATGCATAAAAAAATGCTAGCAATCTATATTTGAAAAAGTGCATTGTGGCTCTCTATCCTCCACACAAATATGAAGAGAGTTCCTTTTTTTTCGGGCAACAACATATATGAAAAGAGTTAGAAGTCTATACATGTATACGTTCGTTTTTATCCCACATTTATTACCACTTTTTTTTTTCATCAAGAGGGGTGTCTGAATCCTTATGACCCGACTAGAAGGGGCAGGGTAACCACCCTCTGAGAGCACTGTATCCTGCCCCCAGTCCTTCCATGTATTAGCACTTTTGATAAATCATTTACCAAATGCTAAGTAAGAGAAAACTTCATAGTTATTCACCAGAAGGAATCAATCATTTGCATTAGATAATAATCGAAATGATCCATTAGGGTGATGCTCACACTACTGGATAAATGTCTTTTAACAAGCGTCTTTTAATGTTGCAAGGCCCATTTCTTATGGGTAGGTGGAATCATAACCCCTCAGTATACTAGTGGATATCACTTAAGGTTGTTTCATGTGTGGAAGAAATTCGATTTTGTATTGACTTGATTGTGACATTTGTGTTACCAGGCTGCAATTAGAGCATGCTTTCTATTAAGGATATAAACTAAATACCATTCACTAGTGAAGCGATGATAATACCACTAGAATTTGATTGGAATCGGACAAGCTATCGTTGTGGATGATGTTGCCATGAAATCCAATCTGATTTTCTAATGGGGAGTCTCTGGACGTCAATTGTGGCAGCTAAATGTTTAGTTGAACAATTAATAATAGCAAATTGTTAAGCATTATACAGAAATAATTTGAGAGGCAGCTAGATGTTTATTTAAGTAATTAATTATAGCAACTAGATAAGCATTATTGAGAAATAATTTGAGTGAGTCCCACTACGGTTTCCTGATTCAAAGGGCGTTTATAGTTTCTAGTGAGGTGAAGAATCAAGGAAGAAAAGAAAGAATGATGATCATCATACAAGTCCAACAGGAACAATGGCAGTGAAAGCAGGTAGAGGAGGCAAAGATGATCAATAAGTGCTCATTAGGCACCTAATCTTTTGGTCACTAGGCATTAATTAAAGACAGATTGTAGGTGGCTTGGGGCCCTGGCCGATTTATTTCTTTTCACTATATTGCTTATAGATAGTAACATTTGTTTACTGTAGAACAGTACGTAAAAAAGCAGCATTCAAATCATAAGCTTTCAGCTTGGATACTGGACCCATAGCTTAATTGCCTCATCCACTTCTCGTTTGTTACCTGGAACAAAGGACAAGACCAATCATGTCTCCCAAATAGGGCAACTGGTTATTAAAATCTTGCTTTACTCCCCATATACTAGAAATCTGTCCTAAAAAAACACTTCTACCAAGGAATTCTAGAATAGTCGAAGCACCTGTAGGTTTTATTCACATCCAATTATTTGCTTCAAACCTTGGAATAAGAAACACAAATGATGATCTCTTTCAATAAATCTACAAGTCCAATTAATTGCACCAACATGTGAACTTTCGCAGTTATCAATTGGGTACATTAGCGGGTTGTTGGGTAGGATGGGTAAGAAATGCATGCTTCTTGCAGTGGAGGTTTTGAGTTCCAACCCCTTCTCCATTGGCTACAATCTTGGGATTATATCCCGATTTAACAAGTGTGTATGATGGATGAGGTTTATATATGCCCAAGGGATTGGTAATAGGATATGGTGCTCTAAGAGGCTTGTTGCGCTGCAGTCGGGTCCTAATTAAGGACTCTGACACCCTTGTTATAAAAAAATAATAATAAACTGTTTGTGAAGCAAATTAGTAATTAACATCAATACACAGAGAGGAGAGGCCTAGGACCTGGGAGCAAGTAACTACTCGTTCTATTACTTTTAATAGATACAATTCTTTGCTAATAAACTGAAAAATCAGTTCATTTGAAAAAAACTATATCTATTAAAAGTGACCGGAGGGAGTATCACATACACTTATTTGTGAGTTTGGTTATGTGCAAATGACTCATGATGCAGCTGTTTCCTGTGGAGCCATGGATGCTGGGGAGGAGAGGCCTAGGGCCTGGCCAACATGTGAGTAGCAAACCATGCACGAAAATGCCATCCCCTCCCCCTTGCCTTTCTGTCATCAGTCATCACTTTGCGTAGACTACTGACTACCACCAGAGAATACGACCAAGTTGACGCCACGACACACGTGAAAAAAAATCAGTCACAGCTGAGCTGGTGACCGCCCCTGTACCATATGCACATAAAACCAACACATTTTTTATTGGGACATAAAAAACAACATACTGAGAAGCATATCATAATCGTATAGGAGCAAAAAAAAAAAAGAAAAGAAAAGAGGGGCCTTTTGGCATCAGGCAGAGATAGTACGTGAAGCGTCCAAATAAGGTATAGATTACAAAAAATATTACCATTTGGATATTACAGTGTCATAAGTTTACAGTATCATGCAATCGAATCTAAAAAAATAACCAATCGGGTAGAATCCTTCTTTATATTTATATGTCTGCAAAAAAAGAAGAAGAAGAAAGAACTAAGAAGAAAAGAAGTTGAAGAGATCAAATGTATTAAATTATAAGTTAAACTAGAGTAGGGAGTGTTGATTTGGTTGGTAAGAAAAGAGGGAAGAACAAAACTGTGGCCCCTGCCTCCTTTAAGGAAAGGGTCCTACAAGTTCCCCTCCTTCACAACCCCTTAATTTGTCACCATGCCTCACTAGTATGGAATCATAAAAGCCCCACCCCCCCTTCCAATTTGTGCACCAGTCCAACATTAGCTTCCACACCCACCCTCTCAATCATGGGCATGGGAGGAGAGCCTCTCACCACAGACTCTCATGAGCCCCTCACCTCCTCCTCTTCCTCTCCTTCTCCTTCTACTTCTTCTTCATCCTCATCTAGTCCTTGTAGTTCAAGTCCTAACACTCACACTAAGGAGGAGTCAGGTAGCAAGAAGAGGAGTGACAACAAGCAGCCAACCTTTAGGGGAGTCAGAAGGCGCAACTGGGGCAAATGGGTGTCCGAGATAAGGGAGCCTAGGAAGAAGTCCAGGATTTGGCTGGGGACCTTCCCGACGCCGGAGATGGCCGCTCGGGCGCACGACGTAGCTGCACTGGCCATCAAAGGCCAAGGCGCCTACCTCAACTTCCCAGAGCTGGCCAACGAGCTGCCTCGCCCGGAATCCTCATGCCCCAAGGACATTCAGGCTGCCGCCGCCAAGGCGGGCTGCCTCATCATTCGACGAGTTGCTCCGTGGCGACCGTGCTGCCTCAGCCGTAGCCGAGAATGCCAATTCCAACTCCCCTTCCGCCTCCACCATCAACAACTCCGATGAGTCGTCGTCTTCGACCACGAATTGCGAATGTTACGACGACGATGACACATTTGTAGACTTGCCGGAGCTCACTAGCTTGAGTGATGTGGTCTACTACTCGAGTTCTTCGTCGGTGCTGGAGCGGCCTTCCGGCTAGAGGAGCCATTTGTATGGGAATGCTACTAGCTATTCTGTATGCTTCATGAATCAAGACCATGGAAATCAAGTTCGCTCCATGAGCCACACCAAACACTAGCTGGGAGTTCTTCACATAATTTTGATGTTTCAAGAAGATCAATGAGAAAGGTATGGATGGTTGGTTCGCATCATATCTTCAATCCTGAAGAACTCAGAAATTGCAATCTCTCCATTCTCCCTGCCAAAGTTCACCTGGAAAGGTCAATTGGATTACCATATATGTGGTGTATGAAGTTGAAATGTATAAACGAAACATCTAAATTTACTTTTGATCAATCTCTATCATTATGATGATCCTGTTGGTCTTTCTTTCTGTTCCAATATTGTCCACATTGAGATTCTATCATTTCTACTGTCTTCTGCAAACGGTCAAATTTAAAATACAAACCAATTGCATCGATGTCATAGGACGTTGACATCTTGGAGCTGTCTATGTAATCAACTTGCAATTAAATTACCAGAGCCTAGTCTTGCTTGCTATAAGAGGAAATCTTTCCTCGATATGGTGAAGATAGCATGATGCTCTACACTAGTAATTGTTTAAGCAATGCACCAATATGTAAAGCCAATCCTCCAAATAAAGACGGATCTAGGACCAATATTTTTAGTGCATACCAGCTTTAGTGCCCTTTATTTTAACAGCCAAATGTAGAGGCGCATCTTAACGTGACAATGGTTGGAAGGCACCTCGGTTTAGATGGGGACAATATCTCTGGCCCTTTCCAGCCAAGTTTGTATTCCAAATCTTTTTCTTGTGCAATTGGTTGAATGGCTAAAAGGGCCAGCCCCCCATTAGGGCAACAACATCTACTCATTTCTCATTAGTAAAAAGGAGATGACCACAGCCTGCCATTAACCTCTTGTTGTCTGTATTCTCATCATTTTCTGTAAACGTACGCGGCACCATATTTCATGCCCACAGTGGCAATGCAGATGACCAATCATTCTCTTTCGGTGTTTTCGCGAAGAGGAGTAGTTGGGGACATGGCAAGAAAGACAAGTTCTTTAATGCCTTTAGATTTTTAGGGTTTTAGGTTTCAGGATTTGTTAGCTTACCGAAAAAAGTTAGCACGCACTACGGCTCATGTGTGATGGTGTGCAATGAGGTATTGCAACATCGGATTGGGATCCGACAGTGCTCCTTAATACAGGAAAATACGGGTGCTTCCAACTTCCTGTGAATTATGCACCGCCGGATCGAAATCCTTTTAACAGTCAACACGCGTGACGGCGTGAGTTAGCCAGGGCGCTAATAACTGCACTCTAGTTAAAAAGCCTTTTAACAGTAAAAAGTTTGTCTTGATTTTAAGTAACAAATGAACATAAATGAAGAAATGAGGCTGATATATGTCAACGTCTTTGAAATACCATTTTTTTGTGTAGTGCGGTCCACATGAATTGCTTCATCAACTAGGCAACGTCTATTACATTACACTTTGGGAAGATTCTCATCAAAATTCATAGCCGGCAGGAATTTTTTCACATCAGCAACAGAAAACTGATCTAAAATAACGACATGACTTAGAGCGTATGTTATAATGTCTAATCCAAAATTATTGACATTTCTTTAATACTAACGACATTGTTAAGGGAAAAGAAATCGTAGAACATTGATTACCAAAGAAATTAGCCTTGGGGTTAGGGGACATTGTCAACCAAGTCAGTTTTCCGTCTATCATTTCTTTCTGCCATTAATTAACTAAACAGCACCCGTTTCAATAATTGTACAAATAGCATTAAGCAAATATCAACACTAATCCATCTAATCAAGTTTGACATAAATCCGAGGAAATGACATAAAGGCAGCTAATGGTGAAATTGAAAAAGTTGTGCATGCATGAGAGGTTTTAGTTTGGCTTAGACCTGAACTGGGACATAAAGAGCTACTGAATCAGCACAAATGCTGCATCGAAGTAGGAAAGAGGAAAGGCCATGGAGAAGCATTGCCGAAATTCTCATCTTTAACATTGAAAATGAGTTCATATGCTAGCTTTTGCTCTCATTGCAAGATACTTCTTGTATGCTTTTCATGCAGGTCTTCTCTCTCTTCTTCTTTTGGGCTTTGCTTGGAAGGAAGATAGAAGCTTCGTTTAAGAATGGAAGAATGCTACGTCTTGACACTTGTTAATTTGTTAACTTAAATCCCATAGATAGTTCGAAAACTTCTGCTCGTACAATTGCCTGTTAATTGATCACTAGACTGATTAGCACCATGTGATGATGTTTGGTCCTAAATAACAACTTGGTGATCATATTTTTGGAAGATTTCTGATTAACAGGGTTGATTAGTACCAAAAGTTTTATAATCAATTCTCTTGTACGGGGGTTTGCCTCCTTGTACCTTCCATGCAGCTCACATCACTGGGACCTAACCCCCTTCTAAGTGGGAAGAGAATAAAGCTAAAAAGGTTGATTCTCTACCTATCACAAAAGCAAGCCAAGAGGACTTACTCAACATATATAAGATATTAGGTGACTATAACAGCTTCTTCTCATTGGAGCAAAAACTACAAAAAATAAAGAAATGGGTCAAACATATGAAGCCAGAAAGAAAGAAAACAATGTCAAAAACAAAGTGCAAAAGAGAGAAATTGTGGATAAATAGACAAAAGGAAAAAAAAGTAGAGGCCCAAAGAAAAGAAAGGGATTGAGTTATTTTAGGAAGAGAATCTAGATTTGCATGTGGCACATGTGCTAGGGAAAAGGAAACTAAAGAATGATCTTAACATGGTGCGCCCCAGCTTTGCCAAATTATCTTTGAAATCATGCAGATGTTATTGGTCGGGCTAGTGGAACTTCCTTCCTCTTTCAGCCATATATTATCGATCAATCAATCTTTTTTTTTTGCAAAAAAAAACTCTAAGATTTGTCTTGTTCCCAAAAATAATCAGATTGAATAGGTTTATATTGAATGAGGAATCATGCTGAGGTGAGTACTAAGCCAGTGGCAATAAAGGGGAGATGAGCCCCCTTTCACATAATTCTTCATGGTATGTCTAAGAATCCTATGTTTCTTCACATGATTCCAGACTGAGTACTGTTGCTTAGTATGATGGGATTGGCATGAAACCAATCCAAAGAAGTCACCGCCATATTTCCAGCCATTGGTTGCAGCACTTCCTGAGTTGGACCACAAACACCAACATATGCAAGGGTCTGCACAACTTGACCACTCACTTCCCAATTGAGTAGTTTCTTTCACTAAAAATGTCAACCATTTGCTGTTACAAACTTGAAACGTGAATCAAGCTGTAGATATACTTTCGAACATGTAGGAAGCCATCCATCAATGAGACACTGTCTAAGTCAAACATCTAGAGTATGATGGACGATATATAGGGTATGAGAGTGAGAGCTTATGTTCATTGGTAACAAGCCGAAAAACCAGCTAGCCTGATAGATGACTTCTTTTTTAATGGTCCATCACAGAAGTATAGTAGCCAAAGATAAGCGTTGTACAAGGAGAACCAAAACATTCCAGGCTGTTCCTGCATGCAAGCCAATGTTTGATCTGCCGGCTTGTCTCTTTACAGTAGCTTTGCTGAATCTTCAAAAATGATTATGGACCATGAACGATATCCTTCAAAAACAATTCTTTAACATCTACTGAACTCCACCTAGACCTCTCCCCAATAGGCCAGGATCAGATTATTGTATTCTTGTGTAGTGGACTATAACCGTTAGAAATTAAATTAAGATTCAATTTGTGATTATATTTATGGCTTGAATTAGTCTATCCTTTGGGTACCTAGCCAAGGTAGCACTAGTGGATTCTTGTAAGCGTAGCAACGGTATATAAGTGGGTATTGACTTGAATAAAAAAAAGAAGAAGTGGGTATTGACTATTGAAGAGCAAAAGTAGCTTGACCAACACTGTGGTCCTGAGTCACATATCTATTCGCAACTAATGGTACCAGTTCTAATTTCTTTTTCATACGAGGCACTAGTTCCATGTAAATGTGCATCCGATGATGAAAAGAGAAAACGGCGCAGAGGGGACTACACTTTTACGGCAACTGGCCAGTTGCCGGAGGCAAGAACTTTGTTTAATTTATGATGGGCAACCTGCTGGCAATTCATAAATCAATGAACAAATCATCGTAGCGCCAGAACTTGTTTAGATAACGTATGTACTATTACGATCCAATTTTATAAGGCTATTCATCTCTCATTTTTTGATGCACAATAAACTTTATTCACAAACAAAAGAATTACAATTACATCAAATCACAAGACATAGCAGTTTTGACAAGATGGGGGAATCCTCATGCCAATATTGCCTCAGAGCACTCAACATAAACTGAGCTTCACGCCCAAGATATTTATCCAATCTTGTATTGTAATTATCCACATCTATTTAAAATTTACTATGATTATTCAACTTTATATGGCTATTCATTTATCTTTGACTGGATAGACATGCCAAAAACAAAATAAAAGTAACACATACACTTGATTAGTACTCTCTCCATCCGACGAAGCCTGTCTGCATTAGAAAAAACTCAGTTTCATCGCTTGATTTTGTTCCCTCGTACGGGAAGGGGGGAGGGATTCTATATTTTTGATTGAGCCTTTGAGTCCAATAAATTTAACTCATTTCAAACACAAGCTGGCTTAATTGAACGGAGGGAGCGTTTGACAACAAATATGCTGCATTTTCTTTTTGTGAAAGATCGATCTAAAAATAAGGGAAAATAATATAATAAATCATAAAAAAAAATTATAAAAATGACACACTGTAGCAAATATTTGCAAAATAGGGTATCTGACAAGCCACGCAGGCGCCCGCGTGGCGCGGGCGCTTACGTGGTTTTTTTTAAAACCAAACCGAAAGGCGTTGGTTGACGCCTGCCTTACGATTTTCCGTCCCATTTTAAATAGGCACTCACTTCAACGATACATATCTCTCTTATTTCTAACCCATTTTCGCCCTTTTTTTTTCATTCTTCCTTATTTTTAGTGTTCTTTCTAGTCATTATGATATCACAAAGATGTTGAGCCATCACACACCATTTATCGTAGTTTTTGTAGTATTTTTTTGATAAATAGCATGTTTGCGATATCATTATGAACAGAAAAATCACTAAAAATAATGAAGAATGAAAAAAAATGGGCGAAAATGGATAAAGAATGAGAGAGATATGCATCATTGAAGTTATCACCCCTTTAAAATGGGACAGATTTGTTTTAGTGGGACATATTTCAATGATGCATATATCTCTCATTCTTCATCCATTTTTGCCCATTTTTTGTATTCTTCCTTATTTTTAGTGATCTTTCTGGTCATAATGATATCGCAAAGATGTTGATCCATCGCATGCTATTTATCGAAAAAAATACTACAAAAATTATGATAAATGGTATGTGATGGCTCAACGTCTTTGTGATATTATAATGACTAGAAAGAGCACTAAAAATAAGGAAGAGTGAAAAAAAAATAGGCGAAAATGGGTTAGAAATGAAAGAGATATGTATCGTTGAAGTGAGTGCCTATTGAAAATGGGACGGAAAATCGTAAGGTAGTAAAAGGCCTCTTGTTACCGACGCCTTTCGGTTTGGTTTTAAAAAAAAAAAGCCACGCAAGCACCCACGCCACGTGGGCACCTGCTTGGCTTGTCAGATACCCTATTTTGTAAATATTTGCTACAGTGTGTCATTTTCATAATTTTTTTTTACGATTTATTATATAAATTCCCCTAAAAATAATCATAATCAAGTAGTGTCTTCATGGACTTTACACCTCCATCTTAGCCTGTGTTAATTCTTGTGTTAACTCTTTTGCAAGGAACAGCAAAGACATATCCTTCTTCCGCTGTTCTAAACCCTTGTTCATAAAGCAAACCCATCAAGCCCAAGAGCGACAAATTTGGGCCCAGGCCAACTGACCCGTCTCCACAAACATCAGGTCCAATTCTATGATAAGCGGAGGCCCAACCATGGCAAAAGCGTAAATACAACGTAATCCTTCTCGTATTCGTATTCGTCGTCTTCAATTCCCTTGCTTGGCCGGGGTGGACGAAATTCGTGATTCGTCTTCCCCAAATTCCGTCCAATTCCGATCCTTTGCAAACCCTAATTTGATTCAATCTTCCGATTGCTGCAAATTTGGAGGGATGGTGCTGTCACAGAAGCTGCACGAAGCGTTCAAGGGGACGGTGGAGAGGATCACCGGGCCCCGCACCGTCTCGGCGTTCAAGGAGAAGGGCGTCCTCAGCGTCAGCGAGTTCGTCCTCGCCGGCGACAATCTCGTCTCCAAGTGCCCCACCTGGTCTTGGTATCCTCCTCTTCCTTCCTCTGCTTCTTTCCGGCTTCCTTCATTGCCAGTATTTTGTTAATTATGGTTTTTGGATATCACTTGATTGGTCGGAGGGTTTGGTTGTAATTGTTGATTTTGCATTAAAAATTTTTCTATTTGTGATCCTAGCTAGTGAAATCGGCACACTTGGAAGTATCTAGAAGTTGAAAGTTTTGATATCTATGATCTTAGCTGCTGAAATCAGCATACTTGAAAGGATCTAAAAGTTAAAAGTTTTGTTATTTGTGATCTTAGCTGCTGAAATTAGCACACTTGAGGTTATCTAGGAATCGAAAGTTTTTAGATTTATGTTCTTAGCTGCTGAAATTTGCACACTCGACAGTATCTAGAATTTTTTTAAACTCCAATTTTATGAGCATAAAACGAAGGTGGTGGCATGACTTTTATAAAAAAGAGAAGTAAAAATAAATAAACCTGACGATATGCATAGTTTCAACTGAATTCTTCTGGCCTATATCTTTGGGCATGCTCGTGTATAAGAAAAACATGGCATCTCGTTGGCTGCAATATGTATTGAACTCTTTATCATGAGCATCATCAAATGCATATTGCTTGTCTTACTATCAATCTATCATTGCCCATGTATGCCATGGACTGTTCTTCTTTCTCTTAAGACCTGAATTACCTAACTGTTAGGTTGTACTTGTGCTGCCAACTGTTCGACTTGTACAAAGGATATTGATAGCTTTCAGTGCTCGTCTTTGGAGTACACTTATATACTCCCTCCGTCAAAACAAACCTGACTGCATTTGAAAAATTACGGAACCAGCTTTAGGTGGCTGGATTTGTCCTACAGGCCAATAGATCCTCATGAGCCTGCATGTTCAGGGGTAAACGGAGGCTTGAAATGCTGTGGGCCCTACATGCCAATAAAGTTAACTCATCTTCGAATGCAGCCAGATCTTTTTGGATGGAGGGACTATATAAGGAGGATTAGTTGCAGGATCATAGTGTGAATACAGCATTCAACATTTGGCTGTATTGTTTTTGGTTTTAAGTGAACAAAGTATCAGGGGCATGAGCCAGTTCTAGTCTTAAGCTTTGTTATGAAACTATAGAATATTAGAAAAGTAGAATACAAAAATGATTTTTTTAGTGTGATAATATTCATATTGCTTCTTTTTTTTTATGACCATATCACCTATGATTGTTTCCATAATCAGGGAGTCTGGTGACCCAAGCAAGAGGAAGTCTTACCTTCCTGCTGATAAACAATATTTGATTACTAGAAATGGTAAGGAAACATCAGTTTCTCTTTTTGGACATGTTATTAATTTTTAGTTGTTGTAGTCAGCTAGTCAGTGTTGGAAACATATTTTCAACCGATTACTGAAGTAATCCATTTTTTGGCTGCTCCTTAATATTGCTACTTTTGTTTCAGTGCCTTGTCTTCGCAGAGCTATATCTGTAGAAGAAGAATACGAAGCTGCAGGTGGTGAAGTTCTTCTTGAAACTGAGGACAGTGATGGGTGGCTTGCAACTCATGGGAAACCAAAGGGTATACCTACGTGTGAATCATATCATTTAGCTATATAGGCCTCTATGATAATGATAACAGATTTGCAAAATTAATGCCATGTTTTCTTTCTTTCTGTCTTCCTTTCTTCCTCCTGGAACATTTTTTTCCTTTTTTTAATTTTCAGAAACAAAGAATGATGAGGTGGAGAATTTACCTTCCATGGAGACCTTGAAAATAAGTGAAGAAAAGACTATTCAGTCCATCCCATCTTATTTTGGTGGAGAGGAAGAAGAAGATATACCTGACATGGCAGAATATGATGACAGTGAAAACATTGTAGAGACAGATGCTGTAAGTTCTCATTTTGTTTTAACTTATTCTGCTTTGGAAAAAGCTGTTGATAGTTTATGAAAAATAATTTATAAGAAGATATTTGCAACTATCCATTTGGTTGGATAAATCATCCATTTTCCTGGGTATGAATTGGCAAGTGGTACCTGTGAATTATTTTTTTAGCTTCAACTCACGTTTATTTTGTTTTCTTCTAACTCTTTTTTAGTTTTATACAATTGCCTTAAATCTATGAATTGTCCTTGCTGCATGGTCTGGTCTTCCCTGGCCGCCAAACCAAAACAGCTGTGAGTCTGCCTGTACCAATTATGTTGATTTCAATGGTTTGTTTTTTATTTTTATTTATTTTTGTTTTTTTTTGGGGGGGGGAGGGGTCAGAAGTTTGGAATAAGTCCTCGTTTAGATGGCAATGATGATGGGTTGAAAAAAAAAAGAAATAAAAAGGGAAATGTTCTTTATGCTAATCCGCAAACTATGTTGCTTAATGTTGCTTATCACTGACGCAGGCAACTCTCCAATCCAATTACTTCATTACACATGAGCCTGATGATGACAATATCTTACGAACTAGAACATATGATATCAGCATCACGTAAGTATATTGCCTTTATCTTTGGTCAATATGATATTTCTATAGTAATAGTTTATGGAGAGTTAGCATAAGTGATAAGGGTTACATTCATTTGTTTAGTGGATCAGCCACATAAACTTGTTCATTTCAAGGTTATTAGATTCAATCTAAAATGCCTAATTTTTTGTGTAGGTATGACAAATATTATCAAACACCCCGAGTGTGGCTTACAGGATATGATGAGGTGCTAATCTTGTTTACTGTACTGTACTTGAAATCCTGTGTTGTAGCACATTGTTATTAGACAAAAAAATTTCTCGCATCTTCTGTTTTTGTATTATTACTTGAAAAGCGATAAGAAAACACTTGGATCAGCTTTTTGAGAGCTTAAACTCGTGAGTAATATTTTAAACTGTTGAACAAATTGCTATTTCAATGGAGTTAACCTGAACGAGTAAATCTATTTGATCTCACTGTAGCTTCTGGGTGCATTAATAGCTATATTTCAAACTTTCTTTTGACATATAAATGCTTTGGTAGACATGATGTTGTTTCTTCTTTGTAGTCAAGGATGCCCTTGCAACCAGAGCTCGTACTTGATGATGTGAGCCAGGATCATGCACACAAAACGGTACACATTTAGTCTCTTACTCTCTTCTGGTTTTGACATCCATTCACTGTACCAGTTTTTTGAGGAAGTAATTTGTATTATGATCATGATAAGAACAAAATATAATATGCATATTTAATTAATCATTTATACGTTTCTCAGAATTAGGATGTATTTCAGATACACTGCATTCATTGTTTTCATAATACTATTGATGTGTAAAGGTTACCATTGAGGATCATCCGCATTTGCCTGGGAAACATGCATCAGTACATCCTTGCCGACATGGAGCTGTTATGAAGAAAATAATTGATGTCTTGATGTCTCATGGGGTTGAACCTGAAGTTGACAAGTAAATTTCTTCTCTTTCTCATGACCTGGATTAATAATTTAGGGCCTGATGTCTGTCACGTTTATATTTATTCCTTGCTATATATTCATTAACTTCTTAACTTCTGGTAAATAGGTATCTCTTTTTATTCCTAAAGTTTGTCGCGTCCGTGATTCCCACAATTGAATATGACTACACAATGGACTTTGATATGGGCAGCTCGAGCCAGTGATTATTTGTCTTGATCAATGGTAATCTTTTAGTAACTTGCTTTTATAATAACTTGCACATCTCGTCTTCTAGAAGACGTTGTAGCCTTTCTACTGGTTTTGTAGATGCGTGCACATACGGTTTGCGTTTTGCTTATAGTTTGTCCAATCCTATTCTCATTGTAGCTTCTCTTTCTCCCTATGCAGTGAATATTGCAGCTCTGGACAAGCTTGAAGCCCCTGGGGCGTATTACTCTTTCGCATTACATTCATCTGTATATAGAAACACTCGGGGTCAAAATGCTGGGTTGCAGAGTGTGCTTCAAGTTGTAAATTGTACTACGGTTTTCCCGATTTTAATTTCATTATTGTGCAAAAAAAAAACTCATTATTATTGTGCGTCAGTTTATGATGTAACATAACACGTAACTTATGAAAAAATTGATCAGTTGCTTCCGCTTTTTATCTTATCCAATGTTTAGATCATCCAAATTCAGCAAGAGTTTTTCGTGCAAAATGAAAATATAAACCCGAAACGGGGCCATCCTCATTCCAGTTGTACCGGCTATAGCTTGTTGCAGTTGGCATTCGGTCCCCTACAATAAGGCCTCATTATGTCGAGGTGCACCAACCAAATTTCCTTCTAAAATTAATCTACAACCATTTTTAGTGCAACACGTGATTCATGTTGTGAGATGGTTTTTCCAGTTTCTTGCCCATCCATGCTCAGATCGACGACGTATTTTTCCCACGAAAAAAATGTATGAACCATGTGATGAATCTTAGATTTTGTTAAAAGTAATGCTGTAAACGTATGAAAACACCATTCTCAATCCAGACCATTTATCTTCATCATCTTCTCCATGGAATTGTTATTTATGACAAGAAGGCCACCGCCTAATCCACTATCGTTCTTGTCGGTATGATAATTACTCCAGAAAAGAAAAGGTTTTATCCTTGTCATGTAGGCCACCACCATCATTGTCGTTTATATACTTTTACATTCACGCCCCAGCAACCAGAAAGAAAGAGATAGATCCAGAACATGGCCACCTTCTCCCCAGCCCTTCTCCTCCTCCTCTCCGCCACCGCCCTCTTGGCCGCCCCCTCCTACTCCGTAAGTCATTGATCTGATCACGCTGCATGCATGCATTACATTACATTAGATCTTTTAATGGCACGTAAATATCTTGTTCTGTGATCTCATGCAGGCCTCAGATGAGTGCGTGTACACCATCTACCTGAGGACCGGCTCCATCATCAAGGCCGGCACCGATTCCAAGATCAGCGCCACCCTCGGCGACGCCGCCGGCCGGAAGGTGGTGATCCGGGACCTGGAGGACTGGGGCCTCATGGGCCTCGGCTACGACTACTACGAGAGGGGCAATTTGGACATCTTCAGCGTCCGGGGGCCGTGCGTGTCCGGCCCGCTCTGCCGGCTAAACCTCACCTCGGACGGCACCGGCCCTCACCACGGCTGGTACTGCGAATATCTGGAGGTCACCGCCACGGGCCCCCACCGGGGCTGCACCCAGAGCATCTTCTACGTCCGGCAGTGGCTTGCCACGGACGCCGCTCCCTACCAGCTCACCGCCCTCCTCGACGGCTGTTCTCAGGTGCCACCGGAGCATAAGTCTGGCCCGTTCGTCATCTCCCGGGACGGATCCGACCGAGCCTCCTCTCAGTGAGTCAATGCGGTTTATGTGTCCGGTCCGGTTGGACTTGAGATAGATCTTGTTGAATGTAATCAGAGTTGTCCGACTAGTGGAGTGGTTGTAATGTGGTGAGGACTGAGTGGGGTCCACCTAGTTTTGGTGTGTAATAAAGTTAATCCTGTTTTGCAAGTGATTAATTTATATTCATCTTCCAATCATCATCTCTTATTTGACTGGTAAATGTCATTGTTGTTTTTTTGCAACTTGGTAAATGTCATTGATGTTAGCCAAAGGAAAAGGGTCATTGATGTTGGGATTTATCAGGCATTGGATATGTTTATCAACAATCAGCTTATCTTCCATTGGTACAAGTAGCTCTTAGGAGACCAATTTGGCATTCCAGATGTGTGGATTTAATTGCATAAACAGGAGGGTACTTATTTCATTTTTGTATACAATTTTATTTCAAATTTATAGAAATGTATTTACTTGGATTATATTGTTTGGCCTTTAGTTGAAACAGTACTATATAGATGGCACTAAGTGCGCAAAATACTGCACGTAAGGCTGTCTGCAACTTTACCCAAAAAAAAAACTGTCTGCAGTAGAGGGCTATGGCTGGCCATTTGTAGGCTATATGAGGGTAGCTACACTACTGTTACGTTACTAGAAATGTACCACTTAGCGGCCATATGCATACATTACCAATTAATATAGCTACACTTTAATACTAGGTAATGGAAACTATCTAAAAGAAAGTAAATTAAGTAATGCACATTCCAATACTTAGATCTCAGTAAACGTAATTCAGCAGTACACCATATACTTTCAACTGCGAGACCATCACAGGCTACGTTTTCCCTCTAGTATAGTAGTAGTATAAATAATCCTACGACTACATTTTGTACTAACACAGAAATATCACGTTGCTAGGTCCCACAATTACCTTAGTACTAATACTCATATACAACCCGCATCTGCATCCAAAGGGATCCTGATATCTTGGTGCATATTCATAATTAAATAGATATATGCATCAAGGCGCATATTAATTATTTCCTATATAAAATTTCATCTTGTTGTAGATGTATTTTATGATACAAACCAATAAATAAATCAAGTGTCATGTTTCCTAATTTAGTTCTTATCAACTTTCAAATGCTTAAGCAGCAAAAAATTGCTTTTTCATTTTTTTATCACCTGTGAATCCCCCAAACTATCAGCAATGCTACGAAAACAGCAAATCATATACACAAATGAGCAGGCTCGCCCACTCCTATAATCTTCAGTTAGTCATCTTTCATTGTAATATCATGTCTCCTCCTCTGCCCAACGTCCACTAGTAGAGTAAGAAGGGCCTCACACACCTCAGCGGAATTAGCTTCACTAGGGTCATCACTCAAAGATGAATAAACCATCCAAGCATGGTCTAACTTACGCTCCAGCCTGACCACGGCAGAGCCAGGTACTTCTGCATCACGCCGGGTTACAAGTCCATCGCTTTTCTCACCATACCTTATCTGGAGTAGCTGTGCACATGCAGCCATTGCAGCAGCGAGAGGTATTACCACTGGAACTCTGGTTGTCTGGCCAGCACCAAGGGTAGACACTACAGGTAGTTCTGCATGAGCAACATGTGACAGCGTTGCAAGAACTGCTGGTGAGATTCCAGCTTCTGTATGAAAGGAAACAACTGGAAGTTCCTTGGGCAAATGGTATTTTCCTAAAAATTCCTTCCTCCTCTCATATGTGAGGTCTTCTAGAGCTCGCATATCACCCTAAGAATGAACACCATAGTGAAGTAATCCACCATAAATCTCTAGCCAAATCCTAAGTAGTAATGAATATAGATACCTTAAGCACTTTACAAATGACAATCTCCATGAGCTGACGCAAGTTAACATAATCTCCAAGCTGCCCTTCACGCAAAATATCTGAAGCAATAGAACTGCCTCCATATGGGCTTTGAGCCAACGCAAGTCCAGCAACCTTATCTTTCAGTTCAGGCCAATACATGGACAAAGCAGCTGCTGCATCCACTCCACCTTTACTATGTCCAAGTAGCAGGACACGTTTATTGGAGCCCCAGTAAATTTCCTCTATATATTCTTTAATTTCTCTAGCATTTTTCTCAACCGAAGCCTGAAATACTTAATTATTAAACATAAATCTATGAATGATACAAGATAGATAAAACCCAACAATTAAATAGCTACCTCACTGTGAATCTTTGCTATATGACAAGCCAGCCCCATCTTCGAGAAAGACAACTTTGTACTAACAAAATAAAGGGGGCCATGGTTGCTAAATAATCCTTCAAGGCCAAAACAGAAAAACAATAAGCTTATTACAATTTCTCAAATTTTGGTTGCAATATAACTTACAATTCTTACCAGGAATCAATAAGTACACCATTGAATTTGGCAGCTTATGTTCACCTTTTCTGCAAAATGAAGCACAATTTTAAGTGATGTGCATCCAAGCTATTTGTTATTCAGCCAGTTAAACTGAAAAATACTAAAATAACCGTAGAAGTTTCTTTTTCGGCATCAGCCAGTTTTTTTAAGAATCGCCCATCATGCCAGTGGGTAGGACACATCAACATCAAAATAAAAGGGAGTCATACACATACCTCACATTATCAAGTATCTCTGAATATCTTTTGGTCTCATCTTCAACTTGCTGCATGCCAGGAGCACGCTGCAACCATCCAATATCATCTGCCGATCCACGTACAGTTTTGCGAACACGAGAAACAAGGCTGAAAGCCCAAATATGAACATTTTCCATATAAGAAATGAATGACAGGGATCCTAGTTCTTCCAATTTGAATCCAGATTGCTAAAATAATTTCAGATTACAAAATCAAGATCACACCTTTGGAAAATAGAAGTCCCATTATGAACATTTGTAATTGTTCCTGAGGAACTGGATGATGCATTTGAAGATGAGCTTGTTCTTGAGCTTTCTAACCTTCCACTCACAGATGTGCTAGAACAGGCCACGGCAGAATTTCCAAAATGCGCAGAATTCCCCATAGAAGTATGATCATCACCAGTTAAAGAGCCTTCTACATGCCCCGGTGAGAATGTTGTTAATTCTACACCATTAATGTCATCCTTGGGTTCTGTACAGGAGCAAAATCATTTTGGTTAATTAATTTCTTCAATATAAGCAAAAAAACTTAAATAAAAAAGGAACCTGGAACCATCAGATTTTTGGAAAAACAAATAACTAAAATATGCAATCTTAGAAGAGTCAAAGAATTACGAGAAAATTTGAGTTCACGACGAGAATGTTGTTATGGTTTAAAATATCAGCGGAAAAGAACCAACATAATATAAGTGCAACACAACAAAGTGACTACAACCTAGGAAGCATGGATACGGATACGGAACACGGGAATGATATGATACAGGTGCGGCGATACGGCAATTTTAAAAAAATAAGGATGCGATACAGAGGAGATGTTTTTATTAGATTATCATTTTTTATAAATATTTCACACATATTGGAAAATGTTGCAATTGTTTGATGGTTCATTACTTAATAAGGATTTGGTGAAGTAATTTATAATTGGTGTCTCATACAAAGGTAGGACAAGCATGCAGCTGTGTCTGACGGGGACACAGATACAATATGGGTACAGAACCCATTTTGGAGTATCCGCGCTTCCTAGACTATAACCGTAATCTAATCTATGTTGGCTTTATCTGAATACTTAAATACTCCCCCTGTCCAAAATTATTAAGATTTTCCAAAATGAACTAACATTCATTAATTTTGAAAAACCTTATGTTAATAATAATTCCGGACTGAGGGAGTAGTAAATAAAGGTAAATTGACTTAAGAGTCATAAAGCTAATGTAAGCTGAAGTAAAATACACAGAAAGAGATTGATAAGCATAACAAATAAATAAAGCTGTACGGGTCTATGAAAGAATGACAGCTCACCAACAAAGTTGGGAAAACACTGAGTCAGATATGAAGTTGTCTGTGAAAGATATGAAGCAGCATCGCCAAGAGCTGGAACCGATGTAAACAACTGTGGCATAAACCGCTCGCTACTTGAAGTGTTATCTCTGGCCTAGCAAAAGAGCAATAGCAAGATAAAAAACATTGCAATACACTTGGCAAGCAAAATTCAAAATGCAAATAAATAATTTTAAAGCACAAGGATAAACAGAAAAGAGAATATTAACTACAGCAGATTTTCATCAGTTGAACACTAGCATGAGCCAGATTATCCAAGAAGCGTCAAAACATATCTGAAATTTGATGATGAAGAAAAAATGACAAAAAAATAACTTCATAAGCAGTGCACTATTCTCACCAAATCCCTGGCTGATTCATCTCGAGAAAATGGTCCGGTCTGCATAGTTGCAACAAACTTCTGACAAGCAAAAGAAATAGTCATAATTCATGCCCATATTATCTTCTTCCAATTGCATATGAATCAATATCTTTTTTCTCATTAAAATGAGAAACATACAACAATAATAGCCAACGACCCACTTGAATTAATTCTAGAACTATACAAACATAAATCGCATAAATTTTAATTTCTTCCTTCAGGTGATGTACGAAAGACATATTCAGAAAGAGTTCAGATATATTCCAATGCACTACAAAAGCTTAGCAAGTGAATTTATACCAAAACCCAACACTGAAAAGCAAGATTCTTATTCTACATCAACATCAACATTCCCAATCCCTATCCTGTTCGTGCCCCAAATTACCATACTACAGTAAATTACCCCACAAATTACCTACCCCAACCAGGCTTGGAACCACTCGACGCGTAAAACAAACAATACTAATTACTACACTAATGATTCTTAACGATCAAAATTGCAGATTTAAAGCACGGAATTCACATAATCTCTCTTTCCCAGAATCAGTACAACACTGCAACAATAAAATTACTTAAAACATTGTGAACATTACGCGAATTGAAACCACTGAATTCCTCCATTATGAATAGAAAGGGATCAATAAATGAAGTAAAAAAACAACTTGAGAATCAATCAAATTCACCCTCAAGCACAGAAAACAAAAAGAAATTAAACAAGAATCTGAGCTCTTACCAAAATCAGAGATTTGATTTTGGAAAAGAATTGGAGAAGATCGGTGATGGAGGAGAATGGATGGAAGGGTTTGCCACAGACTTTTGATCAACTACCGTTCAATGATATTCTAAAATTCCGAGAAAAGTGGAGGCCCCCGCCATTTGCGTGGCGCGAACCTGCACGCAATCCACAACCGTCTCGCCCGCCTTGGTCGGCGGCCTTGGAATTTGAAGAAGGGTGATACTTTTCGTGACCCCAAAATTTTCCGGTAACACCCACTGAAAAAAGTCATATTTTTTAATATGCTCAGTGACACCCCTGAATGTATATTTTAACGGTAGATGTCGATCGACAAAAATCTTACTATTTGACAATAACATTTCATCGACATAAATAATAATCATTTCATTAAGTTCAATCTATCACTATTATTTACTTAACAATAGCGTCTTAGGGGCCGTTTGGGGCGTGATTAAAAACAAAACATCTAGATGGGATGTTTTGCTACACTGTAGCATCCGGATATTTTATATATCCAGCTGAAACACCTCAGGACGTGTTTCAGCTGGATGTAAAAATCCACATGGATGCTACAGTAGATATCCAAGATCCAGTCTGGATATTTTTGCAATAATCACGCCCCAAACAGCCCCTTACTGTCGAGTCCTATGAATGAGAGTAATATGGGTTCTATTAAATGTGTGGTATTACCGGGAAAAATTAAGGTGTTGAAAAATATCACCATTGAAGAATTGAACCCAAATTTTTATATTTGCACTCTAATTTTTTTAATATTGACGTAAGCATCTTTTGTTTTGGTTTATTGCATATGGCTCCCTCTATTCTTTTTTTTTATAAGACCCTCTCCTCTTTAAAAGTGGGAATGTCTGATCGAGGAACTACGTGGCCCAGCCAGTTGCTGCCTAGAGAAATAGTATCGGCCCACACAAATTAGTTGGGCCTTATATGGTTCGTTATGGATTAAATAGATTGGGAAGTGAGTTGGGCCTGATCTAGGACTTCTGGAGATTTGTTACTACAGTTTTTTTTCCTAATTTTTTGGATTATTCTTCAAAATCAGTGAATCTCATCTTCAATCAGTCAAACATTCTTCAAGTTCTCCAATTTTTTAAGTGTTATGCTTTTTAGAATACTAAACATTTTATCTGAATGTATTTGGCAATTTCCCACCTATTGCTCTAGAAAAAAATAGGAAAAAACCAAATTTGTGGTCTGATTCTAATTGGCCCACCGTGTGAGTTTTTTATTTTATTTTTTGGCTAAAATTCCTGCCTCACATGAGTTGTGATCTCTAAGAAGCTATACAAAGGGATGAGTAGTTCGCCACCCTACGATTTAGCCAACCCAACCCTTTTCATAGGAATTGAATGTCCTCTGTCCGTGTATTTTCAGACGGTGGATATCGATTCTGTGTAGTGCAAAACTGTACCTGAATTTCGATTTGTGACAATGAATCTGGAGGAGTTAACTAAGATGTCTTTTTTGTTTTTGTTTTTCTTGCTTGCTAGAGATACTAGCTAATCAGCTGATATACTACTAGAGTACTAGTTAGTATCTCCATTCTCCACGAGGCATCGTGGCGTTTATGGTGTGCAATGCCTAAGCCTCTTTTTAGTTCTAAATAATAATACTTATTTTTTATAACTAAATACCATCTATGGGACAAAAGATGTCACTATACTGAAGTGGGCAGTTTCCTTGTTCAACATTTTTTTCTATACTGAACTTGTCCAACATAGATTACTATTTTGGCTTGTCTTTCCTGAGGATAGCAAAACAACTCATTATGGGCCTGTTTGGTTGCAACTTCTTGAAATAGAAGAAGTAGAATCTAGGGTATTCTGCTTATTGAATTTTGGTTATGAAGTGATGTGTGTTTGATTGGATTAAGGAAAAATCAGCTCTCTGTGAGTAGTCTATTTGGCAACATAAGCAGAAAGCAGATTCTAGAATGCTAAGTTACAAAACTACTCCTCATGCTAAAGATCCATGTGATCGAACGGTTGAGACTGATCCCCCTATATTATCCCCCACATTAATTTTTTTTTTTTCAAAATCATCTCAACGTAGTTCCCATTGGGAACCAAATAAGACATGGGACGAATGGATTATAAATTAAGGAAATTCTTTGTTGTTTATTCAACCAGGAAATGTACTTGGGATTTAATTTATTCAGCACACTGATAGAATTACTAACAACTTACAAAATTACAACAATTTTAGCAAAAATTTTAAAATTGTCTCAATTGGTTTATGCAATAGCCATTTACTACAATCGAGCCTCCATTACAAGGTCTTCCTAGTATAGAGGATCGAGTTCCTGTATATAGTTCAAGCAGCTGGGATGACAACATAGTTGAAGCAATATCTAAATTGCTTAAGTACATAAAGGCAAGGCTAAAAATAGGCTATATCTGACGAATTAGAAAACCTTACAAAAAAAAAGGTCAAATTTTTTTAAATTTTCAAGAAAAAATGTTACTTAACAAGAGCATAATGCTTTTTTATCACTTTTTATTTGTCTCCGCATAAATTTTCCTAAAAATTATTTACTACCTATTTCCTTGAAAGTTAGTAAAATAACGTAATCACCATGATCAAACAGCTCTCCAAGTGGACTTGATGAATTTGTACGCCTTGCTTGTTTCCCATCAACGGCATCAAAGGTCTGGAATAACATTAAATAAATTTTAACAGATTAACTAAAATGCCAAAAGAGTTCAGGACAAGACTACAAACAAAATCCTCCACCTACATGCCTAAGAAATGGTAAACTAAAACCTTGTCATCTACTGTCCAATTAGACTTGGGCAAATTGATCAATAAATTTAACAGCTCTCTGAGCAAAATACAATAACAATATACCGGAGTATATTTGATCTATACATGAAATATGCATTATATTATCTCCTAAACTTATATTTATGCTAGTGTTTGGTTAGAATAACTACTACTTTAATATAATTTTTGGTTTTTGTAGGAAATGAGAGCAAAGATGCAAAAATATGGCGAAAACGGACTTCAATGGTCAAATTATCATAACTCTGCGTACAAATGTCGAATTGGACTGATTCAGGTCTCATGTTAAAGTTTAAGATGTCAGCTTTCCAACGCCACCAACCACGCGCAATTCGGAGTTTGGAGCAAAAAGTTATAGTCATTTGAAGATTCCGGACAGTAAAAACGATCGACCGCATCCTTACGCGATCGATCGCGTCTTCCGCGTGAAAACACTACATTGGAGAAAACGATCGATCGGACACCAAAACGATCGATCGTATCTACTGGAATTTTTGGACTTGCGAAGACAGTAAAAACGATCGATCGGCTTCGTCCGGCATCGTTCGCCATACGATCGATCGGAAGCAATTAACAAAGGAAAACGGCTTCGTTCGGCATCGTTCGCAAGGCGATCGATCGTTCTATACGGGCGATCGATCGGTGCATACGGAAAACACAATTTAACCCTATTTTGACTCGGATTTGGAAGGGGATTTGAGGGCTTTCCTTCACCCCTATATATATGCCTTAAGGGAGAACGTATGGGGTATGCAAGAATAGAGTTTTGAGTTCTTTTGGAGTCCTTGGAGGCTAGAGCAAAGGAAGAAGAAGAAGAAGAAGATGAAGAACTTGTTGATGGATTCTCTTCCCATGCTTGGCTAGACTCTCTTCCAAGGCGTAGATGAAACCCAACTGATTGGTTGTATTGTTTCTTTCTCTCATATTATGTTTTTATTCTAGTTGGTGTATGAATCTTTGTTATGCAATAAAAGTTAATTCATTAGAGTTTATTCTTTGTACTCGAGAGAGACAAGAGTGGATCTTTGTGGATTTCAATCTGAAAGAGCACTTGCGTGTCCGAGAGGAACGTAAGGGCTCTGAAGTGTTACATATTAATAAAGTCTCATTGGTTTATACTCGAGAGAGATAGATCACAGTTCCATGTTTTAATAGATTTATGTGTTACATCCGAGAGGAGGGCACTATAATTTGAATTGACAAGTGTATGTCCGAGAGGAATACACTAGCCAACTGGAAATCTGAATTCAAAAGAGAGAGAGAGACGATACACTAGTCTATTGTGGTGGATTCAAAGCCTTGGTACTTCTCCTATTGATTAATCTCAGCTTAGTTTAATTAAAGTTCATTGCTTTTCTCTAGATTAATTAAAAACTGCCGCTTTTCTCTTGAATTTGGTAGAATATTAATCCGTCCCTGAGGTTCGACAACCCTTTAATACTCACTGTAGTACAATTGCCTTGTGCACTTGCAAGGGTTTTATATTTAAACGATCAATATTGTCATTGACTTTTTTGTCATAAAACAAAAAAAGTAGTTCTACACCAAAATAATTTACCTTACTCTTTATATAAACAAAAAACAGTACTATAAGCATTACTGTTTGCCAAACCAAAAATAAGCATGCAACAGCCTTAACCTGCTTCAATTGGATTCATAAGTATTTCATATGTTTGACAACTACGGTTTTAGAGTCTCAAGTATATTTAAGCATAGCACCACAATGAGTAAATTAGGCCACTATCTGGACGTGCCAAAGTGTCACGCCCCAAATTTCAAAACCTCGAATAATACACGGAAGCACTAACTCAGTTAAGGTCATGAGGCTAAAACCCGAAACGTGACCGAATACTCGATCACATTTCGTCAATCTCATTCCAGAATGCTTAAACAACATCCGTTTACAAAAATCTTAAATAATAAAAACAAACTATGGTATTACAATAATCCAGTCAAATAACCAACAAACATCACATTAAAATTCAGCACACAGGCTGATCAGTTCTCCACAAATAGAAAATTAAAAACAATAATTAAATTTACTTCTATCAGCTTTCCACCATCAGACTCCATAGCACGTACCTTGCTAGTTCCTTTCCACTTTAATTCCTGCATCGAGAGATGCATGAGTATTTCGAAAGAAATACCTAGTAGAAGCCAAGAAAAACCCACAACAGATAATAACAATAGGAATATTGTTAAAATGAGAATTAAAGACACATTTAAGCAAATCAGGTTGAGCAAATATAGAGTTCACTTACCTGGATAATAATTATCATCATAGACCATCAACGGTCAAGAATCATTAACTCAGATCCCAAACGTACAGAGCGTCGAAAAGATCAATAAAAATATTGACTCCAAACATACAGAGTGTCGGAGACAACAATTTCTGCTCTCTGTTTAGTCCACTTCCCCTATGGACATCAATTACCAGATCATCTTAGAGGTTCTACAGAGGAACCCGGCCATGCGTCTAGGGATGTTGGTCCCATCGGTGATTACGGGCACAATAGACTGAGACTGCAGACCTTCCACAATATCATACAGTCTAAAACGCACGCGTTGCCGTCATCGACTGAACTACAGAGGTTCATATATAATCTGAGATCACAAAGGATCTAACAATAGCTTGTGAGCATACTATGATTCCAATCTAAGAGCATTCATCGAACTCTTAGTGGAGAACCAGTTTACATAGAACTGAATTTGTTTAGAATTAACAAGGGTTCTCTCAAACAGAGACCCATACCATAATCATCAAGAAATAGACTCTCAGAGGAATAAGACAATAACTTTGTCAAGGTCATCGGAATGGACTTACATCGGAGTACTCAAAACTTTTAGAATGATCAACATTGGATGACTCTAATTAAGACTCATCAAGAATTGGAATACAGAATCACCTCATTGTACTTAGCTCCTAGATATAACAATTCCCATGCATAAGAATTTAAGGTCACCAATATTAGGAATAGGTCAAACGTGGTGTACAAAGTCTTTTGGATTTGTACGAGAGAATTCCTTGAACGATAGATCAATCAAGGACTTAGACTCAAAGAGACAATTAATTTCAGACAGAACCCATGACTCACTTTTCCTACTCATATAATCTGATATTATTGTACCCTGTATCCGCAGAGTCTTACAATATAGAAATCCCATCATAATATTGTATATATATACATACTTATAATGTATAGTATACAACCTAATTAGGGTTTTAACATGCACACATTGTTCTGCCCCATGCAAAATAGCTGACTTCTAACCACTACCACTACTTATCCAGTATGTATTAAATTCTGAAATTTTTATCTCAGTTAGCTTTATCTATCTAGTTTCTAACCCATCCAATGTTATAATTTTCCGAGTTGTATATATTTACTTATGAATTTTCGATCATTGTTGGTTGGTGCAGAAACAGTCGTGGCCGAGAGCAGTTATCTTAATCCACTTTAATTATCTGCTGATTAACTCGTAATTAATTACTTAATACTACTTACTGACATAAAGAATCCACTCTCTAAGTATTTTACAGAACCTCTTCAACTCTGATTTCAAATAATTTTCTTACCCTTTGTACATATTTTTTAAGATTATTAGAGTATATAACCATATCTTCACCAAAACCGGAAAGAATTTAAGTAAGACAATTAATCACAGACGCTGGTCAACACCAATACATGCTGACACGAATTTCAGAAGGTAAACTGAAACATCAGAGGCAATAGTATTTAATTTCATAAGAACTAGATCAAAAATTGTATAGGAATCTCAAATCGATTATCAAAATTGGATCAAGAACACTTGTATAATATGAAACGACTCGATCAATCAATAAAGCTGTCATCTTTCACTGGACAGAACAAGATATGACACACAACAGCAAGTTATGACAAAGATTGAATAGTATAGCCTCATGGGAATGCATTCTAGGCTTGTATGTGAAGAGCAACCACGTGATACACAAAAGAAACATTTTTTATCATGCATTAAGCATACATGTATATTCAAGACAATACTTTACATGAAACCATATTAATATCCAATCATTGACATCATAACATTATTTCAACATGTAAGAAGAATCATATTCATGAGAATTCAGAGAATCAATTTGTGGTAAAAATAGTGCATCCTACCTCTTTGACGATTTGAAACTTCTACGAGAGTTTTGATCACCGATTGCACTAGCCTCATTCTCGTCGAACCACCACCACCACGATCCTTTGCGGAAAGGAAGAAGTTGCCGGTCGAAGGAGGAGAAGTGAGGACGAGTCCTCTACTAGTTGCACTCTTCTCAAGTCGACCAAAAAGAAAAAGAGAGTTGCCGGTCACTCTATTGGTGTGCTTAAATAGCACAAACCCTAATTACCTTGACTAATCTCCACCGTTGATTCACACACCATCCAAGGGTCACGATCCAACCACACTAGCCCATAATCCACCACAAGGACGTGCTTCTTTAATTTTCTCACCATTAGTTAGAGTTTCTGTAAGGACCCTCACCTTAAACCTGTTCAATTTGGTGTTACTTATCAGTTATCGTGTGGCTTAAGTATTTTCCGATTTAACTTAGTGGTTTTTTAAAATAAATGGGGTTTTAAAGGTTTTAATCAAAATCAACTTCACAATTATGAGTTTTAAGTGATTTTGGATCAAACCTAAATTTTTGAGATTTTTTTGATTTTTCACCAATTTTTCAAAAATTAGGGTTTGACCGGACCCCTGCGGGCCCTGCCGTCCAAAATTAGGTTTTTGTGACCAAAATGCCCCAAACATTAAAGAAAGTAATTATAAAATTTTTTAGAATTTTTTGGACTTAATTTCAGATTAAAATAGCTAATTTTTCCAATTTTAACCAAAAACCCTATTTTCACCCCATATTTTACTTAGGGTTACCCCAACTTTTTCTATAAAAGGAAATTATTGTGCCATTTCCCAATTTGGAGCTTCTTTCCCCATTGCTTGAAAAAAGAAAGGATTAAATGTATTTAGCCTAATCTCTCCTTATTTCTTTAAGGTTTTACTTAAGCATTCATTAATCTGGATTTCTTCATTGTTTCAATCTATTTTGAAAGCATAAAAACTACTGTTTTATACTTCTTTATTAAGCCCTAATCTTCAAAATCCTATGTTTATGCTTTTAAAAACCCTGGATCTAAGGTTTTCATTTGGTTTTCAAAGCTAAGTGGTGATTAGTAGAGTATTAATATAAAATAATCTTTTTGGAAGGTGTTGGAGGAGATTGAAGGTTCATTCTAATCAAGTCAAAGTAATGGGTTCTTCAATCTCAGCTTTGGGTAGTGAATGGTTTGTTTTAATAGTTTTTACTTGAATGGGTGTTCATGTTTAGGGCTATAATGGTGGATTTAATAAATACTAATCTTTTGCCATGATTTCTTGGGGTTTCATCTTAAAATGATATGTGGATATGTTCTGGAATGTTTGATGGCTTTTTGTCAATGTTTGAGGCATCTATTAAGCTTTCAAGATGTGTTAATGGAGTCTCGGTTTTTAAATATTTGAAAATGGAAGAGATGACCCGCGATCATCTTCTCGGTTTTGATTTACAGCCCGATTTTCAAATGGTCATAACTTTTTACTCCGAACTCCGAATTATGATGGTTGGTGGCGTTGGAAAGTTGACTTCTTGAAATTTAATATAAATTTTGAATCAATCCAATCTGATATATGTTCACGAAGTTATGAAGATTCAAACATTAGAGCTACTTTTTACCTCATTATTGCATCTTACTTTTGTTTTTCTACAAAAACCAAAAACTATATTAAAGTACCACTAATTCTAATCAAACACCAACATAAACACAAGTTAAAGGACTTATGGAATGTATAATTCATGTGTAGGTCATATGGCTTATGAGTAATTGAGGTGATCATGTTATGTTTTATTGTATGGTAAAAGAGCATGCTTGTAGGAGTAAGCCTTTAACCCTACATTGATGGATTTAAACTTGATGATAGAAATTATTTTGATTTCAATTAGAATCGTTATTTTGGAAGGTATTTAAGTATGCAAATATTGCTCACTGAGTTTATGTCAAAGCATGAATCATGTGATTAGAATATGCATGAGTATACACACACATGAGAATCTATTATGAGATTTTAGTTGATTATGCTTTGATTATGATGCATGAGGGGATGGATCGGGAGCAAGTTCCATGTGTTGGAACACACGTAGGATTGCTCACGGATGTATCATGATAGCATGCATCATGTATCGGACTTCATGGATGAAGTTTTATCGTTGTTAAACGGAATTGATCGATTGTGTGCAATGTGTGAGATTGTATGCCGGATTAATCAATCGATAGATTAATCAAAACTTGGTTGGTCCGAAAGGACATGTTTTCGATTTTGTTCCCTCCTGGAACAGGTTCACTCCCCGGGTTGAGTTTGATTGAAACATGTGGGGGCGAGGGATGAACTCGCCTCGCGGAGTTGAGAGGTCAAAAACCGGACACTGAGCACCCGGGTGGTAGGCTCTTGTGCACCAGCTACCACGTGTTCTAGTTTCTCAGGATGAGATTCGAGCTCTCCCCCACCGCAGGAGACTACCCAAGGCGAACACACCTGCTCTAGTTTCTCTATTTCAGATTCGGGCATCCTTGGCTAGGATTTCCCTGGGCGAGCAGCACGTTGGGATTGACCACCCCCTTTGTTCCAGTGGTGGGAACCGGACCATGATACGCTTTTGTGGCCTTGATTGTGTCCCGCCTTCGTGGCAGATTGTGTTACTCTTTGATAGAGGCATTCACCATTGTGATGATACATGCTTATTGCGATATTATGCATGATTGTACCATGTTTGGTTACATTGGACATGCAGGGTGAATTTATGAGATATGAATGCATGATTGTACTATGTTTTGGTTACTTTGGACATGCAAGGTGAATTTATGAGATATGAATGCCTGATCAAGATGAAAACATGTGAATGAGATATTCTTTATGCAGGATTATGTGTTATGAATACATGATATGGAAGTATGTAAATGAGATATGGTTATGCAAGTTTATGTGTTGTACATGCATGACTAGATAATAGGATAATCATGTCGATTATGGATTTCTAGCTTGTTATGATGCCTTATGATTTTTTATTATTGTCAATTATATAAAAACCATTATTGAGTTTTATACTCACCCCTCTTGCTTTGTTTTGTTTTGGGGCTGCATGGTGTGACACACAGACGGACAGGATCCTCTATTTGAGGAGCGATCATAGAGAGAGCGGGATTGGGCATGGATGCCTTAGACTTGATTAGTTTATCTGACTTGGAGTTATTTTATCTTTGTATGATGAGACTTGTAGACTCTTTTGATTCGAGCCGGTGTGTTGGCTCATAGTTTGCGATTGTGGGTTTGATGACTTGTCGACTTATTTTGAGTTAAGCTCTACCTTTATTCCTCTTATTTACTCTTGCTCAAAAATCTTTTGCGTAACTCTGTTAGTGAGACCGCCCGTATGAGGGGCATAAGTCTTCCACTATATCTCTTAACGTTGCCCCTGTGTGCCGGTTCGACTCTTGGACCGATTTCGGTTCAGATCGGGCGGTGCCCGGGGCGTGATAGTTTCCCCCCAATTATGGTGATTCAAAACCTTAATTCTCCACTTAGGGCAACTTCCTTATTTAAGTCAATCTCTCACAATTGATCTCCTTGCAATCAAAGGCCACAATCTCGTCCACAAACAGGAAGGGCCATCTATTTTGGACGTGGTCATCCACTATCCAAATCAGTTACCATCCCCTTTTAGTAGGAATTTAAATCCAATTAGTTAGATTAGGGTTGTAACCTCTCAATTTGAAAACCGACTTCACTGCCTCTTATCTCCACATGGCATGCCCCTAGATTAATTGGTAACTACCTAGGTTGCCCCACCAATCACGTCCAAAACTCCTTCTATTAGATTCCTTAAATTCCAATTAGAAAGAATCACAAATCAATTAATACACAAACTGGATTTTTGGACTAGATATTTATTCCTTTTAAAACCGGATTTGGAAAGAATTCAAAATTCCCTCTTCTCCTTGATTCTCTCTCTCCTAACCAAATCATGCCAACTCGTGCACCATGCCCAGGACGCTATGCCCACGTGGCTCAGGCCCTCAGGTGCTCCTGCATCTGGTGCGTGGCACACAGATGGACGGCTCCGATGTCCCGCGAGTGAAGTGTGCCGTAAAGTACTGCACAACTCTTGTACCACATCACTAATTCAAATTAATAGCTCAAAATATCAAATGAGTCTCTACACACTGGTCTCACACCCTGGCGTCTGGCCCCCACTCCTGGCATCAGGTGCACTCAGCCCCTGGCGCCAGGCCAGCCTTAGCGCCAGGTTGAGCCCAGGGCCAGGGCTAGTCCTCGTGCCCTGGTGTACAGCCTAATCTGATTTATCAATTCCACTTTTCTATAAGCATCACAAAACCAAATCGACACACCAGATTAAAAGATTTCAAAACAGGCATCAAAACTTTCCTATTTTAGAACAGTTTCCTAAAAATAGCAGTTTTGGTAAACTTACAGAATTTTCAGGCGTTACACAAAGTCTCTCTCTCTCATCTCTATGCGTGTTTCCAAGAAGACATTATAAAATTAGTAAAAGAGAGGAGAAAACCCGATATAGAAAAAGAAGGCCATGTGCAAAATGCACCCATCTTAGATGGGTATCAGGACATGCAAAAAGTAATTAGCTAAAATTCAAGACCATATCACCCAAAAATAACTCTCTCTCCAATAACATGTAATAGATCGTTATAGAAAGAAGGGAAACCTGATACAAGAAAAGTAGCATTCCATGTGCAAAATGCACCCATCTTGGAGGAGGGGTATCCAGCATAGGAGAATATATCTGCAATTGCAATAAAGTCATATCAGGTCAGCGTGCATCACCCTGTTCAAATGAACTAGCACAACAATAATGATATTTGAAGATCATAATTGTTAAGCATGAAAAATACACATTTTTATATGCCTTTTTACCTATTTGTTAGTCATGTTTTCCAATTAAAATGAGGAATAAAGTGAATTTTAGTCATTTGTTCAGTAATTCGGAATTAAATAAATAAGGCTCTCTAAATTGCTCAATTTAACACTGTTCCGTAATTTTATAAATATTTGGTGCGTCTAATTTGGGACATGTTTTATTCTGTATAGGTTCGCATGCTCGTACTGTTGAACAGCCAAAAGTGAAGCTGTTAGACGGGTTTTGAAATGCCAAAGCGACCCAAGATCTGAGATCACGCGCAGAGAAGATCTGGACCGTTGATGAGTCAGTCAAGAGAAGACGGGCGTGGAATTAGAATACAGAGCCATTCAGATTCGATCTAGCGGATAAGGATGAGACAACGGGTTTTAAGAGAGTAAAAGAAAGAAAAATGAAGAATGGGCCGGTTCACTGAAATAAATAAAAAAAATAAAAACAAACCCGAGCGAGGCTCGGGTGCTCTGTTCACTCGGGTGTTCTGGGGAAGACGAAGCAGTTGACCGATGGAGAGGGTGAACGACGGCGACGGCGGACTGAAGTGCTCGGCGGCTGGGTCCCGGCGGAGTCCGACGGCGGCGAACCAGCATTTGGATGGCGACCATAGGTGTTCAGTCGAGCGATAGCGGCGGAGTCCGAAGGCGGCGATTGGTTCCGGCGACAGCAGCGGCCGGCGAAGCTTGAGGCGATGATTGTCCACGGTGGCAAGAAACAGCAGCAACACAAGGAAAGGTGCTCGATTTGGAAGGTCTCAGATTGGGAAGCTTTATTTTGGGCAATTTGGCCCTGTTTCAAAGAGTTAAAGTCGTGATCTTTTGTTTACAAATTGGACCTCAATTCGAACCGAAAATTGGTGGATACAGATGAACTTACAGCAGCAAAAGGAAAGATTGTTTTTACACGAATTTGATTTGGGAAAAGCTGCTGATTTGGTTCTGATTTTAGAAGAACAGGAGAGTCGCTTTTTGGCCGTCTATAAAAACAGACACCGGCAGACAAAACGGACGGCAGTTCGAGCGGAAGGGACGACCAGACAATTCCAGAGCTCATTTTTCCAGTTTTCAATTCTCAATTTCTGTCTTTTATTTTCTTTACATCTCGGGTTCGATTGTATTACTGTGTGGATTCAAAGAACAGTTCGACATTTTTGAACTGCTGCTGCTGTGAACAGTAGTCCGTGGGGAAGAGGAACAGTACTTCTGGTTTATTTTCTATTATTCAAAAAGTCTTGTAAGTTGATTTTATCTTTAATACAAATGAATTCTATTATTTTTACAGTTAATTTCTATAGTATGAGTAGCTAAATCCCTGTCTAGGGCTGAGATGAAGCCATGATTAGTTGTAGGAATAGTATTTATGCGATGCAATTGTTTTGTCTAAATTAATGCGTTTTAACGATTGCTATTCTCAAATTAATTGCATTGGATTATATGTTGAATATGATATTTGGGTATTACCTGTGATTCATCGTATAATGGATACAGCTAATGATTTGAATCTCATCTATTGATATGCAAGAGAATGCAAAATCCTATTTAAAAATCTATATGCTTTAATGCTGAAATTTTCCGTAGGAGAATAGATTGAATTCCAATTCTCTACGAGATAATCGTGAAAACAATTGCTGATTTTAAAAGAAATATTCCTATGACTGTCATGTGCTGATTCTTATGCCCTAGAGTTTTAAATTCTTGATTAAAGCTTCAATTTTTATTTGTCAATTAGTTTCTTTTTCATAGATTATTTAATTGCCTTTAGATTAATTTCTTAGTTAAAGCTGTTTAATTGCATTGAGCCTTAGATTAGTCGTAGTTGTAGTGGATCAAATCAATTTAATTCTTCAACAAGGGTAATAATCTGATCTTCGAATTAGAATTCCGCTACACAAGTCCCTGTGGGTTCGACCTCGTAAGAATTGTGCGACTATACTCCAAACACGATTCGTACACTTGCGAGTAAAATTAGGAGACTAATTAAAACAACAACAATAATCATAATCATAATGATATTTGAAGATGAACAACGAATTTACAGGAGTAACATCCTCAGCCGTAAACCTTCAACCAATCTTAAAAAATAGTGCACTTATTACTAATAATACATTATAGCCCAAAAAGTTTTCTAAAATTGTAGATCATGTTCTTCACATAGTGGTCTGTTTCCTGTAACTTAGAGCTACACAATGGTCTGTTTCCTGAAAATGCTCAAGCATATGTTGATTGACAAATCGACTGCACAACGCATGTTTACAGGTCAAGCATAACCAGTTCTCTCTAGGATTGTCACATCTAAAAAAGACATGGATGCATATTAGATGAGGTTAACCAGGAATTTGTCTATAGTGTTTCCAGAAGCAGAAATATAAACACAGTTCAAGAATTTCAGTGCAAATCATTAGAAGCAGTCAGACCAAAATATGACTCGGCTTTAGAGTGAAGTGCAGAGGCAATTGTGAACTTTCTAGAATTCACTTATTCATAGAAGAAACATCTTCTCTCTTTGAATTCTCCTCTATGGTGTATTAAACTATAAGACCACACCCATATTTCACACTAAATTTCTACACAAGTTTCTTATAAAAAAGTAAATAAGTTAATAAACTGAACAAGTAAACTCCTTGTACAGAGATGAACACTAAAACAGTTCAGAATATATTAAAATCATGGCCACATTAAGGTCATAAAACTGAACATATTAAGGCCACGCTTTAGTATAAGAGTATTGAATAGGCATATCCCAGGAATAAATCACGATCATAACTTCTTAACCCAGGAGAATTTTGCAATTCTTGATGAGGATGAATAGCTAAAAAAAGTTTCTTCCACTTGATTCATGATTTGGAGACATCAATGACAAATAGATCCATCATTTCTTCTGTCGGTTTTCATAAACACACCTGAGTCAGTTCATAAATTTCCTTCTCTTTTTGATAGAAGGCAGATGTAATATTTTAAATTTTCTTGCTCTCTTGTATAACTACCTTCTTGCTGTTCTTTCTCTATAGTGAATTTTACTAAAAAAAGAATTAAAAAAACATAAATTTTCAACTAACCCTAATCATTATGCGACTGCTTTTGCATCAACCCCACAATCTAAAAATTTCGTATTTGGCTTGCAAAACAACTAATGGATGACAAAGAAGATTGTAGTTATTTAATTTTTTGTTCTCTCTTGTATAACTGTCATCTTGTTGTTCTCTCTTCTGCTTTATTGAAATTTAATTTGGCCAAATAAATAAATATAAAGAAACACAAATTTCCAACAATCACTAATTGCTAACTTTTGCATCGTGGAAGAATCTAAATTTTGCAAATTTAGCACGCATTATACCAAAAAGAAATAGCATGCCAAACAAGAAATGAAAGACAAGGAATATTGTATGATCAACAGAATTAGAAGAAGAAGAAGGAAGGTTTAGAGGGGGAGAACTAACGTGGCCCGACGGGTGGATCACAGTGAAGGGCGACGAGGAGACTCCGGCAACCACCATCTTCAGCTATGCAATGAAAGACGATGCGGCGACTACCGGCGGAGACAAGGATGCCGACACGGGTAGGGTTACCGGAGTATGAGGCTGCGGAGAGGCTGGCGGTGAAGGGATGGAGGCGGGGCAGAGAAAATGGGACACGAAGAGCGAGGGGCAATGGGTGGACAAATTTCATGAGTTTTCAGCTTCCTCCGCTTCATTGCGGAAATCTCCTCGGGAGGAGATTCTGCCTGAAGTCGACTTTTGGGGCGGAAAATCGACTTCACTATACTCTAACCGGAAAGCACTAGATTCTTTTAAAATCTGGTGCGGAAATCACCAACCAAACAGGTCCTATAAATTGACCAGCACCAGAAGAAGCAAGCTCAGTAATTCTACATGGACTCTCAACAGGCATGCATGTATATAGAACCATTTCTATCATTTCCTAGAAGCAACAAGTGCTAAGTTATCATTGCTCCAAACAATAAGTGCTAGGTTCACTCCTAAAGATAGGCAAAGCTCATTTTTTTCTTTGTTTTTCATTTTTGATATTGCCATAGCTCATATTAATAGTCTCTTGCGCCTGACTCTTTAGCTTGAAACGCATATGTACTGCAACAGTGCTCTGTAACTTCTGCAAGTGCAGCTTTTAACATGAATGTTGATGTCATATGTACCTCGGTGGGGAGGGTTGGTCACTACAGGAGTATTGACTTCTTGTCGGTGTCCGTCAATAATCCTAGCCGGATGGCATCTAATGGTCCAATCGTCCAATGGCCAAAGACAGTATGTTCTTCAACTTCTTCTCGTGCAACGTAAAATATGCATATCAGACAGCATAGACCCCAATCTACGCAGTTTAACATGCCCCTCATGACGCAACTATTTAAGGACTGATCACTTGTTTTCGTTCCAACCATCCAGTCATCTCTTTTCCAACTCCAAGCTTGATCCTTCTACAGGTTCTTCCACTTTCTCAATTCCATGAAAGCTCCTAAGCATCTATTCTTACTCTTCTCCTTAATGGCAGCTCTAGTGTGCTCCTCCCATGGAGGTGGCATAGCCATCTATTGGGGCCAGAACGGCAACGAGGGAACATTGGCAGCAACTTGTAGCTCTGGTAACTATGATTTTGTCATCTTGTCCTTCCTCTACACCTTCGGCCATGGCGTGACCCCTCAGATCAACCTAGCAGGCCACTGTGACCCTTACTCCAATGGTTGTACTAAACTCAGCCCGGACATAAAATCTTGCCAAAAACAAGGCATCAAGGTCATCCTATCCATTGGAGGCGGGATCGGTGACTACTACCTGTCCTCCTCTGCTGATGCGAAACAAGTAGCAAATTTTCTGTGGAACAACTTCCTCGGCGGCCGATCGAAGTCACGCCCGCTCGGAGATGCTGTATTGGACGGTATCGATTTCGATATCGAAAGTGGTTCCCCTGATCACTATGATGAATTGGCCAAGCAACTCTCTTCCTTCAGCTCAAGGGGAAAGAAGGTGTACTTGACAGCAGCCCCACAGTGTCCCTACCCAGATCAATGGGTCGGTGGAGCCCTTGACACTGGATTGTTTGACTATGTATGGGTCCAGTTCTACAACAACCCACCATGCCAATACTCATCAGGGGATGTTAGCAATCTGGAGGATGCTTGGAAGCAGTGGACAAGCGATATCAAAGCCACAAATATATTCCTTGGATTGCCTGCAGCACCAGCAGCAGCTGGAAGTGGATTTATACCGGCAAATGATCTTACCTCCAAAGTGCTGCCCCTGTTGAAGCACTCTAGCAAGTATGGAGGGGTCATGCTGTGGTCCAAGTATTACGACGATCAAACTGGATATAGCACGGCCATCAAGCGTGATGTTTGATGGGACATGCTTAGTTTGTTCCCTTTCTTGTGATTAGCTCTTGTTCATATGTGTCCCCGACTGTTTCTGTAGTTCCTCTGTTTGAAATGTACCAACTTCAATAAATGTATTAAGTGAAATTTGTGTTGCCTTTTCCCAGATGCAATGTCCAAGTACTACATAAATCTTTATAGTCAGTCATTTTGTTTTAGGTCACGAAACATCTTACCGCTCCAACAACAATTGTTGAAGTACTACTCTCATAAATTTCAACCCCCTCAAAAAAAGTTGAGCATAGGTAAGTTTATGGTATCACAGATGCCATCATATATACTCCCTGCGTCCCTTATTACTCCACATATGAGAAAGAAGTGATCTATGAGGAAGCCGTACCATTAAACTTTTTAGTCCATCCACTAACTCTTTTTACTCCATCCACTAATTTTATAAGAAGGATAATATAAAATGAGACATATACTATGGGACATTGTTTTTCATAGGAGGCCATTAATGGGACGGCAAGAGTTAAACACAAGGTGTCATAACTTGCTTTCGCTTTTATGCTTATATGCATTCAATAAATGGAATGAGATAGCTCAATTTAACCAATGATATTGCCTTTTGAGTATTTAATTTGGCGTTCTTTTGGAAATAATTTGACTTAGTGATTAGAGCAACGTAGAATCTTGGTCATGTAAAATTCATGATCATCCCCTTTCTCCTTGTGATTAGCTTTTGCTCATTTGTCTGCCTGTCATCTGCTGTTGTTCCTGTGTTTGAAATGTGCTCACCTCAATGAATGCATAAAACTTGTCTTGCCTTTTCCCGGTTATAATGTCCAACTGCTACATAGAGCAACATTGTCAAGGACAAGCATATGTAAGATGCACACCCACAACCCACGAAAGGGTCAAACCAACGAGTCCTAGGACCTCTATTTCTCTCGATGTTATCGGATGAAACTTGATCAATACGCAGCCTACCAAGAAATAAGCCACAGCTCTCTGGTATGGTATTGATGTTAAGAACAGCAAACCATAAAAAGAGAAGAGGAAAGAAAACGTAAATTTCCACTTAACAACTACATATACACATTCCACCACAACTATTGCAGAACTCGGAAACAACATCTAGTATTGGTGCTACAAGAAATTTCAATGACATATTTTCTACCATCTAGGCTGGCCGTCGGTAATAGTAACTGCAAAACATAATCAAGAAAAAAGAACATATTAGGCTAAAGAGGGTGACTTCACTTAGCTAAAAATTAACAATATACAAAGTATATTAACTTGCAGAGGAAAATAAGAATGGGATGACATACACAAAAATTTTGATGCCATATGTGGAGGCATATTTCCGCAAAATGCGCTCCACAGTGTACCACTCTGAGCGATCTGTTCCATTCTGGTAGCCAATTCGAGGCATATGGATTGAGGCTTTCCCAAACCATAAAGATATGTTATATAAATTGATATATTTATGACTATTAACCTACAGACCTAAGAGTAATTATCACAAGCGGTGAGAGCAGCTTAGGAACAAAAGAAAAAGGATATCATGCAGGATAAATGTGTAGGTACCAGAATTCTGTGCAGCTGAGAAAGATGCCTTCAATAAGCATTGCTCCAAATCAGGAATGGAGATATTGCTTCGTGGCACTTTGCGACGAGGATTGTAAGATTGTACCACAGCTAAAGCCACCCACTGCGGAGCATTTTCTAGATTGTTTTCTATATTACCTCCACCTGTTAAATACCACCACAAACCTTTGAAACATTTAAGGTAGATGATGGCATATATATGTATAGAATCCAATTAACTACATGGGAAGTACTCAGACAGGTTGATTATGAGAGTACAAAATAATAAGAGTAAATAGGTAAAAATCGGTAGCTGTCATGGAAAATTGCTGGCAATACCACAATATGCAAAAATTCAACAAACCTTTGACTTTAATAAAATGCAGATCACCCAAATGAAGGTCTCCACATTCAGAAGCTCGCTCATAAGCCTCAGAAATCCTTCCCGAAAGATTTTCTAATGCATCAAACATGCCTCCATGGCCCCAATTTCCAGAGTTATCAGCGCAACTGTCAACAAATGTACACATCAATTAATAAGACAAACTGTAGAATTAACATAATACGTCCAAGGATACACTCATACATCTAGCGTAAATATTTACCTGAAAATTACAGTAGGCTCAGATGGACAAATATTATATGGGTTTGTGCAATCTCCATAAACAAATTGGACAGATCCTGACTCTGACATGATGTCATTATCAGGAACAAATATAGGATGCTTGACAGCTAATGATTGATAGCCAAGAGTTTCCCATTTAGCCAATTTTTTCTCCTCTGCCTTGCTACTGTCAACTTTAGATTTCAAAGGTGTTGATTCAGTTGGTTTCCTTTTCCTTCCCAGCTCAGGGGTTCCACTTTCTATTGATTTTGATGCTTCTTTGAACTTCTCGACCCATGACATATACGATGCCTCGTCAAGGCCAATATCAAACTTACTTAAATCACGCTGTCTTACAGAAAGATTATCCCCATGTGACAAATCAGAAGGATTGATCTCAAACTTCCTGTCATCCATTTCTGAAGGCTCATGATCCCGCATTTCAACTACTTTTTCAGACATCGCCTTCAACTTTTCCATATCCATCCCACTTGTATCTCCTCCAATTGAATCTGTAGGATCAAATTTGTGCAGGCCAAATATAATGGACCTCAGATCACCAGTTTCAGCAAGCAACTCTTTATTTCGTTGATGCGTATTATCATCCTTCCCAATTACATTATGGCTAAGCTGCAACTTTCTCTCTGCTCTTCGCATAATCACCTATACATAAATATCCTTACATTGCAATTGCTGCTAAAAAATGTCACTAAAGCTGCTGTAATTTTTTTTCTTCAAGTACCAAAGTCATCTCACCTCCTCCACAGTCTCTGATGTCACTAGATTTATGGACAATACGTGGTTTGTTTGACCTATGCGATGAGTTCTCTGTAGTGCCTGCTTGTCAACCTGAGGATTCCAATCTTGCTCGTAGAATATGACCTAAAATAAAATGCATTGTAAACATAAGATCAAAAAATGCGAACATTCAGAGATTAAGGATGGAATTAGTTCAGAGATATGGTCTGCCACAATGTTAGCACTAACTCACTGTATCAGCAGCAACAAGATTTAGGCCAACTCCTCCAGCTCTTGTAGATATCAGAAAAACAAAAGCACGCTCTTGATTAAACCCTTCACTTGGTTTCTGGCTGAAGCTTCGTATCGCAGCAAAACGCTCTTCTGCTCGAATGGACCCATCAAGCCGATCATACATATAGCCACGCAACTCAAGAAAATCCTACATGAGTTTCATGTATATTTTGTTAGATTGGCCATCAAGGAACGGCGAGTCTTTTTTACTCGGTTTGATAACGACTATCAGGCTGAGTTAAATGGTGCCTTTGAGCTTTTGGTGCAGAAAGGACCTGAAGAATGTCTAGCGTGTGAGTCATCTGCGCAAACACTAGAACACGATGTCCAGAAGAATGAAGCGTTTGCAGAAGTTTATCTAATATAGTAAGCTTACCACTAGCCTGGAAGAAAGACAAGAATTCTATCACTAAAAAATGGCATATGCACAGAAAAATATAATAGGTTTGAATAGCTGTGGTGCAGAAAACTAAGCCAAAATAACTTTTTACTTGACCTGAACAAGATGCTCCCCTTCTTCATATGGTTCAGGTTCGATGCCATTGAAAAGGTAAGGATGACTACATGCTTTTCTAAGCTGAATTACCTGCGCAAGACAGAAGGCTGCATTTAGTATTATATAAAAGCCACCGTCATAAAATTGGCATTGTACTTGAAGAACCCAACTAGACTGATAGGCAGAAGGTAAAGATAAGTTATTTGATTTACGATGTTCTGCAAGGATTGGTGGCTGGAAGCCCCTGTAGATACAGCCAGAAGCTGAGGGAGCTCCTTCTTCAAAATTGATAGGTAGACCTTCTTCTGCAGTGGAACAAGTGGGACCATCCTATGAAGATATACCAAATCATTGCCAAGAGTTTACACAAAATCATCCTTTAAATGATTGGTTAACATAACAAAATTGTAAATGAGATGCTAAAAAATGATGAAGAATCTAACACTGTAATCTCTGTAAGACGTGGCAGCGTTAGTGTTCCACTCTCAATCAGCATTGATTTTGTTCGCCGAAGCATAAATGCACTCATGATGTATTTTAAAACTTTGAGATTTTCTTTAATTTTGGCTGCTTCACATCCTGTATATAATTGACAGTTATCAAAAAGATATTCAATGTACCTTTAATATTTCAATAATCGGATCACATTTCCAGCTTCATTTTAGAGATAATGAATGACTGTCTGGCAGTGGATGGTGAATAATCCAAATTACAATGAACATTTTACCAAAAAAAGGAAGCAAGGGCAGGAAATATAGTAGCAACAAGAATATAAAGACATTTAACTATTTAAGCTAAGAAGTAAAGTGCTTTCGTACATAAAAATCCTCTATAAACATATATCCTTCAACAAATCCAAACAGAGAGACTGAAGGCAGCACCTGATGAAAGATTTCCAGATTCCTTAAAGGTAGAAAGAAATTGCTCCGAGGTCCCAAAAACCATAGGCATGCAAAAATGCATCAAAGCCCAAAGTTCACCTAGATTGTTCTGAATGGGTGTGCCAGTCATTAGTAATCTCCTTGGCATGACAAAACTTTGTTCTAGTGTTTGATACAAAACCTGCCTTGCAAGCAATTGCAATAAAAAGAAACTGCAAATCTTAGTTGTCCCCTCAGATAAAACATAACATCCTGACTAAATGACCAACTGCAAAAAATGACCTTATACAACCATCTTTTTCTTTGTTTCAAAGAAGTTTATAATTAACTACCTAGACAACAGAGATGCAGCTTATGTGTGATGTATAATAAGGCTATTGCCGAGGAAATTTATCATAAGTTAATATTTCGAACGCACACTGGAAGGATTTTTAATTCGTTGGGCTTCATCGATAACAGTGTAATGCCATGGAAATTGAGATAGAAAATCCTGATCCAGCAGTGCAATGTCATATGTTGTCAAGAGGACATCAAATGGTAGCCCTAACTGCACCAGACATTCATCAAATAGACTTATTTACAAAATGTAACTATACAACATGTTTGACTCACAAAGTGCAACAAAAAATTTTGTACACTTACATTGGGTGATGGACTCTGTTGTTTTACATGCTCGTATATGGTTCTTCGTAGCTCACGGCGAGATGATTTATCTCCAACGTACCTAAGAACCTTCAGAGATGGACAGAATTTGGTAAATTCTGACATCCAACCATCTGTAACGCTTAGAGGACATAAGACCACTGGAAAAAACAAGTAGAGCAACATCAACATAAAATCAGTCCGAACAACCTAAAATTTGAAAGATAAAATCAATTTAGCATATTGTAAGTATTCACTCACAAAATGGTCCAGGGGACATCTGATGAACTTTCAAATAACTCAAGAAAGAGACTGCCTGCAAAGTTTTCCCAAGACCCATCTAACAAAACAACATCCCTTCCATCAAATTGTCCAAATCAAATACTCCCTCCGGTCACTTTTAACAGATACAGTTTTTTCTCAAATGAACTAACTTTTTAGTGTATTTGAAAAAAACTGCATCTATTAAAAGTGACCGGAGGGAGTACATAAATGCTATCTTAACAACTATCCAACATTCCTAGACCACAAAGGGTACTCACCTCATCACCTGAAAATGCCAACAAAACGACACAGAGTACATATCAATTCAAAGTAAAAACTGAAACTAATACCATCCTGTAAATGCAAAAATGGGGAAAGATATCTGGGATTGTTACCGAGAATGACATTGACTCCTGTGACGTATCTCCGTATAAGCCATGAAACGCCGTCGATTTGATGGGGCTTGAGCACAGCCTGAACTCCAACTTCCTCTGAATTAAACGGCGGGTGGGCATCCACCATTGCATCCTTTGATAGAATGAGATGAGCAGCAGCTTTGAGCCTCTGCTCGTAGTTCATCTTTTTAGTTCGAGAACACACAGAGAGAAAGCTCTGGAGAAGAAGGAAGGAAGGAAGGAAATGGAAGCTGGAGGATTCTGGAGTGTCTCGTGGCCGGAGGAGGAAGAGGAGAGAAATGGCGCGTAATTCGTGAAGTTTGCTATATGAGACGAGCGGTTCACATTTTGGGCCTTAAGAAGCCCATCTATGCGACAAGCCCAGAATCAAATGTAAGGGTTTTGAGATGACTGTTTTTTTTTTTAAAAAAAAACTGAAAATATTTCCTGCGTCCTGTTTTACTTGTCCATCTTAAAAAACTGGATCCTCGGGTCACTTTTAATTGAGACAATTGCCAAAATTTGTGTCCCAAAATTAGATGGTGCCTTTCACCGTGGGAAACAATATTTGTACTGCAGATTCCTACACATTTTCCATACACAGCTGATGTGCATGGAAATGAGTGGGTGAACTGATTTTACCCCACATCAGTTCACCCACTCATTTTCATACACATCAGCTGTGTATGGAAATGTGTAGGAATCTGCTGTAGGGTTATCACTGCCCTTTCACCGTGACCAAAGATACATTCTCTGCTTGGACTCATAGGCTCGCACCATAGAGCCCCCCAGACAAGTCCAACGCTAGCTCGATCAATCGGGCTCGGAAAAGAAGGGTTGCTTTTGTAAGGACCCTAACTTTTGATCCAGTTTATTTTAATATTAGTCATTGGTTAATTGTACGGTTTAAGTGATTTTCGATTTAACTCGGTTATTTTCAAAAATAAATAAAATTAGAAAAGTTTTAATAAAAAATGATTTCACAATAATGGGTTTTAAGTGATTTTAGATCAAACCTACATTTTTAGAATTTTTTCGATTTTTCACTAATTTTCCGAAAATTAGGGTTGACGGGACCCCGGAGGGCCCCGCTGTCAAAAATTAGGTTTTTATGACCAAAATGCCCCAGACATTACAGAAAGTCATTAAAAAAAATTTAGAATTTTCTGGGCTTAATTTTAGATTAAAATCACCAAATTATCCAATTTTAGCTAAAAACTTTATTTTTACCCCAAATTTTAATTAGGGCTACCCCAAATTTTTCTATAAAAGGAAAGTGTTGTGCCATTTTTCAATTTGGGAAAAAGGCTTGACTGGGAGAATTAGGAGCCTCTTTCCCCTTGCTTAAAGAGGAAGGGATTAAAGGTATTTAGCCTAATTTTTGTTATTTTCTTTAAAAATCTTTTAATCATTTCTTAATCTTGATTCATTCAATGTTTTAATCCATTTTGAAAACATAAAAACTACTGTTTTATGCTTATCTACTAAGCCTAATCTTCAAAACCATATGTCTATATTTTTAAAAGGCCCTAGATCTAAGGTTTAGCATTTGTTTTTCAAAGCTTAATAATGATTAATAGAGTAATAATATAAAATTATTTTGTTTGAAAGGTATTTAAGGTAGTTCAAGGTTTCTCTCATCAAATCAAGGTAATGAGTTCTTCAATCTCAGTTTTGGGTAGTGATATATCCAAAATATACACATTTTTATATGCCTTTCTACCTATTTGTTAGTCGTATTTTTAGTTAAAATAAGGATAATTAATGTTTATCTGTGTTAGGTGAGTAATTAGGAGTTTAATGAATAAATGTGCTTAATTGATTAATTTAGATGCATTAATTGGGTTTAATGGATTTATAATTTATGATGCGTCTAAATTATATTTAATTATATTTATGCAGGTTGTAAAAGTCTTAAATCGCCAAAGAGAATGCACGTCAAATGGGTTCTGTGCCGAGATCGGAGATTGGACGCGCGAGATTGATACGGCGGGTTTTAATTAAGAAAAAGAAAAAAAAAGGAAATGAATTGAAAAGAACCGGTTTCGGTCTGGTTCTGGTCCGGTTCAAATGAAAAAAAAAAAAAAAGAAAACCGAAAGCGACCCGAGCCCGATGGCTCGGGCGCTGGGAGCCTGGAACAGAACAGAGCACGAGGCTCTGTTCTGCCGGAGAGTGAAGAGGAGTGGAATTCCGACGATCGCCGGCGGTGGGTCTTGCCTCCGAAGACATGGCGGCGAGGGTACAGTGGCGGCGAAGCTACGGTGGCGGTGGATTGAAACGGCAGTGCGACGATTTCGGCGTTACCAGAACACAGTGCAGCGGCTCTGCTCGAGGCTGCGGTGATTGATAGACAAAGAGCGGCAATGGGTCGCCGGAGATGGAGGAGACGATCATAAATCTGAAGCAGCGTCACGTTTCTGGTTCGATTGAGAGGAAAAGAATGGAAATTGGAATGCTGGGCTGGTTTGGGCAAATCTTGAATTGGAAAGAATGGGCTTGTGCTGAGAATGGAATGTCTCTGACTTGGCCGGCTCCAGGAAGGAAAATTGCTGTTCCGAAGGAGTGGCGCTCGTCTATAAGAGATCAAAGAGAAGCGGCTGTTTTAGGGGAGGAAAAAAACTGGTTTTTGCCGTGCTGTTGGGAGGGGTGGTTCTGTCTGTTTTGAGGGGTTCTGTCGAGGCCGGCGGCGGGAATCGGGAGAGATTAGAAGGCCGGCTGTGGAGGAAAAGACTCGTTCCGGCTGTGCTCTGTGCTGAAGGTGGAGGAAAAGGGAGACTGGAAGGCCGTGCTTTTGGAGGTTCTGTGTCATGCTTTTGCTGGTTCTGTGGGTACTGTGACAGCCGTGGTAGAAAGGGGCTGTCGGCTTGGCTGCTCGAGAGACAGGGCCGTTCTGCTCGAGGGACAGAGGAGAGAGAGGCGGCTCTGTGCTGAAGGCCAGCTGGGGATTGTTCGTGGTGAACGGAAAAGAGAGGCTGGCTAGGTGCTATTCCGGCTGGGCAGAGCAGAGAAAGGAGTGACTGCTGTTTCTCGGCTCTGTTCTGGCCGACCGTGCTGTGCAGAAAGGAAGAAGAGTCTGTTTTTTTGGTTCTGTTCTGGCTGGGTGGTTGACGGTGCAGTTCGTAACGGTAGAAAGACGGAGAACAAGGATTGCTAGAGGTGTTCTGTCTGTTGAGAAGGAAATCAGATCTGCTTTTGCTCGAGAGAGGGAAGCAGGTTTGTTTTCAAGCAAAGGCAGAATTGCTGGTCGAGATTGATAGGGCTGCTTTGCTTTGGCTGGAATTGGGGACTGTCTACTCTGTTCGAGAGAAAGAGTAGAACGGTTGAGGCGTGCAGTTGAGAGACTGTTGCTGAAGGTGGAGGAAAGAGGAAAGCAGGACGGGATTACAGACGGATTGAAAACAGCAGCAAAACAGGATTTTTCTTTATTAGTTTATCTTTTATTTGGTTAATTTCTGTGTTTTTAGTTTAGCTGAACAATTGATTGCTTAAAAAGAAAATAAAAATTAGAACTTTACATTTCATTATTACTTGCTACATACTCTAGAGTTAGGTTGAATATCTTACTAAGTCTCTGAGGGATCGACCTCGTAGCCACTATTCTGCTATAGATTCGTGCGCTTGCGAGTATCATATTAAAATTTACATCAAGTTTTTGGCGCCGTTGCCGGGGACTACGTAGGATAATTTACCAAATTCTTAGAGTAGTTTAGTTTCAGTTTAATTTAGTTTAATTTTTTTTGTTGCTTATTAGTGTTTTGTCTTTTTATAGGAGTAAGAGAAAACGCGGAATTATCGCCAACGTCGGAAGGGCCACCCCTTCCCCTCGTTTGCATTCTTTTACCTTCTCTTTTAATTTTTATAGGTGCTTGGTATTTTTTTATATTTCTTTCCGTGATTGCATGCTTGTGTTAGTTGCAATTTTTAGGGTTATTCTAGATATTTGATTTTTAGTGTCGTGAATTAGTGTATGCTTGGTCGTCGGTCACTGGGTGAACAGCTTGCACCTCTTGACCTAGAAATTGAAAGAACTTTTAAAGCAAGACTCAAACATACAATGGATGTTACACATCAAATAGGTAACATGGAAAATGAGAATGTGAGGAAGACGCTAAAAGATTATTCATCCCCCATTCAATTTAACTCACCTTCTTGCATAGTGTTGCCGCTCACCACGGCACACCACTTTGAGTTGAAACCAGGGGTGATGCAACTCTTGCCCACATTCTATGGTTCCAATAAAGAAGATCCCTATAATCATGTTAAAGAGTTCCTTGACATTTGTGCTACATTTAAATTCCAAAATTTCTCTGATGAATCTGTTAGGTTGCGCCTCTTTCCCTTTTCTTTGAAAGAAAAAGCGAAAGCATGGTTGAACTCTTTAGAAGTTGGAACAATTAGGAGTTGGGATCAATTAGCTGAAAAATTTTTGAACAAATTCTTCCCTGTTCATAAAACTCATGCCCTTCGTAGAGAAATTACAAATTTCATGCAGAAGGAGGGTGAACACTTTTATGAGTGTTGGGAAAGATGGAAGAATTTGCTCCTTAAGTGTCCACACCATGGATTTTTAAAGTGGCAACAAGTTCAATTCTTCTATGACGGTTTAACACCTCAGAACCGTCAAATGGTTGATGCCGCTAGTGGTGGGTCAGTTATGATGAAGAGTGCGGAAGAAGCATGGGATTTTATTGAGACTCTATGCGAGAACTCTCAGCAATGGGATTGCTCAAGTAGAGTTGACAGAACGTTTCCTTTTCAAAAGAAAGGAGGCGTATATGAGGTAGACAATAATGCACATTTGATTTCCAAGATAGACAGCCTGACACAACGCTTTGATGCGTTGATGTCTGCTGGTGGGCCCCAAATGCCATCACATGTCAATGTGTGCTAGTTGCTCTAACCCCTCCCATGTCACACAAAACTGTCCTTCTAACACCTCTGGAGTGGAATACAATAGTGATCAGGCTAATGCTATAAATGCCTTTCCTCGACCTGGCAACAACCCATATTCGGAAACTTATAACCCAGGTTGGGCAAGGCATCCCAATTTTTCATGGTCCAAAGGACCGCATCAAGGAGGACCACCAGGGTACCCTCCCAATCAATCTTACCCTCAACAAGTTCAAACATTCCCTACACAACCCAAGAAACCATCTCTTGAGGATACTTTGAATTTGTTCATGCAAAGCTCTCTACAATTTCAAAAAGATACCCAACATTCTTTACATGCCAACTCGCAAGCAATTGCGAAGCTGGAACTTCAAATGGGTCAATTGGCTTCTGCATTAAATGAGAGAGAAAAAGGTAGGTTCCCTAGTCAACCTGTAGCTAATCCCAAAGGACAATTTGAAGTGGGATCTAATTCTTGTCAAGACCAATCTCCAGCGCAAGTTAAAGCCATAACTACACTTAGGAGTGGAAAACAAATTGACAATAATGTTGAACTACCTAAGACTGCCATAGACACAACTGCTAGAAAGGGTGAGGACCAAGAGAGCACCACTAGACCAGACGTGAGTCCTAATACATCGAAGAAGAGCCTAGAAGCTTCTTCATGTCCTGAGTCTAGCCATATGCCACCCTATATACCCAAGGCACCTTTTCCTCAAAGACTTGCAAAAACATCTCAAGGGAACAAACTTGATGAGACAATGGAAATTTTTAAGAAAGTGCAAATCAATATTCCATTGCTCGATGCTATTAAACAAGTTCCCGCTTATGCAAGATTCTTAAAAGACATGTGCACCCAGAAAAGAAAACTGAATGCACACAAGAAGGTGTTTCTCACTGAACAAGTTAGCTCAATTCTTAAGTATAACACTCCTCCTAAGTTTAGAGATCCAGGATGTCCCACAATTTCATGCGTTATAGGAGACCATAAAGTGGAGAGGGCATTGTTGGACTTAGGAGCTAGTGTAAATTTGCTACCATTCTCTGTTTATGAGCAACTTGGATTAGGAGAGTTGAAACCGACTACCATAACACTGCAACTTGCAGACAGATCAGTTAAAGTCCCACGCGGTGTTATTGAGGATGTTCTGGTTCAGGTGGATAAATTTTACTTCCCAGTAGACTTTATTGTCTTAGATACCCAACCTGTGCAGAATCCTGGTAGTCAGATCCCTGTGATTTTGGGAAGGCCATTTTTAGCCACATCCAATGCCATAATAAATTGTAGAAATGGGGTTATGAAGTTGTCTTTTGGCAATTTAAAGGTCAAACTCAATGTCTTTAATGTTAGACAACAACCCCCGGAGACGGATGATTCTTTTGCAGTGAATATGATTGAAAGTTTGGTAGAGGAATCCCTGCAAACTGTTTTAAATGAGGATCCCCTTCAGACATGTTTAACTCATTTTGGCTTAGACTTTGACATCGAAGGGTCCATTAGAGACGTCAATGCATTGCTTGACTCTACCCCTATATTGGACCCGACCAAATGGACAGCCAGGGTGGAACCTCTTCCAGTTCCCGAGTCTAAACTTGTCCCATCTATTGAAAAACCACCCCAACTTGACCTAAAACCATTACCAGATACACTTAAATATGCGTTTTTAGGTTCTTCTGATACCTTGCCTGTTATCATCTCTTCAGACCTTGATTCAGAACAGGAAGGCAAGTTGCTTGATGTTCTTCGCGAACATAAGACAGCTTTGGGGTGGACAATAGCAGACATTAAGGGTATAAGTCCTGCTCTGTGTATGCATCACATTTACCTTGAGGAGCATGCGAAATCTTCCCGTGAAATGCAACGCAGACTTAACCCTAATATGAAGGAGGTCGTCAGAACCGAGGTGCTAAAATTGTTAGATGTTGGCATCATTTACCCCATATCAGATAGTACTTGGGTCAGCCCTGTTCAGGTCGTTCCTAAGAAGTCAGGAATCACAGTAGTCAAAAATGATAATAATGAATTAGTCCCCACCCGAATGACCACTGGGTGGCGGGTTTGTATTGACTACAGAAAATTGAACTCGGTCACAAGGAAATATCACTTTTCTTTGCCATTCATTGATCAAATGCTTGAGAGACTTGCTGGGCATAGCTACTATTGCTTTTTAGATGGCTATTCAGGCTACAATCAAATTCCCATTGCTCCAGAGGATCAAGAAAAGACCACATTCACTTGTCCTTTTGGAACATATGCATATCGCCGCATGCCATTTGGGTTATGTAATGCACCCGCCACATTCCAGCGGTGCATGACGAGCATTTTTTCAGATATGGTTGAGCGATTTCTGGAAATTTTTATGGATGACTTCTCGGTGTTTGGATCCTCGTTTGATGAATGTTTACACCACTTGTCTCTTGTCTTGGCAAGGTGTAAAGAAACAAATCTTGTGCTAAATTGGGAGAAATGTCACTTTATGGTTCGTCAAGGGATAGTTCTGGGGCATGTTATTTCTAATAAAGGAATTGCAGTTGATAAGGCCAAAGTTGACTTAATTTCAAGTCTGCCTCCACCAAAATCAGTAAAGGAGGTTCGATCTTTTCTTGGCCATGCTGGGTTTTACAGAAGATTCATCAAAGACTTTAGCAAAATTTCAAGACCTTTGTGCAATTTGCTTGCTAAAGAAACTCCTTTTGTCTTTGATGATGATTGCTCTAAAGCGTTTGATCAACTCAAGCAATTTCTCACATCTGCACCCATCATCCAACCACCGGATTGGAATTTACCTTTTGAGCTTATGTGTGATGCATCCGATTATGCGGTTGGAGCTGTCTTGGGGCAGCGGGTGAATAAGATACCCCATGTCATCTACTATGCAAGTAGAACTCTCAATGATGCTCAGCTTAATTATTCTACTACAGAAAAAGAGTTGTTGGCTGTAGTTTTTGCTCTAGACAAGTTCCGATCATATCTCTTAAGATCCAAGGTCATAGTGTTTTTAGATCATGCAGCTTTGAAATATCTTCTTTCAAAGAAAGACACTAAACCTCGTTTAATTCGTTGGGTCCTATTACTTCAAGAGTTTGATATTGAGATAAGAGATAAGAAAGGTTCTGAAAATGTTGTTGCTGATCACTTGTCTAGACTTATTGACGAGTCTGCTGAAGAACCCTTACCTTTGAATGAGTCATTCCCTGATGAACAACTTTTTGCTGTCTCTCAATTGCCTTGGTATGCTGATATTGTTAATTATCTTGTCACAACTCAACTTCCTGAACATTGGACAAAACAAGATAAATCCAAATTCTTCGCCGAGGTTAAGCATTTTTTCTGGGATGATCCATACCTGTTCAAGTATTGCCCAGATCAAATCATTAGGAGATGTGTGCCGGAGCATGAAGTTCATAGTATCATTTCTTTTTGCCATGCTCATGCATGTGGTGGCCATTTTGGTGCGAAAAAGACTGCTGCAAAAATTTTGCAGAGTGGTTTCTATTGGCCTACTTTATTCAAAGATACTCATGAATTTTGCACAAAATGTGACAGATGCCAACGTATGGGTACACTATCACGTAGGTCCATGATGCCCCTTACTAACATTCTGATTGTTGAACTTTTTGATGTTTGGGGTATTGACTTCATGGGCCAATTTCCTCCATCGTTTGGTTATCTCTATATCCTTGTTGCTGTAGATTATGTTTCCAAATGGGTAGAGGCAATTCCCTGCAAAACAAATGATCACAAAGTGGTGGTTCGGTTCTTGAAAGAAAACATATTTTCTTGTTTTGGAACCCCTCGAGCAATTATAAGTGATGGTGGTACACATTTTTGCAATAGAGCTTTTGAATCACTTCTGAAAAAGTACTCCATTACTCATAAAATTGCAACTCCATATCATCCGCAGACTTGTGGACAAGTAGAAGTTTCAAATAGGGAAATTAAACGCATTCTTGAGAAAACGGTTCGTCCCGACCGAAAGGATTGGTCTGACAGATTAAATGATGCATTGTGGGCTTACCGTACTGCTTTTAAGACACCAATTGGAATGTCTCCCTATAGACTTGTATTTGGAAAACCTTGTCATTTACCTGTGGAATTAGAACACCGTGCTTATTGGGCCATCAAAACTTTTAACTTTGATATGGACAAGGCTGGAACACTTCGCAAATTGCAACTCAATGAACTAGATGAAATTCGTAATGAGGCTTATGGGAATGCGAAGATTTACAAAGCAAGGACCAAAGTTTTTCATGATCAGTCAATCCTGAGAAAGTCATTTGAGCCCGGTCAAAAAGTTTTGCTCTATAACTCCAGGTTACATCTCTTCCCAGGAAAACTCCGTTCCCGATGGTCTGGACCTTTCATTGTGCACAAAGTATTTTCCCATGGAGCGGTTGACATTCAAAACCCTAAAGATGGAACTATTTTCAAAGTTAATGGGCAAAGATTGAAACCATATTTAGAGGGTTTTAGTGAAAGAGAGGAGATTGTTCTAGATTTGGATGAACCTAATGCTCCTACATGATTTTTGGTTACGTCTGGCTGAAGACGTAAAACTTAGCGCTCTTGGGAGGCAACCCAAATTTTTTGGTTTTTGATAGCTTTTTATTTGTTTAATATTTAGGTTGTTGATTCATGTGTGAGGATGTTACAATCTAGGTTTGGGGGTGTATTTTCTTTTTCTATATTTTTGTACTTACTCCTCATTCTTAGTTTGTGTGTTTCAATGCTTTACATCTACCATGAGGCATCTTCATTCAAGTGACTTCTTTCCTTACACTCCTTTTCTTTTACTCGTCATTGAGATATTTATTTTGGTAAACATTGAGGGCAATGTTTCGTTTAGGTTTGGGGGTGTAGAAAAGAAAAGTAGTATTCCTTTGGTTTTTATAAAAATTTTTTTTTGAAAAAATACAAAAAAATAAAATTAAAAAAAAAAAAACCATAAAAATTTACTTAGTTTTAGGTTGTTTGTTAGTATTTTTCTTAGGTTTTGATAGTTTATCCCTCTATGATGCATACTTCAATTTTTAAGAGATTAATTTGCATTGGAAGTGTGAGTAAGTATACTGGAGGATAGAAACACTTAACTGAGCGTATCTTTCTGTTACAGTCCTCTTGGAACATGTGCTTGAGCTAATAAAACTCACTCACACACACTAGTTACATAAAGTAATACCGTCAAGAGATTTGTTGAATGCTAATTTACAGTGGGATATCTTTAGTCAGAGTCATTGGATGATATGTGGTTGTCTGTTGAGCTTAAAAGATCATGATAGACCATTTACTTGGCTATGGCAAGGGATTGGAACCGGAAATAGGTTGAGAGTATAATACAGCCTGGACGGAATAAAGATGTGCTGAAATATATGTGCTGAGAAAAAATGAAGAATGCGAAAAATGAAAACAAAATGAATAAAAGAAAGGGGCTGCTTGACTTTATAGGATTAACTTAGGCTGATGCTCGGGCCCGAAGCGGTCTACTTAAAACCTAATGCCCTAAGCCAAACTGGTTGGGAGTCATTGGCCTGAGTCATTGCTAAACCTAAGCATCTTGAAGTCAGGCCTTACACAGTCCTAGCGAAAAAAAGAAAAAAAAAAGTCTGTGGTGTATTATCCTCTCAAATCTAGAATGTTGGACCCGAAGGAGGCGCGCAGATTTGTGCTATCATGAACCTAAAGATTACGACGACTGTGTTAATTCTGATGTTCTTTGGTTAATGGGTCACACTGGATCTGTATAAACAGAGATTTAGAATGTATTGCTACAATGTTCTACACTTTTTATTATATAAAGTATCATGCTATATCATATTGAGCAGAAATTTCCAAGATGAAGGTGTAGAATAAAACCACTTACTTGAGGGCTTCTATATTCCAGTTGATTATAAATCCAAGTACATGTGGTTGATTTTCTTAAACATTGCAGTTTGCATTTGAAGGGATATTAGGATTGTTTGTTTTGTAGTGATTTTCTATTTCTTTTTACACTTAGATTAAATAGGTTTATTTCATAAATACATGTTTGTGGGTAGCATGGCTGCAAACCCTCACGAGACTTCACTCGTCCAGCCAGGGACACCTGGGGGTTTAAAAGGCTTGTTGCATGCGCTAAATGCAATCGTGATTTCCTGCGAAAGTGGATTAGTTAGATTTTTTTTCTTTGTTTTATTTTGTTTTGTTTTGCTCGAGGACTAGCAAAATGTAGGTTTGGGGGTATTTGATATATGCAAAATATACACATTTTTATATGCCTTTCTACCTATTTGTTAGTCGTATTTTTAGTTAAAATAAGGATAATTAATGTTTATCTGTGTTAGGTGAGTAATTAGGAGTTTAATGAATAAATGTGCTTAATTGATTAATTTAGATGCATTAATTGGGTTTAATGGATTTATAATTTATGATGCGTCTAAATTATATTTAATTATATTTATGCAGGTTGTAAAAGTCTTAAATCGCCAAAGAGAATGCACGTCAAATGGGTTCTGTGCCGAGATCGGAGATTGGACGCGCGAGATTGATACGGCGGGTTTTAATTAAGAAAAAGAAAAAAAAAGGAAATGAATTGAAAAAAACCGGTTTCGGTCTGGTTCTGGTCCGGTTCAAATGAAAAAAAAAAAAAAGAAAACCGAAAGCGACCCGAGCCCGATGGCTCGGGCGCTGGGAGCCTAGAACAGAACAGAGCACGAGGCTCTGTTCTGCCGGAGAGTGAAGAGGAGTGGAATTCCGACGATCGCCGGCGGTGGGTCTTGCCTCCGGAGACATGGCGGCGAGGGTACAGTGGCGGCGAAGCTACGGTGGCGGTGGATTGAAACGGCAGTGCGACGATTTCGGCGTTACCAGAACACAGTGCAGCGGCTCTGCTCGAGGCTGCGGTGATTGATAGACAAAGAGCGGCAATGGGTCGCCGGAGATGGAGGAGACGATCATAAATCTGAAGCAGCGTCACGTTTCTGGTTCGATTGAGAGGAAAAGAATGGAAATTGGAATGCTGGGCTGGTTTGGGCAAATCTTGAATTGGAAAGAATGGGCTTGTGCTGAGAATGGAATGTCTCTGACTTGGCCGGCTCCAGGAAGGAAAATTGCTGTTCCGAAGGAGTGGCGCTCGTCTATAAGAGATCAAAGAGAAGCGGCTGTTTTAGGGGAGGAAAAAAACTGGTTTTTGCCGTGCTGTTGGGAGGGGTGGTTCTGTCTGTTTTGAGGGGTTCTGTCGAGGCCGGCGGCGGGAATCGGGAGAGATTAGAAGGCCGGCTGTGGAGGAAAAGACTCGTTCCGGCTGTGCTCTGTGTTGAAGGTGGAGGAAAAGGGAGACTGGAAGGCCGTGCTTTTGGAGGTTCTGTGTCATGCTTTTGCTGGTTCTGTGGGTACTGTGACAGCCGTGGTAGAAAGGGGCTGTCGGCTTGGCTGCTCGAGAGACAGGGCCGTTCTGCTCGAGGGACAGAGGAGAGAGAGGCGGCTCTGTGCTGAAGGCCAGCTGGGGATTGTTCGTGGTGAACGGAAAAGAGAGGCTGGCTGGGTGCTATTCCGGCTGGGCAGAGCAGAGAAAGGAGTGACTGCTGTTTCTCGGCTCTGTTCTGGCCGACCGTGCTGTGCAGAAAGGAAGAAGAGTCTGTTTTTTTGGTTCTGTTCTGGCTGGGTGGTTGACGGTGCAGTTCGTAACGGTAGAAAGACGGAGAACAAGGATTGCTGGAGGTGTTCTGTCTGTTGAGAAGGAAATCAGATCTGCTTTTGCTCGAGAGAGGGAAGCAGGTTTGTTTTCAAGCAAAGGCAGAATTGCTGGACGAGATTGATAGGGCTGCTTTGCTTTGGCTGGAATTGGGGACTGTCTACTCTGTTCGAGAGAAAGAGTAGAACGGTTGAGGCGTGCAGTTGAGAGACTGTTGCTGAAGGTGGAGAAAAGAGGAAAGCAGGACGGGATTACAGACGGATTGAAAACAGCAGCAAAACAGGATTTTTCTTTATTAGTTTATCTTTTATTTGGTTAATTTCTGTGTTTTTAGTTTAGCTGAACAATTGATTGCTTAAAAAGAAAATAAAAATTAGAACTTTACATTTCATTATTACTTGCTACATACTCTAGAGTTAGGTTGAATATCTTACTAAGTCTCTGAGGGATCGACCTCGTAGCCACTATTCTGCTATAGATTCGTGCGCTTGCGAGTATCATATTAAAATTTACATCAGGTAGTGAATGGCTTATTTTAATAATTTTTACTTGAATGGATGTTCTTGTTTATGGCTCTAATGGTGGGTTTAATAAATTTAATCTTTTGCTATGATTTCTTAGGGTTTCATCTTAGAATGATATGTGGATATGTTTTAGAATGTTTGATGGATTTTTATTAATGTTTGAGGCATGTATTAAGCTTTCAAGATGTCTTAATGGAGTCTCGGTTTTTGAAAATTTGAAAATGGGAGAGATGACCCGCGATCATCTTCTTGGTTTTGATTTACAGCCCGATTTTCAAATGAGTATAACTTTTTACTCCAAACTCCGAATTAAGCGTGGTTGGTGGCGTTGGAAATCTGACTTCGTGAAATTTAACATGAACTTTGAATCAATCCAATATGATATCTATGAACGAAGTTATGAAGATTTAAATATTAGAGTTACTTTTTATCCCATTATTGCATCTTACTCTTGTTTTCCTATAAAAAACCAAAAACTATATTGAAGTACCCCTAATTCTAATCAAACACCAACATAAACATAGGTTAAATGGCTTATGAAATGTATCATTCATGTGTAGATTATATTGCTTATGAGTAATTGAGGTGATCATGTTATGGTTTATTGTATGGTAAAAGAGCATGCTTGTAGGAGTAAGCCTTCAACTCTACATGGATGGATTAAGCTAAGTAGGGTATGTGATATTATTGAACATATTGATAATGACACATGTTGATATTGAAATTATATCATGGTGAAATCCTTGTGAATAAGCATATTTCCGGCAAAGTTATGATATTGTGAACTATGAGATGTGCACTTTTATGTCAAGTATGGTTTTATTGAGAATTGTGATTTGAAATGGGATTTAAGAATACATTTAATGTCTTATGAGGTTATGTCAAAGCATATTGCTATGTGATTAGAATGTGCATGAACTATGGTTTTCAAAACCGGACCGGACCGGCCGGTCCAACCACAGAAAATCGGAACCGGCCGAGAAATTGGTTCGGTTCACATGCGGGAGGGGGGATTCGAACCCCCCCCTCTAACAACACTCAACCTTAACCACCTGGGCTACATATCAAGTTATAGTATTGTTATACAAAAAAAATATTTATTATATATTTATCACTTATAACTTCTAAACTGGGTCAATCCAGTTTGACCGCGGTCAAACTGCGGTCCAACTGGACTGGCCATCAATCCGGGTCGACGACCGGTCCGGTTGTAGTTGATATATGCTTTGATTATGATGCATGAGGGGATGGATTAGGACCTCGTAGGATTGCTCACGGATGTACCATGATAGCATGCATCATGTATCGGACTTCATGGATGAAATTTTATCATTGTTTAAATGGAATTGATCGATTGTATACAATGTGTGAGATTGTATGCCAGATTAATCGATCGATGGATTAATCGAAACTTGGTTGGTCCGAAAAGACATGTTTTCGATTTTGTTCCCTCCTGGAACAGGTTCACTCCCCGGGTTGAGTTTTGATTGAGATATATGGGGGGCGAGTTGTGTACTTGCCTTGCGAAGATTATTGAGATGTCAAAAACCGGACACTGAGCACCCGGGTGGTATGCATTTGTGCACCAGCTGCCACGTGTTGTAGTTTCTCTTCGTGAGATTCGGGCTCTCCCCCATCGCAAGAGACTACCCAGGGCGAACACACCTGCTCTAGTTTCTCTTCGTGAGATTCGGGCATCTTTGGCCAGGATTGTCCAGGGCAAACAGCACTTGGGATTGACAACCCCCTTGTTCCTGTGTAGGAACCGGACCATGATACGCCTTCGTGGCCTTGATTGTGTCCCGCTTTAGTAGCAGATTGTGTTACTCCTTGATGGAGACATTCACCATTGTGATGATACATACTTATTGCGATGTTATACATGCTTATACCATGTGTTTGTTATTTTGGACATGCATGGTGAATTTACAAGATATGAATGCATGATTATACCATGTGCTGGTTACTTTGGATATGCAGGGTGAATTTATGAGATATGAATGCCTGATTAGATGGAAGTATGTGGATGAGATATCATGTTGCAGGATTATGTGTTATGAATGCATGATAGGGGAGTATGTGAATGAGATATGGTTATACAGTTTTATGTGTTATACATACATGAATAGATAATGGGATAATTATGTCGATTATGGATTTTTAGCTATGTTATGATGCCTTGTGATTTCTGATTATTGTCGATTATATAAAACCATTACTGAGTTTTATACTCACCCCTCTTTCTTTGTTTTGTTTTGGGGCTGCGTGGTGCGACACGCAGATGGACATGATCCTCTATTTGAGGAGCGATCGTAGAGAGAGCGGGATTGGGCATGGATGCCTTAGACTTGATTAGTTTATCTTTTAGAGTTATTATATTTGGTATGTTGAAACTTATAGACCCTTTTGATTCGAGCTGGTGTGTTGGCTCAAATTTGTATTTTGTGGGTTTAATGACTTGTCGATCTATTTTGAGTTAGACTCTACATTTATTCCTCTTATTTACTCTTGCTCAAAACTGTTTATGTGTAACTCTGTTAGTGAGACCGCCCGTAAGAGGGGCATAAGTCTTCCGCTATATCTCTTAACGTCGCCCCCGTGTGCCGGTTCGTCTCTTGGACCGTTTTCGGTTTGGATCGGGCGGTGCCCGGGGCGTGACAGCTTTTCTCATGACCAAAGAGTTTTTATTGTAGGCCTAACATCTCAATAAAAACAACAATTTACTTAACAGTCTCGATTAAAAGATTGTTAGGTATTGGTGACTTGAATCCACGTTGGAAACAGACCGGTTGACAGGTTGTGACATGTAGCTGCTTGATACCCATTTTGAATGCACCTACTATATACGGTATTTAGACATGGGATACGTGTATGGAGGAGGGGCATTAGGGTTTGGGATGAGTATGAATAGGTTTATACTCTTTTGTTTTGAATATGTCATGACTTAGAAAATGGCTTGGGATGTTTGGCTTGAGTTTTAGAGAGAGGATTCTTATGTAGTTATTGGGTAAGGGTAGAGAGTAAGAGGCCGTTTGGGGCGTGAATAAAAGTAAAACATCTACAGTGGATGCTTTGCTACACAGTAGCATTCATGTTTTTTCCATATCCTGCTATAGTAGATATGGAAAATCCACTGTGATAACCACGCCCCAAACGGCCCCTAAGTTTTATTAAATAGTGGGGCCCACAGTCCAATAGGTGAAAAAGTAGGTATGATATTTAGTACTGAACTACTTAATTTGAGCCACATGGGGCACTCTATACGGACGCAACGAGGGCCCATAAGGCGATCTTTTCCCAACATATCATTTAACTTATTATGCCATGTGGAAGTGGTGGAACATGATATATTGATCGCAATGTTATTTTGGGCAATCCGCCTCTTAGAGCACCTAGGGCTGCACCCAAAAAACCGAACGAGCCGAACTGCATGGAATTCGATTCCTATCTCGGTTCCGTTTCGGTTCATATTTCGGTTCACATCGGTTCCAGAAAAAATAAACCCGAGAACCGGAACCGAAATTCCTACATAAGGAAAAATCTATCTCGACTCTTATCTCGGTTCACAAATTTGGTTTTGATTCCGGTTCTGGATTCGGTTCCATTATTGATTTTTTTAAAAAAAATTCCTCGTTTTTTGACTAATTAAATAAAGTAGTTAAACCTAGGTTTCTATCTCGGTTTGCGGTTCGGTTTTGGTTTCATTGTCGTTTCGGTTCGGTGCTAAAATGGCAGTTCCAAATTACGGTTTGGTTAGGTTCTCAATTTTCGGTTCGGTTCCTATAAGAATCGCTAGGAACCGAACCGAGATGCTGACGTCAAACCATAAGAAACAAGGGTGAAAAGAAAGTATGGTTGACAATTACACATATCTACATCTAAGTGTAGTAATAGTTTAGCTGTAATTGAATACACTATTTATCTAATCCCTCCTCAGAAATAGATGGAGGATTTGAAAAACCTGGTTACACTATAGCGAGGATTTGAAAAACCTGGTTATAAATTACAATGAATGATCTAGAAGCTAAGGAGTGCTGATGGGATGACCAGGACCACACCTCATATGAAGTTGAGTTCCTAAGGCGGAGACCCCTTCCTACTTGGCGTCCAAGGACACATACTCCCTCCATCCCATATTAAGTGTTACATTTTAAAAAATAAGTGATATTTTAAGTAAGCCAAGTTGCATAAAAAATAGGAATCCAAGTTGATAACTTTTTCACTCCATTCCCTAATCCATTTTACTCCATCCACTGATCATGACTATAAGAAAGATAAGACAAAATAGGACAATTAATAAAGGATAAGACAATACAACTCCCTAGTACATTTGAAGATTAAGAGCACCTTCTACTTACCTCATCCAGCTCCACATGGTATAATAGCAATACATGGATACCAACAAGGTCTTGTTGGGTACCAAAAAATCCAAAAAACAAGGTGTGGATGGGATCTCCAGGACTCGCTTAGTGAAAGCAGAGGTCCTACATTAGAACCCCACTCCATTGGCCACCCACATGCTCTTCATCCCGATCTACCAATTGCCTGCCATGGGTGCGCCTTGCACCTGCCGGACCGGAATACTCGATCTTGTACAATATTTAGTACTCCTATTCAAAATACCAATGTGAGTACACTATGACATTTTTTCTATATACAGAAGCATCTAAGAGTATCAAAAAACAAGAAAAACCATGAATCAAGACCACATAATACCAAAACCTTTTCTGGTGGCCGACCCTATACCTACAACTCATGAAAAAACCATGGACCCATGACCCTTCTATATTCAAAGCTTCCTTGTAAAGTTTTTTTCGGATAGCTTGTTTCAAAAGCTTCAAAAACAAACACTACGAAACCACGGAAGACACAATATTTGTGCACATTAAGCAGCACTTTCCACGGCAATAAGATGCAAAGAGACGTCACCCCCTTCTGTTTAAGGAATTTCAATTGGTCTCTCCCTGCTTACCATTCATGCAACAAAGCAACAATGTCATGTCATGCATCCAACCAAGCTAGCCCTTTTGTACCAGCAAGTTGCTTCACTCGCTTCCTTTATTGGAGAGATCAATGGGATCTGGGTCCCATCCAAATTAACATGACCTGGGGAACAACAAACTCTCTTCAAAGAGCTGACTCCCTTTGTATTCATGGTGATTCTCAACCCTTGACGTGATGAGATTCCATAACCAGTCGGCCAAGAGGGAGACTGCCCGGGCCCTTTTGTCATTTCTATAGCAGCATATTACAAGCACTCCCCCCTTGGTATCTCAACTCAATTCCCCCATCATACCTTTGCTTAGTGGCCTAATATAATATACATACAACCTCCTTTGCCCCACACCTTCGTACACATCACCACTAGAAGCAGATTCCTCTGGCCAGCACATTTCATGATGATCACCTCAGCCTACTTGTCAAGACCCAAGGAAGCAAGGACACCGGCATGATAACGATACGCGTGCGGCGATACGGTGATTTTTAAAAAATTAAGAAACGATAGGTGTAAAAAAATATACTCTATTTATTTCAAAATATTATATATATTTAAAAAAATTCTCATTTTTATTAAACCATGAAGCCTACAAAGAAGTCACATGACTTCTACTCCCGTATATCCTGTCCAAGTCGTATGCTCGTTCACGAACCAAGTTTAAGTCAATCCTTTCAAGTTTTTTCCAATTTTAAAAAAATGAAGTCACGTGATTTGGTAAATTATACACAATATTTTAAAATAGTAAAGAGAGAGAATTACTTTTTATTTTCTTAAAAAATAAAAATATCACTTTTTTATGGATATTTAAATACATTCTAGGTTAGTTTTTAGTATAAAAAACTTAATTATAATTTAATATTGCATTTATTTGTTTGATGTTTGCATTACTTAATAAAGATTTAAAGTAATTTATAATTAATTTCTTATACAAAAGGACGGAAGGGACGTGGATACGATACGAATATGGCTCCCATTTTGAAGTATCCACCAAACCAACATCATAATTCTTGAGATGGCATTTCTGATGTTACATCCAATTCTGCTCCCATTTTGCCACCTTTACACGTACATATATGTCTCCTTGCCACCTTCTATAGCATTAGCACTTTAGATTAAATCACCATGAGAACTATCTCTTGTCATTTCCTTCCCACCCCAACACCACCTCCTCCGGCCAAGCTCCCGGCTGTCCAAGTGACACCACCACCTCCTTCCTCCGCCGAGCTACGCCGCCCGCCATCCACTGTCACCTCTACCACTTCCACCAGGGCACTTGAGTCCTTGACTCGTCCTGTCCCAGTTCTTCATGATCACAACAAAGATGCTGATCAAGAGTCCATCTCGGCCTTTTGGGACTACCAATTCCTCTTTGTCTCACAACGTTCAGTCTCCGCTGAGTCCATCCCTCTTCGCCTAGTTGACGGTGCCGTCCCTCACGATTTCCCCTCCGGGACATACTACCTCACCGGCCCAGGGGTTTTCTCCGACGACCATGGCTCCACGGTGCACCCGCTGGACGGCCACGGGTACCTCCGGGCGTTCTCCATAGATGGGCCCTCCGGTGAGGTCAAGTTCTCGGCGAGGTACATCGAGACGGAGGCGCAGGTGGAGGAGTATGACGTCGAGACCGGGCGGTGGCAGTTCACCCACCGTGGGCCGTTCTCGGTGCTGAGGGATGGGCACAAGATCGGCAACACTAAGGTCATGAAGAACGTAGCAAATACTAGTGTCATGAAGTGGGGGTCTCACTTGTTGTGCCTATGGGAGGGTGGGAGCCCTTATGAGGTCGATGAGGCTACATTGGACACGGTAGGCCTCTTTGACGTGGTGGGCGGCACAGATTCTCCGGCAGGTGATTCGTCCGACGGTGGCCGTAGCTGGCCGGAGCTGGGGCTGGACCTTGCAGCTCGCTTCCTGAAGCCTATCCTTCATGGTAACTTTGAGACGTGCATGTGACAATCTCTAAAACGGAAATAAGATAAATGCAGGATCATATATTGTTCTTATTCTTACCATACTGATTTATAAGCGAACATCTCACATGATGCATAAAATTGAAATTTCAGGATTGTTCAAGATGCCTGAAAAGAGATTATTGTCACACTATAAAATTGATGCTAAGAGAAATAGGCTTCTAATGGTCTCCTGTAATGCAGAGGACATGCTTCTCCCTCGCAGCAATTTCACCTTCTATGGTAAGGAGAACTTGCGGGATTGTCCTTTTCTGTCCTCTGCCCCTCGATCAGGCATAGTATATGTCGATTCATATGTAATATGATGTTCGATTGTTTCTTGTTTATTTATGCAGAATATGATACCAACTTCAGGATATTGAATAAGAGAGAATTCACAATCCCTGATCACTTGATGATTCATGACTGGGCATTCACAGACACCCACTACGTGATAATTGGCAACAGGATTAAGCTTGATATCCCAGGTAGTAATAGAAGCTTAATACCATGATTATATGGTTTAATGTTTAGACAGCCCTGATAGTAATAAAAGCTTTAATTATATGATTTAATATATAGATTACATGCATGTAACGTAGGCATGTAATCCAGCATTGCAATGGGATGTTGGAATGAGCGTTAGAATTTAGGAAGATCCTCTTAAGAAGATACCTTTGTGCCTTTCATTAAAATACAAGGCCAATCAAAATGATAATTTAGGAAGAGTTGTGATGGCAATTAATATTAAATGAAAATTTTGACATAAATGCCCTTGGATGATGTGCATGTGCACTTCATTGTCCACCCCTTGCAGGGTCCTTGCTTGCTGTATCAGGGCTATCTCCGATGATCACAGCTCTCTCTGTGGATCCACGCAGGCCATCGACGCCGATATACCTACTTCCGAGATTCTCCGATGAGACGACGGACAGCCGGCAATGTGAGGTGCCCATTGAAGCTCCGACACAAGAGTGGATTCTACACGTAGGGAATGCCTTTGAGCAGAAGGACAAGATGGGCAATCTCCAGATACAAATCTATGCAGCATCCTGTTCCTATCAGTGGTTCAACTTCCAGAAGATGTTTGGTAATTAATTTATCAGCGGTATCTTTCCATCCAATAACCAAACTCATCAGGCAAGAAACAAACAAAACTAACAGTTTCTTGGACGCAAACAACTCATCAGGATACGACTGGCAGACTGGAAGACTGGATCCAAGCTTCATGAATGCAAGTAATGGGGAAGAAACACGCTTGCCTCACCTTGTCAATGTAAGTTCAAATCTGTCACAAAGTTGCAATTCAGGTTCGGCAACTGGTCAATTCAGTTTGATGTGGGAAGATTCGGATAAGTTTGGTAAAAAAAGGCATTAAACGTTAGCTATAAGCAATGGCATAACTACAAAAACAAATATCCAGCCAAATGACTAAAAACAATGAAAATTTATATTAGACTAGAGAAGAACACAAGATTTATGCAATATAAGAGGTAAGCACTAAACAAGAAATCCCAACTCACATGGGTAAGAGTATGTTTTCCTGGTGCATAGGTGTGAAAGTGTCAGAATGTTTGGATAAAGTTCGTTGGTATTTCGAATAATGATAAAATTTGTAGAATCGAAAGAATAGTCGGCTAAAAATTCATTTGCAATGCGGGTTCGAAAATTTGAAGAATATTCAGCAAAAATTCGGAGACTATGTGATAGAGAGCTCAAGTACAATCATCCACCTAACTTCAGATGCAGCTTGTCCAAGTCCATGCTAGATCTGTTAAATGGCTTGTCAACAATGTGATGGCTTGTGGGACTTGATGGGGAGATTACGCTCAGTGATGTCAACATGTCTCTGCCTGCCGCCTGATATGATATGTCCATAGTTTGGCCAACATAATGTGACGTTCTAATGACTCTTCTTTTCTCTCTCTCTCTCTCTCTCTCTCTTCAAAACATAGATATCAATTGGATCAAACAATGACGGAAGTTCCACGAGATGTGAAATTGAAACTCTGCATCAGTGGTCTAGACCATCCGACTTCCCTGCCATCAATCCGGCCTTCTCAGGAAGCAGAAACAGGTACATATATGCCGGGACATCTTCGGGTTCCCGTCCCACCTTGCCACACTTTCCATTCGACAGTGTTGCCAAGATCGACGTCCAAGACGGGTCGGCATCCACGTGGAGCAGCACAAGCCGGAGATTTGTGGGGGAACCAATTTTTGTTCCTAAAGGGACGGAAGAGGATGATGGCTATCTTTTGGCAGTAGAGGTGAGAGACCAAATTTATACAATTATAGACTAAAGAAGTGTTATCTAATCAGGTCTTGGTAACTGACGAAATTGATGTGGCTTTTGCAGTATGCAGTATCCATACAGAGGTGTTACCTTGTGATTTTGGACCCCAGACGGATTGGACAGCCAGATGCATTAGTATCGAGACTTGAAGTTCCCAAACATCTTAATTTCCCACTCGGATTTCATGGATTTTGGGCTCAGAAATGATAGTACAATTTCTTCAGTGAGACTTTAGCAGCTGATACCAGCATCTGTTAATCACAAATGTGCACCTGTACCCCAAAAGCGCAGTGGTAGTAACTCTCCACTACTAAGGAGAGAGTCATGGGCTCTATACTGTTAACTTCCTCCAGCGGTGAAGATAAATCTACGTTTTTTTGCCAGTGTCTGCAAATGTTTCAACACCTAAAAAAGAACATACATTCAACTTAAGGTAAAGAGGGTCTCTAGTCAGGCAACGATAAACCTACAAATCCAGGGACCACTTTTTGCTAAATTCACGAACTAAATCATTAGAACTCTATTTAGACACCTGAAAATCCTGAAAACGAGGTAGGCTGTGTTTTATGTTTGAATTTTACAGTTTATAGGTAGAAATTTTTGGATACGGATGCTATTAGAAAGCTAGTTATTGCATAACAGGATATCAGGATACCACTTAAATAAACCATGGCACAGGAAAAGCCAGAGAGTGAAGAAATCCAAAATTTATACAAGTTAAGGAACTGCAAAGGCTGTTATGTACATGCTGCAGCTGTAACTATGACCAAGAAGAGATACAGCTCTATGGCAGGCATTTAGCATGCCAACTAATGGCAAGTTGCCACATGTCAGATCGACTAATGATGATAGTCAAGCCCTCTGGAGGCGTGCCACAACCACCACTAAAAGGACCAATACAGACAGCATGAACGAAGATCTAAGTGTGTCGTCAAATGCATCCCCCTTCTTAAATTTCTCAGATGGTTGAAAGAGGTCATTCACGAGTTTTATGATCTTGCTGATAAACTCGGACATTTTCTCTTTAGTAGTATTCACAATCCACTTCAAGATTGTCACCACAGAATTCTCCTCAGAGTCTTGAGGCCTATTATTTTCAACTGCATAAACAGAACAAAAGTTTCGTCGAAGACGCAATCCAGAGTAGCATACAAGTGAAACAACAGCGTAGTTTTGACTGGATCAGTAGAGAACTTTTCAGACTGATTAGGGTGTAGTCACACAAGCAGTGCAATGTGACGGATGTACAAATCTTACATTGTGAAAATCTCCCTGCTAAGAAAATCCTTGCTGACTGACACAATTAGCAATAAGTAGATAACCTAGAATGCAAAAGCTGTTTTTTTACTTTTCATCCATTCACAAAATTGTTAGGGACAGTTCAAGTCCACGTTTAGGATGAACTGATGGACAAAGAAGCACTGATATAGAAGGCAGAGCCGAAAATAGACTCCTAAAAACAAACCATTTTCTGCAATCTATGGTAACTCACTTTCAAATTCCTATTTTGGTATTACCAATGCCAAGTTAAAGCAGATTGATATTGTCAGACAAGAATAATTAAGTTTCTCTCAGAGCAGCCAATTTTCAATGAAAACTATTCTTTCGATGACTGAAGCTAGTTTTGCAGCTTGCTAATATTTCGGTCACAATCTAGTCCTAGCCATCTTTTGGTTGTACAGTGACACATTAAGTTAAATGCTTTGGCTGTACTTTTATCCCAGGTGGAATACTGGCACTATATCTCTTTCAATCCTTTCTTTTTCAGATTATCTATCTCACAAGTCATATGATAGTAATTTAGTTATATGGCCTTAACAAGATCAGAAATCAAAAAAAGATATGAAACATATGATTTAAAGGAATCAAATGATCTTAGGAAAGAGGAAATTACATGATTCATACAATGGAAAAGAAAGAGTCAATAGACAAAGAATTCACACTTACCTCCATAAAATGACTCTTTTAGCTCTTTAACAGCCTCATTCTTCATGACTGCATCCCAGACTGCCTTGTCAGACGATAGAGAAATCACCATCCTCTGAAAGTGTCTTCAAACAAAATCAGTAGATCCTATATTACTTCAAACTTATCTAAATTCCCTGTTTCTTCCTTCAGGCTTTCAAAACGATGATAGCATTACAAGGACAAAGTCTATATCACTATATGTGTAAAAACTGAAGTGCACTACTGCACCTTCAACTGCCTTTCCTCCGAGTCCAAAAATCATCTTTCATTCTTTATTATCTCATAATGCATTCTTTGATTATCTCGTGACAACTGTTTGCTTAACGTCCTCTTTAACAAAGTAACATAAATGTGTTCCATAAAAATCGATTTATTTCTAAAGATGCTCCACTAACCATTCAAAATCTTTTTGCATGGATGATATTCAACATTTAACTGCAATCAATGTTAACCATTTGTAAAGAGCTTGCAATCATCTCAACTGCATTCTTTGATTATCTCAGTTATCTAGGCTGGCGACATGCATTCTGTCCTATCTTTGACGCTGATCGGAATGAAATGATCGTAAGTCCATGCAAAGAAACATATTGTCAAATTTTATGCCAGATGAAAGAAGTAAGACAACTCACTAATGATTAGTATTGCAAACGCAGTTAAGGATATATGACTAGCAACTTGCATTCTCGTAACCAAGGAAAGCAATAAAATGAGGAAGAATTTGCATGGCTCACCCGTACAGATGGATTTGTCTGCAGCAAACGGAATGTATCAATGACATTATCATACCCATCAGACTGCAGTGTTCTTAAACCATAAAGCTGCATTGCAGGCTCAGTCCAATCTGACTCAGACCCTGAAGATGCCCCATAGCGCATTGACTCTGTCGGACTTATTATTTGAACAGAGCCAATCTGATTAGAAGCCGAAGAACCTCTTCCCAGGCTAAGCTGTGAGTATGCAGCCGATGCAGCAACCCTGCAAGTAGAAAGCAACACAATTAACTCATTCTAAAAGGCAACAATTCAATGCAAGTAATGGCGAAAATAGAACTTAAAGACAAGATACATTCCACGATTGTAATGCACCATTGGCAGATAAATTGATACTCTGAAGAATGAACAAGAATTACTAATAAATCTTTGAGTGGTCAATCTAAAAATTTCCAAATTGGCCATAGGAGAAGCAACAAAATGCAGGATGGGCCATCCGTGTTCCCCCATGCACCTACCACCTTATAGTGGCATGTAGCAGCTGTATGTGAGATGGGGAAGGCTTAGAGTCGGATATATTAGTGACAAGAGATGATGCAGCTGAAGGTATATATAGATGCAATATTGCTGCCTGCATTGTCGTTGTCCTAATGGGTTTTTCTGTCATTACCCATCACAAAAGGTGATGTGTCTCACTGTTGCATGCAAAGAAGACACCTCAAACAACCATACAATTCAAAAAACCCTTTAGCTTCCATCTCCATGCCTCTACCTTATCCTCAACACATCTCTAATCCTCTTAAATCAGCAAATCCCTCAATAAAGCATCAAACTTTTATACTTCATCAACAGGAGTTACAAAAATATAACAACAAAGTTACTGAAAACCATGTATATTGAAGGAAAAGGCAAAAATGAAAAACCAAAGAAACTAGTTGGTCATGGACATACTGCTGAAGGGAGGAGACAGCCTCTTCCACTTCACCCTGTGATGGAACGGGTCCAAAACCGAAGCTTTCAAACGTCCGGAGGTTACCGTCCGGGTTCAGCACCTCCGCCGCCTCTTCCTCCTCCATAAAGTACTCCCAGTCGTCCACGTCACGGACGTCGGGCAAGGAGTACCACGTCGAAGCAGCGGAGACGGGAACCGTTACCATAGACGGCGAGGAAGAAGACGACGAGGAGGAAATGGAGAGGACGGTGGTGGTGGTGGGCTTGGAAGCGGGCGAAGAAGAGAAGGCTTCTCGGACGCCACCGACTCCGGCACCGACGGCGCGGCTGACGGCCTTGAGCATGCTTCCGCCGGGCCGGCCACCGCCACCCATTCCCAAGGACCTCTTCATTATCGCTTCTTCGGGAGATGGGTTCAGATATTTCTAAGTGGTGCAACTAGCTTACAAAGGTTTTGGTGCGCTATCTTGGAAGCTACGGAGTATCTCCTGTTGTCGCATTGCGAGTAAAGATTCCAATTTCCTATGCTCGCTGATGATAACGTGTCAGCTCGTGAATGGTATATAGACGGCCAGCCTGGTGTACTAAGTACATTGAAATTTTTCTCTGAAGGGACCCTTGTATGCTTAGCGCGCATGTCATGTATCTCAATGTTCACAAACTACGAGGGGTTATACTCAATTAGGAGTTTGATGTATACCGTAATCTACATAAGAATCCATCGTAGGAGAAAGGGGAGAAAAGTAGGATTAAGGCTACGAAAGGCTAGATTAAACTAAAATAGAAAATAAGCTATTTCTTTGATCATTGATTATGGATTAGGGAAGACCCATTTACATATTTATAGGCTCTTAAACTATAATCTTAATTGACATAGGATAGACTCTAACTATAGTCCTAATTGAAATAGGAAACTAATCCTAATCCTAATCCTAATTAGAATAGGATCGCAACATTCCACCAACGCTTCTGTATCACCTCATCCTCGAGGTGCTCTTATCTTTTTACAACAATGGCGAGAATGCGAAAGACTCAACTTCATCCAAAAACATGGCAGAACTACTAGTCATGAAGAATCCACTTATGGAGAAAGTTCCGGATCAGGAAACATGCGTTAGACCACGAAGATTCCAAGAGACGAATCGCCTCAGCACACGTGTGTAATTTTTTTTTTCATAAAGCTGCTGAACTAACACAGTCTATAGAAAGTGAACCAAGTTGGAATCATCATGTTTGGAACTATCCCAGCCCGGACCACTTGTGGACCAACCCAATAGAAGAAGCCCAAGTCACCCCTTTGATGCCCTAGCTGTAACACCCGAAAATTCTGTAAGTTTACCAAAACTGCTATTTTAGGAAACTGTTCTAAAATATGAAAGTTTTGTTGCATGTTTTGAAATCTTATAATCTGGTGTGTTGATTTGGTTTTGTGATGCTTATAAAAGAGTGGAATTGATAAACATGATTAGGCTGTACACCAGGGCGTAGGGACTAGCCCTGGCGCTGAGGAGTGCACCTAACGCCAGGAGTGGGGGCCAGGTGCCAGGGTGTGAGTCCAATGTGTAGAGACTCAATTGCATATTTTGAGTTATTAAATTGAGTTAGTGATGTGGTACTAGAGTTGTGCAGTGCAATACGGCACACTCTATTCGCGGGACATCGAGCCATCCATCTGTGTGCCACACCCCAGATGCAGGAGTAGCTGAGAGCCAGAGCCATGTGGACACCGCGCCCTGGGCACTGTGCACGTGGTTGGCATGATAAGGTTTGGTTAGTCGTAGTGGAAAGAGAATCAAGGAGGAGAGAGAATTTTGAATTAATTGCAAATCCGGTTTGAATTGGATTGTTTTTGGGGAATCCCTAATTAAAGGAAGTTAAGGCAATCAAAGAGAGGTTTATGGACATGATGGAATCAATTACCAATCTAATTTAGAGTTGCCATGTGGCAAAGAGCAATGATCGTGCTTTGAAATCAATTTAAAGGGGGTTATTGAAGTAGTTTTGGGAACCAATTTAAATTCACTTAATTCCCTAATTAAAGAGGATTTGTAACCGATTGAGATAATGGATTGACCACATTCAAGGGAGATCGTGCCTTGATTTGGGGCAGATCGTGGCCTTAGATTAGGTAGCAATCATCGGTAGAAGGTTGAATCCAATTTAGGAAAAATTATCTTAATTATGTGTAACCGAATTAGAGTTTTGAAACTCCTTAATTAAAGGAAATCCTAACTAAATGAGGAGTTAATTTGGGGACACGTCTTGGGCAAGTGGAAGGCTTGTTTTGGTGATCATTTGTGGTCTTTGGATTAAGAGAAAATCGACGGTGGAGATGTGTCCTAGGAGAATAGGCACTCGCTATTTAAACTCACAAAGTGAGAGACCGCCATCCCTTTGAGACTTTGAGAGACGTGCAAACCAGCAAAAGGGGTCTCGTCCATTCTCCTTTCAGCCTTCTACAGTGACCTAAGTGGTGGTAGTGCGAGTCGTAGTGCTTGGATCGCGAAAGCAAGAGAAGTGATTCGAAGGAGACAACTCGCGTAAAAGAAAAATCGGATTTTTTTGTCTTGCGAGGTAGGTGCTCTTTTTCCCACGATTCCATGCTTTAAATTGTGATATATCATGAAGAATATGATATTCGAGCACTGATGTGAATACCTATGTTATTGACGATTTATTTGATATTAGTGTCGTTCAATTCAATGAAATTCTGTTTGTTATTTTGAACATGATGACTATTGCACCCGATCCTAATAAATTAAATACTTCTCATGCATGGCTCCACTTAGCTCTCACCGTATGCTTGCTACTTTGGTCGAGATGAGTACATTCTATTGGACGTTGTACAATGTTATATGTCATCGATGATCATGTGGTGTCATACCGGATTTCAGATTTCAATCATATGCTGTGATTAATCCTTAAAGTTTAAAACTTATGGTTAATGCGTACTGATATTCAGATGTTTCAGCCTCCAAGATTAGCTTTGGGTCGTCAATTTTTCTGTCTCACGTTAATTGTCCATTTTGGGTCATTTCAACCGATAAAGGGAAGTATTTGTACAAAACTATTTTGGCATAATAATACATACCTTATGATACTAATTATTAAAGTAACAATTTTTGTGAAAAAGAATTACTGGAGTTCAAGATTTACTGTACCCTAATTATCTCATGATTCAGTATGGGGTATGTCCTGAATTAACTGTCCTAATTGCAGTCTACATGTCTAAACCGTATGAATATGTACAATCAGTTTTGGGATTAACAATGTAGGTAAGAATCTAATTAATTGCAGAACAATTGGGAGTTAGTAAATGCCCAGGAGAATAATGTAATAAGTCTAGAATGCATTAATAAGTGTTTAATTGAGTAATAGACTATATTGATTAAGTAAGTTCATAATTAATTATCTCGGCCAGACTTAGTCTTGTGCCAACAGACTGTAATAGAAAAATTATAACTAAATATAGAAAATTCATAAAATTATACCGTAAATTGATTAGAACCTAGAAACATGGGGCAGTCTGTCATAAAAATCTCAGACCATAATATATTCTGTGCAGAACGTGGTGATCTAGAGAAGGGAACTGTTGTGCAGATAACAGTATATTTTTGGGTTGTTTAAACTATACCTTATATTAAAACCTATGTGATATACCTAATGATAAATTGTAGTAACTATATAAAATCCAGAGAGATGAAGTCAGTAACATCTAGTAATTGATCCAATCCAGAGAGTGAGTCATGTCGGACCGAGTCATTCCTTCGTGGAGCATTGTTCTACCAATATAGTATCTTTGGCGTCGAACTTGAAATCTTAGATTCTCGGTTAGGGTTTAGTTTCTTAGACCCTACCATCTTATACCAACGTCATATAATCCTCAATATTGTCAGAATCGATGATGTCTTGTTTGGAGCTATGCATGGTGAAGGTGTTTAATGAGTTATTTCTGATGAGTCTCAGTCTTGAGTCATCTTGTGATTGAACATTGAGAATTCTTTGGTTACTCCTATGTGAGTCATTTCAGACTATATTTCTTGAGCATTCCTATGTGAGTCAATTCAGATTGTATCAATGAGATTGTTACTTTACTCCTCTGTGAGTCAGATTTTGGAAGATTGATGTTTGAGTCTCCAGAAGAGAGAACTCTTGATATTTCTAGATTGATTCAGTTCTATGTAAACTGTTTCTCCACTAAGAGTTTCGATGAACGCTCTTAGATTGGAATCATAGTATGCTCACGAGCCATTGCTAGATCTTGCGAGATCTCATATTATATTATGAACCTCTATAGTTGAGCCGATGACGGCAATGCGTGCGCTTTAGACTGTATGATATTACGGAAGGTCTGCAGTCTCAGCCCATTGTGCCCGTAAGCACCGATGGGGCCAGCATCCCTAGACGCATGGCCGGGTTCCTCTGTAGAACCTCTAGGATGATCTGGTATTGATGTCCATAGGGGAAGTGGACTGAACATAGAGCAGAAATTGTTATCTCCGACACTCTGTATGTTTGGAGTCAGTATTCATTATTATTTTCTTCCGACGCTTTGTACGTTTGGGATCTGAGTTAATGTTTATTTGTTCTCGACCGTTGATGGTCTTTGATGATGATTATTGTCCAGGTAAGTGAATTCCGTGTTTGCTCAACTTGATCTTTCTAAATGTGTCTTTATACCATGTTGTCAGCATTTCCTTTATTATTATTATGTTGTGGGTTTTTCTTGGCTCCTACTGGGTATTTCTTTCGAAATACTCATGCATCTCTCGATACAAGACTCAAAGTGGAAAGAAACTAACAAGGTACGTGCGAAGGAGCTCGATGGTGGAAAGTTGATAGAAGTGGATTTATTTATCATTTTTAATTTCTTGTTCATGGAGAACTAATCAGCCTGTGTGCTGAATTGCATTTATGTTTGATGAATTGTGATAATTGAATTATTGTAATAGCATAGTTTTATTATTTAAGATTTTTGTAAACAAGCGTCGGTTAAGCATTCTGGAATGAGAACTAGGTATAATCGAGTATTCGATCGTGTCCCGTGTTTCAGCCACATAATCATAATTGAGCTAGTGCTTCGACGCTTTATTCGAGGTCTTGAAATTTGGGGCGTGACACTAGCTCTTCAAACAGCACCACCGCCAAAACTTCTGGAGCGACGACAGATGACAATTTGGGGCATCGCGTAGGAGGCGGCTCTGGCAGAGGTGGAGGAGTCGGATGCAATGACAGAGGCAACTGCAATGTCTCCAGGTGCAGTCCTCTTCTATGGGTCTCGATGTGAAGCCCTAACCACTTCGAACGGTGTAGGCGGAGGAGTCTCAGAAGGCGGCTTCGGTGAAATACGGCGGCGACAGCAGCGGCTAAAGGTGGAGGCTGAGAGGTTGACTAATCGACAGAGGGGGAAAGATGTACGGTGGTAGTGATGACGAAAGCCAGGGCTAGATTTGGGCATGCTGGAGTCGAAAGGTGCAACGGCGACAAGGAGGTGATGGTCGTTGGAGGACTGCCGCCGGGGTCGACTGGAAACCCATCGGGCAGATCGATTGGAACGGCGGCGAGAGACAGAAGAGGTGGTGCTGGCGGGTATAGCGGTGGCCACAGGAGCTCCCTAGAAGATGACTCGTCAACGGCCAGGCCAACGATGATTTAATCGTCGGTGTACATAGGAGGTTGCGGCAACACAACTGGGAGAAGAAAGGCAGAACCTTTGGCGCACGGCTGATGCCAATCGAGGGAGGCGGCGGGGTTGGAGGGAGGGACCGTCGCCGTCGTCGAAGGGGGAGGCCGTTCCACGGAAGTCGGTGTCTGGCCGGGCACAACCACGATCTCCAACAGACCGGACAAAGAGGGTGTTGGCAAGGAGGAGGCGGCCACGACGCCGGTGGTCGAGAGAAAGGCTTCGACAAAAATCAACGGCATCACTGCGGCCGATGTGACGAACCCAGATGGGATTGAGGCCGCCAAGAAGGTGCCCGGCAACGCGAGGCCCTGCCAAGGCGACATGCCGGCTAGCAGCAATTGTGTGCCGATGGGGAAATACTGAGGCAGAAACAGGGTCGGAGATGCACTGAAGCTCTGAGGAGAAGCCCACACAGAAAGGTGACGCAAGTAGAGCTGGATCTGCTTAAAGCGACGATCAGTTGCCTGTTGTTGTGCGACGAGGAGACTCTTCAAATTGGTAAGTTTTCTCTCGATGGTCGCTTCCAATTGGGTAATACAGTTAGTCTTCTGTGCGAGGACGTCATGCATAGCGGCAACGAGGGGGGTTAGGTGGGAGCCGAGGGTCGACTGCTCTGATACCACTGATGTAGACCGTAATCTACATAAAAATCCATTGTATGAGAAAGGGGAGAAAGGTAGGATTAAAGCTAAGAAAGACTAGATTAAACTAAGCTAGAAAATAAATTATTCCATTGATCATTGATTATGGATTACGGAAGACATTTTTACATATTTATAGGCTCTTAAGCCATAATCCTAATTGACATAGGATAAACTCTAACTATAGTCCTAATTGACATAGGAAACTAATTTTAATCCTAATCCTAATTAGAATAGGATCATAACATAGTTACCATCTCTATCGTGAAATGGATGTTTTTCGTGAAATGGATGTTTTAATGCCACTTGAACTCACGTATAGAGTCTGTATATTTTACAGCAACACCTACATCACATAAGGATGCTGAGTATAAAAATACTCAGTGGGATACTGTAACACAATCATCAGTATTAAAGACAGGATTTGCATTAACATATTATGCAACCTATTATAGGGTTCTATTTGAATCTTTTATTAATCTTTCAGGCAAAGTTTTTTATTGCCTGAAAGATTAAGTCTTTGTCCCATATAGACAGACTCACTGAATGTCATTCCTACATGGCAGACAGTACAAAAACATCGTGACTATTATTCCGGTTACTACAGGTAATCACAGCACGCCCTGAATCCCTCAAGGGTGACTGCCTCACCCATTCCTTACCTTAGAAGGTATGACCTCGGAAGGGTCTAGCTCCACATCAGCTCCTGGACTCGATGTGGGTCGGGATAACGCAGCCTTCCAGGATGCTAGCGTCTCTAATGTGCATAGTAACCACTTAGCATCAATAGCTCTGGGGTGGGTGCAAAGCTTCCACCAATGGGAAGATGCAAATGCTCTCTCTAAAATCCTTAGAGAAGAAGCAACAGCTTAAGCCTAGCCAATAGAAGATGTAATGCTCTTTCTAATATCCATAGAAAGATGCAAACAGTGACCAAAATAATATGTAAATGCTCTCTCTAATATCCACAGAAAGATGTAATAGCTTAAGCTTGGCCAATAGAAGGTGGTCCTCATCAGGTACCACTGACATAGAGCTTCCACCATAGGGAAGATGTAAAACAGACTAAGTCCAAGAAATATCGTGTGATCCTCAACATGTATCATTGTATTACTACCAAGAACCCCCCTTAGTGTTATAGCATGCAATTCAAGACTGGTGGCTTAATATCCAAATAGATAATTTGACCTTTGACTTAGAAGTCATTCGGTCTCTTGATCAAAAGTCACTCACACTCATAAACTAACTCTCAATCCCAAGGGTATTTTAGTCTTTATCTTGATTAGGTTCTTCCCAACGCTTAAGCTTAGCCTTCATATCTTTATTTTATTATATCTCATAAAATGATTAAGTCTCTAAACTATCTAGGTTTATTAATCGGGTTTTCTGTAACGCCCAAAAATTCTGTAAGTTTACCAAAACTATTATTTTAGGAAACTATTCTAAAATAGGAAAGTTTTGCTGCCTGTTTTGAAATTTTTTAATCTGGTGTGTCGAATTGGTTTTGTGATGCTTTTAGAAGAGTGGAATTGATAAACCAGATTAGGCTGTACACCAGGGCGCGAGGACTAGCCCTGGCGCTGGGTTCAATCTGGTGCTGAGGCTGGCCTGCCGCCAAGGGCTGTGTGCACCTGACACCAGGAGTGGAGGCCAGGCGCCAGGGTGTGAGACCAGTGTGTATAGACTTATTTGAGTATTTTGAGTTATTAAATTGAATTAGTGATGTGGTACAAGAGTCGTGCAGTGTTATTCAGCACACTTCATTCGCGGGATATCGGAGCCGTCCATCTGTGTGCCACGCACCAGACACAGGAGCACATGTAGGCCTGAGCCACGTGGGCACAGCGTGATCTACACATGAATTATGCATTTTATTATCTCTTAAACTTATGATTATGCTAGTGTTTGATTAGAATAACTACTATTTTAATAAAGTTTTTGGTTTTTCAGGAAACAAGTCTCATACACAGAAATGAGGTGAAAAGTAACTCAAATGGTTAAATTATCATAACTTCGTGTAAAAATGTCAGATTGGACTGATTCAAGTTCATGTTAAAGTTCAAGAAGTCAACTTTCCAATGCCACAGTGCAATTCGGAGTTCGGAGCAGAAAGTTATAGCCATTTGAAATTCATGAACAGTAACCACGATCGATCGTTTATCAATGCGATCGATTGCCGCATCCGTAAAAGCAGTGTATTGAAGGAAACGATCGATCGACATCAAAACGATCGATCGTATCTACTGGAATTTTTCAATCGTGCAAGATAGTAACTACGATCGATCGGTATTATACGGTATCGATTGCCATGCGATCGATCGGAGGAAAATAACGAAGGAATTGCGATCGATCGGCAAGCGAACGATCGGCAATACGGAGCGATCGATCGCCGTATACAGAAAACTAAAATAAGCCCTATTTCATCTCGGATTTGGAAGGGGACTTCGTGGTTTCTCTTCAAACTTATAAATAGGCCTTATGGGAGAACGTTTTGGGCACTAGAGAATAGACCTTAGAGCTTTATTGGAGGCTAAAGATGAGCAAGAGAAGGAGTCTTTTGGAGCAAAGAAGAAGGATTTATGACGATAGATCTACATAAACAAGCTTCTCTTTTCTTTCTTTCTATGTATAACTAAACTTTTATTCAAGGCTTGATGAAGCCTTAGATGTGTATTGCTACTCTTGATAGTTTAATTTTATAAAGTTGATTATGATTTATGCTTAATGCGATTTCATGAGTATTCTTTTAAGTGCTTGATCATAGACTTGATTGATTATGAATGGAATTAGATATTGCGATTGATTTTATGCTCGATCAAGGATAGGATTGATTACACAATAGTGGATGAACTTTCGTGTCCGATCAAGAACGTTAGTGAATTCATTAGTAATTCGTGTGTCCGATCAAGAACACGAATTACCATATCATGTCAATGTATGCTTAATAATAATTGAGAGTAGTGATTGCATGTCTAGTGGTGAATTCTTTGCCTTGATATTCTCCATATTGATTAATTCTCACTTAGATTAGTTAAAAGTTAATTATTTTCTTAGTCTAGAATCAACACTTGCTATTTCCTCTTGAATTTGGTAAAGTATTAATCCGTCCCTGAGGTTCGACAACCCTTTCCAATACTCACCGTAGTACAATTGCCTTGTGCACTTGCAAGGGTTTTATATTTAAACGATCACAGCACCCTGGGCTTTGTACACGAGTTGGCATTTGGTTAGGAGAAAGAGAATCAAAGAGAAGAGGGAATTTCAAATTCTTTCCAAATCCGGTTTAAAAGGAATAAATATCTAGTCCAAAATCCGGTTTGTGTGTTAATTGATTTGTGATTCTTTCTAATTGGAATTTAAGGAATCTAGTAGAAGGAGTTTTGGACGTGATTGGTGGGGAAACCTAGGTAGTTACCAAACTAATCTAGGGGCACGTCATGTGGAGATAAGAGGGAGTGAAACCGGCTTTTCAAAATTGGGAAGTTACAACCCTAATTTAAATATCCAACTAATTGGATTTGATTTCCTACTAAAAGGGGGATGGTAACTGATTTGGTTAGTGGGTGATCTCGTCCAAGATAGAAGGCCCTTCCTTTTTGTGGACGAAATTGTGGCATTTGATTGCAAGATGATCATTGGTGGGAGATTGACTTAATTAGGGTAGTTGCCTAAGTAGAGAATTAGGGTTTTGGACCACCTTAATTGGGGGAAACCCTAACTAATGTGGAGATATCTAAGGGCTGGAATTTGGGACGTCATTAAGGTGGGAATTGAGTTGATTGAGCCAATTAAAAGCATGACTAGGTAAGTATTAAAACCGTATCAAATTTGAATTCAATTAGAAGGAGAATGTGGGTTAGTTATGGAAACCAACTAATTGCACTTAATTTGTTGATGATTAAATATTGATATGTTTTCATGCAATGAGTTGTCTTGAATATGCATGTATTCTTAACGCCTGATTAAAAGTGTTTCTTTTGTGTATCACATGTTTGTTCTTCATGCACGAACCCCTAGAATGCATTCCCATGAGACTACATTAGTCGATCTATGTCACGTCTTGCTGTTGTGTCTCATATCTTATTCTGTCTAGTAAAAGATGGCAGCTTTATTGAATGATCGAGTCATTTCATGCAATGCAAGTGTTCTCGATCCAATTTGATAAGTCGATTTGAGATTCCTACACCATTCTTGATCTAGTTCTTATGAAATTGAATGCTATGGCCTCTAATGTTCCAGTTTACCTTCTGAAATTTGTGTCAGCATGTATTTGGGGTTGACTGGCGTCTGTAATTAGTTGTCTTAATTGGGCTATTTCGGACTTTGGTGAAAACAGGGTATGTACTCTAATAAGCTGAGAGGATGTGTACAAAGGGATAGAAAACTACATAAAATCAGTGTTGATAATGTTCTGTAAAATGTATAGAAAGGGTTTACTGATGTCAGTAAGTGGTATTGAGTGATTAATTACGAGTTTTAGCTTTATATAATCAAAGTGGACTAAGATAACTGCTCTCGGCCAGGACTATTCCTGCACCAACCAGCAGTGATCGAAAATTCATAAGTAATTCAATACAACTCAGAAAATTATAAAATTGGATGGGTTAGAAACTAGACATATAAGGATAACTGGGATAAAAATTTCATAATTCAATACGCATTGGATAAACAGTGGGAGTGGTTAGAAGTCAGCAGTTTTGCATGGGGCAAAGCACTGTGTGAATGTTAAAACCCTAATTAAGTTGTATACTATATACTATAAGTATCCCTATACATAGTAATACAACCTGATTATTATATTATAAGACTCTGAGGGTACAGGGTACTATAATACCAGATCATATGTGTATAAACAGCGAGTCAGGGGTTCTGTCCAAAACCAAAGTCCTTGAGTAACCTATTGTTTCAAGAATTCTCTCGTACAAAACCAAAGACCTTGTACCCAGCGTGTGACCTATTCTTGATATTGGTAACCTCGTATTCTGGTTCATGGGAATTGTCATATCTAGAGGCTAAGTGCATTGAGGTGATTCAGTATCTCGATTCTTGATGAGTCATGATTGGAGTCATCTGATGTTGATCATTCTAAGAGTTTGAGTACTCCGATGTGAGTCCTTTCTGATGACCTTGATAAAGTTATTGTCTTACTCCTCTGAGAGTCTTTCTTTGATGATGTTGGTCTGGGTCTTTGTTTGAGAGAACCCTGGTTAATTCGAGATGAATTCGGTTCTATATAAACTAGTTCTCCACTAGGAGTTCTGATGAACACTCTTACTTGGATTCATAGTATGCTCATGAGCCATTACTAGATCCTTTGTGATCTCAGATGATATATGAACCTCTATAGTTCAGCCGATGACGGCAACGTGTGTGCTTTAGACTGTATGACATTACGGAAGGTCTATAGTCTCAGCCCATTGTGCCCGTAAGTACCGATGGGGCCAGCATCCCTAGACGCATGGCCGGGTTCCTCTGTAGAACCTCTAGGATGATCCGGTATTGATGTCCATAGGGGAAGTGGACTGAACAGAGAGCAAAAATTGTTGTCTTCGACACTCTGGATATTTGGAGTCAGTATTCTTATTGATCTTCCTGATGCTCTGTACGTTTGGGAACTGAGTTATGTTTATTGATTCTTGACCGCTGATGGACTTTGATATTGATTTTGAGGAGGTAAGTGAACCCTGTATTTACTCTACCTGATATTCTTAAATGTGTCTTTAATGATCATTTCTACAGTATTCTATTTTATTACCTGTTGTGGGTTTTTCTTGGCTCCTACTGGGTATTTCTTTCGAAATACTCATGCATCTCTCGATGCAGGAATTAAAGTGGAGAAGAACTAGCAAGGTTCGTGTTTGGAGCTCGATGACGGAAGTTGATAAGATGTGGATATATTTATCGTTTTTATTTTTTGTTCTCGGAGAACTTATCAGCTTGTGTGCTGAATTTATTTTGATGTTTAATAAATTGTAGACTGGATTATTGTAATAATGTAGTTTATTTTATTATTTAAGATTTTTGTATAACGGATATTGGTTAAGCATTCTGGAATGGGATCGTATGTGTTGAGTATTCGGTCGCGGCCCGGGTTTCAGCCTCATGACCTTAATTGAGTTAGTGCTTCCGCGCATTATTCGAGGTTTTGAAATTCGGGGAGTGACATTTTCCTTATCATCAAGGTCTTAGTTATCAGTCAAAACTGCATAAAATTAGGGACAAATGCCCTTAAATATAGTAACATCAAGCGCGTAGAGATAATACGCCAATTTGGGCTTGAAATCATTTATCAAACAGCTCAAAACTAATAAAAATGAGCTTATGTACTATACTGGCTCTGTATGTACCATATTGCACCGCAATACACAGGCGGTCAGGTTCAACCGTTCTAACTGTCGGTGTTTCCACCGACAGTTCAAATCCAACTGGTTTGTGAACGGGGTCTATTTATTGGACCGGTTCGGTTTGGTAGTAAACCTGTCTGGTCCGACCTATGCTTGAACCAAATTTTCTTATTAGACTAGGGTTCGGTCTGGGAGTGGAATGATCCTGTCCGGCCTGACCTTGGACCGAACTGGTTGTCTTCCCCATGAAGACGTCTGTGGGTGGCGGCCGTCACGATGGCCGTCGTCGAGCCGCCATCACCCAGCTGCACCCTCCTCCCTTCTCCTCCTCTTCTCCACTAATCCATGGTCTACCCTTGGTCCGGGCAGATCTGGGAAAAAAACACGAAATGGCAGCAGCAGAAAGCTGTTGCCTTTGCATCTTTTACCGGCACCGATTCCTCCTCCGACGTCCTCTCCGCCTCCATTGGCAAAGAAATCAAAAGAAAATCAAAACTTGCTAAAAGGGGTACGAAATCCTACCTTGCGCGCGTGTTGACGTCGATCCGCCGCTTGCCGGAGGTCGCAGGATGCTGCTAAAAATCGTCGGATGTAGCCGAAGCATGTTGGAGGTCTACCCAGCACCTACCTCATCCACCTCCCCTACTGCTCCTTGCCCACAGTGTTCTCACCACCCAACTCCACCCCCACCTTTGCTGCCTGCTTCAACAAGAAGCCAACCAACTTTCAGATGCTCGACATGTTTGGTGAGGCAGCACAGGGTGGTGGCAACACGACTGCATCCAATATCCTTCAGTATGAGCCGCACCTCTAGCTCAACTTCTGCCTTCCTACCCCTCCTCCATCTGTTACCCACCTTCCATACACCTGGCCATTCCAGTGGACCAGGTGTTACAATTACCCTTTACTAATGGTTCATTGAGGATTAATTCCAAATTGGAAAATATAAACAACCATTAATTTAATTTAGTCTCTGTTGGACCACCGACAGCTTGTCTATGACAATTCTCTTGTCATTGATGAGTTGTCGCTGACACTTCAGCACGTTTTGGTTCGCAATCACTCCCATCATGCATTAAGAGTTTGAATTCTTCTCAATCAAGTTCATTATAGAGCAAAATATTCATTCACACATAACAAACCAAACCATGCATGCAATATACATTAAATTCAACCAATTTGTGCAAAATAAACATCTTCATACTAGAATCTTGTACACTAGTAGTTATGTCGGATTTTTTAGTTATTCTTTGTGTCATCAACACTTTGATATTCTCATGCTAATATACTTAATATTTAGTTGATGTTAGTTGTTTTACCTCGACTTTTGCTTATTATTTTTTGTCTTTCTCTTCTGATCCGTTATCTTTCTTCCTTGGACTCTCCTAGGGCTTCTAGGCATCTAGGGTTTCTTAATTTAGGCAGACTCTACGTATTCACTGACAAGTCATATTATTAAGTATTTTCGTTGATTTATGAAAAATGTTTGGAAAACAAGAATAATACTCATATGCATTGTTTTACCCATGTAAAAAACAACAATGGATTTGTTGCATCTCCGATGTTCATCATGTAAAAAAATAATTTTGAAAATCTAAAGCGCTACAGGTCACATACAACTCAATGAAAAAAAATGCTTCAACCCCTGCAGCTGCAACTCTTTCCTGCATCATCGTAGCATGAGAACCATACTTGGCCTGGGTCTGGTGCATATAAAGTGTGCAAGTTGCGAGTGTCACGATGCTGCAAGCCTGCAAATGGTCCTATAACTACTAATTTTCCAAACAACCAACTCATGAAATATGCAACTCTATTATGAGTTGAACTTTTCTTTTATAATAATTTATTATGAATGGAAATATGACAGCAGAATCCATGCCACTCACCCTATACCAAAAAAGAAGAAGAAGAAGAAGAAGAGATGTTGAAGATGATGATACTGAACTAATAGAGGTACATGCATGTCAAGGGAAGCACAATGCTGCATCGTACGTACAAAATGTTATTTCTTTGTAGCAAATTCTTTAGACATGAGCAGTGAAGCAGTAGTACTCTTCCGAAAGGGGTAGGGATTTGAGCTTGAACAAAGAAACAGTCCGCAAGTTCCAAGCTTCTTTGTAGCGGTCTTTAGAAATGGGCAGTGATATGAGCTTTATTCTACCTTCCAAGTTCCAAGCTTAAGCTTTAGCGCAATTTATGATTCCAAGACTCTTTCCACTAGGCTTTCTACGAGAGCAGCCACCAGTTGATAACTAGCTAGTTGAGGACTTAAGATAGCTAAAGTTTACCACAATCTCTCGTGATTGGAAGTGATCCAGGACACATCCTCCTCGTTCTGATTCATCGAAATCGGATTTGTTAGCACTATGACGAGAGATATCTATTATAACCCAATAAAAAAGAGCATTCATATGTAGACTACGCCCAAGAGACTACATCCAGCTTAACACACACTAACTACTACAAGCCAATAAGGCATTTTAGGGATCATTACATTACGCATTTGGCTTCATTTTTCTACATTTTCTTTCACTATCAAGTGGTCTACATTGCACTGCTCGAAAACCCTAAAACATGAAAAGCATCTGGTCGTAAAATACATTCCAAGCTCATAATCCAAACCGTCCATCACCGTCCACTTCTTGTTTAAACTCTATCCCACCATTGCCGAGGTTTGAGACAGCCTGGGGAGTCTGTTAGACCATTATACTAATTCGTGGACGACATTTTAACATACAAACCGGACAGCGAAACAGCCTCGTTTTCTGCCACCTCTCCCACGTAAGTCACTCCTTGTCAAGTGATTAAACTAAATCCACTACCCTAATTGATGATTAGGACATGCTTATCTCTTGTGGGCCTCTATCCAATTTGTCATTAATTATAGCCATTTTATTATTTTGGTTGTGTGCTCATCACTAAGCCTCCGGCATGTCCTGGCCCCCATAATGATGCCATTAAATCAAAGCAAAGGGCGGCGACCAAATTATGCAAATTCCGTTAATCTAAGCCTCTCATTTCCTCTGGCCGGTGCCGGCTTGGCCCCATAAACCTGCGAGGTCTAAGGGCTTCCTCCCTATATAAACAGACACCCCAAAGCCCCCCAACAACTCAATAGGGTTCTCGGCCACCTGCACCAACAAAGAGAGGGGAAGATCTAGTAGCAAGCCGAAGTCTCTTCTTTGAATTTAGGTGTTTAATTGCATAAGCTAGCAAAAATGGTGAAGCTTGCATTCGGCAGCGTCGGAGACTCGTTCAGCGCCTCCTCGCTCAGGGCCTATTTGGCCGAGTTCATCGCCACCCTTCTCTTCGTCTTTGCTGGCGTTGGCTCCGCCATTGCCTTCAGTGAGTCTTTCATATGCTGCTACGTACATTTTGCATGAACAATGTGCTAGGCTAATGTATGAACATGTTAATGTGTTACTTGTAATATTCCTTCTGTTCCATATTAATTGTCCTTCGAAATGTCCTTCGTCAACTTACAAAATAGTGGAGGTATTCAGCCATGAAGCTCGATCTTTTGTAGGCGCGCTCACGGCCGATGCTGCCTTGGACCCGGCTGGCCTGGTGGCTATTGCCATAGCCCACGCGTTTGCCCTATTCGTTGGTGTGTCCATAGCAGCCAACATCTCAGGTGGCCACCTCAACCCGGCCGTCACGTTAGGACTTGCAATCGGCGGCAACATCACCATCCTGACCGGCATCTTCTACTGGATTGCTCAGTGCCTGGGCTCCACCATCGCCTGCCTCCTCTTGAAGTTTGTCACTAATGGCAAGGTAATGCACACAACATTAGTCATTTTCATGCACATGTCCGCGTCCGAGTCCGTGTCCGCATGTGTTTTTCTGACATCCAAATTGTTTGCAATTCACAGGCTATTCCTACTCATGGTGTGGCATCAGGGATGGACGCAATGGAGGGTGTGGTTATGGAGATCATCATAACTTTTGCACTCGTCTACACTGTTTATGCCACGGCTGCTGACCCTAAGAAGGGCTCCCTCGGAACCATTGCACCGATTGCCATTGGCTTCATCGTCGGTGCCAACATCCTTGCCGCCGGACCCTTCAGCGGTGGGTCGATGAATCCCGCCCGATCATTTGGCCCGGCCGTCGCCAGCGGGGACTTCTCACAGAACTGGATCTACTGGGTGGGTCCTCTCATTGGTGGTGGTCTAGCCGGACTTGTCTATGGTGACATCTTTATTGGGTCCTATGCTCCCCTCCCGACTTCTGATAGCTATCCTTAGAGTATTGGCTTAGTGTTAACTGGTCTCTGGTTTGTGAGCTCTTGATGCTTTGATCCAATCAATAATGGAACTGTGGAAGAGCAGAGAGTTGCAGGCTTCCTCTTTGAAACTGTTTTTGTTGTTTGAAAAGAAGGAAGTGTAGAGCATTATAAGAATATGTTTTTGTTTCTTTCGGTTCTCTTTCGTGTGTAATGTGTAGACTGCGTATATTATAAGAACATCGTTTCTTTGAATTCTACTGCCTTATCTTAAGTCAAAATACTTCGTAAACCAAGAAGAAAGTGACATCACTATTTTCTAAACAATTGAATAGAAAGAAGTGAAAGTGGCCCTGTAAAACCTTTAACCTCAATGCTATCTGATTAACACTTCTTAATTATACATAATATGATATTAATAAGTATTCAAGTTTTTTTTTAAAAATAAATTAGCAGGTAGGAAATACCAATTAACTGGAAACTCTATTGAAGTAGCAAGGTAATTCAATGGCTGCCTTTGTAAAAAGGTCCCATTTGTTTTTCCTTTTTGCCACACTAAACTAAATTTGTCTGCACACATAGCCTTAATAAACTCAATAACATAGCAAAATTAAAAACGTGATTGGTCTTTGCACATTTTAACCTTAAGAAGCAATCCTCACAAATATAAAATAACCTAAACATCTCTACTCCTACAACTCAACCATACAGTCAATAGTTGCCCAAAAAAACATACAATCAATTGCCAAAAAAAATAGCACTAGTGCACAAATCTCCATCTTCGATTGCTTGGCATGCAGCATCACTGTCACTTCTCTAATTCGTAATTAAACCACTACTGTCTCTACAGTCCCATGCACCGACGTCTCACACGACGGAGGGAACACAACATTCTGGTAGACAAGGGCAGCCACTCCGGCACCGATCATGGGGCCCAACCAGTAGATAGCATGATTCCCGAAGTGCCCACTGATTATGGCCGGGCCGAACGACCGTGCAGGGTTCATGGACCCTCCTGTAAAAGGGCCTGAGGCCAAGACATTTGCACCCAGCACTAGACCGATCAATATAGGCCCAATCACTCCATGCGAGCCCTTCCGAGGTTCCCCTGCCGCAAACACAGTGTACACTAGTGCAAAGGTCATGACACCCTCCAGTATGGCCCCGCCAAACCCTGTCATCTCCGGTGAAATGTTGGTTGTTGGGATGGCCTGTCCCGCGGTGACGATACGGAGGATGAGGCAGGCCATGGTGGAGCCTAGTAACTGAGATATCCAGTAGAATATGGCAGTCGCAAGGCTAACTTGACCCCCAATGGCCAGACCGAATGTGACTGCAGGGTTGACATGGCCGCCCGAGACGCTGGCCGATATGTAGACCATTGCCGCCAGTGCGAAGCCCTGCGCTATGGCTGTGGCCACCAGGCATGATGGGTCTGACGAGGGATCCGAGGCCATTCTGTCTGTGAATTTCACATGCACAAAGAAAGTAGTTAGTTTGATAATACGTACACGTTTGTATGAAAAATTGGTGTGTAAAGGGTGGAGGGAAGGATGGAAACTCACTGGCCGACATGGCAGATCCGACAGCGGCAAAGACGAAGAAGAAGGTGGAGATGAACTCGGCAAGATAAGATCGAAGAGCAGTGCGAGTAAGGATTTGCTGGAACTGGGTCATCGAGAGTGAAGCCATTTCTCCTTTTGGGGGCCAAGTTTTGTCAATGAGTAACAATTCAGTAATGTCTTAAACACCGAATGTTGAATTGCATCTGCAGAATGAGTGGGAAGAGTTAGTGCTAATGACAAAAATCTATATATAGGGGGGGCAGGGAGAGGTTACATCTCTTGATGCCAAGGGTTGCAACCCTCGGCATTGACAGGAAAGTTGGTTTGGTTAGTTACCGTTTAGAACGTCTCCAAACTGCCAGTGCGGCCAATTTGAAATTTTTTCCCTCTCTATTTCGTCGTCACCACTGGAGTTCTGTTGATCAGGCCACAGATATATTGCATCTGTGAAACTGCAGTGGCTTGTTACTATTCACAGAATCCCTTGGGTGCCTTAGGCAATGTGGATTTAGACGATATGATTTTTTTAAGAATTACTTGATTTGTTTAAATCCTATATTTGACAAATCCTTTTTGTTTGATTATAACGTAAAAGACGGTAGCCCAAAATGACAGGCCCGACCATGTCATTTGTCAAATCACACGAAATCCTTTAAACGACGTCTCTAAATCTAAATCAAGATTGCCAAACACACCCTTACATGTGTATAAATTAGTAGAATTTGGTTTGCAATTGGTAGGTGGTTCATATTGTGGTAGTTTGAGCACTTATGTAAGCCCGGCACCTTCAGGAATGCCTGACAAATGGCATCAAGGTCTGACCCCAAAATTGAGCTTTCAAAACTTAATCTTTTTTTTTTGTGTTTCACTAGTCCCACAACGTTGATATTCACTACAAATTAGAGCTCACTGGGAGAATGCTCAGAGCAAGAAAAGCCTTGGAATTCTAATTTGCGCAAAAAAGAAACTCAGACGGAATAATTTTAATATGACCTCTGGTTCACATGGCAGGATGTTTTCTTGAATTCTTTTAAAAGCATGTTGTGAACGTCATACACCTAAGACACGTAGTCTATCTTAGACAGTATTTTATTATTAAGATTAGTTTCCCTTTCTGAAATCCATTACTGATTATAATAAATGCTTAATTAGATGTAATGGGCTATAATCATGGGTTGTAATTATGTCGTTATTTATTGTCATCATGTCATCATTATGTCGTTATTTTGACACCTAAGAGTCCTCTTTATAAGGAGGTCTCCTTCCTCCTGGATGGATATGCAATAAAGAAACTACTTTTTCTTTACCTTTTCTCTTGTCTTCCTCCCTTTCTCCAGGCCATGATATCTGGCCCTGTTCGTATCCCATGTTGGGACACAACAAAGCATCAATGGGAGAAGTCAGAAAGATAGCGCAGATGCGAGGTGGAGCCGGACAATGGGCCGGTTCCCTCCTCTCGAGAAGACTATAAAGATTAATTTTGATGCATCTTTCTCTATGGTGGATGATGGGAAAACTCATGTAGACCGATTAATGTAAGCCCAATCACACCATGTGAGCCCTTCCGAGGTTCTCCTGCCGCAAATACACTAGCACAAAGGTCATGAGACCCTCCAGTAACGCCCAGCCATAATAAGTGGGAACTTTTAGGAACCAAGGTGTCTACTGGTTGGCCCCCTCTGATCGGTGCCGGAGTGGCTGCCCTCGTCTACCAGATTGTTATGTTTCCTGCCTCGACTCAATCGTTGCATGGGTTGGCTGTAGAGACATTAGTGGTTTGATTATGAATATGAAAAGTCAATTAATTGAAGATGGAGGCGAATTGGAATAATGCGATGGGTGGGTTGCGAAAAGGGATGTTTTAGTGATTTATAATTTCAGTGAGGACTGCTTTTCAAGTTCAAATGTACAAGGACCGTCCCAGTATTTAAATTAGCTAGGCTTATTAACGCTGCAAGTGCAGTCTTAATTTTCTTTTCATTCGACCGATATAGAGTGGAGAACTTACCAATCATGTATTTGCTTTTCTTTGAGTGAGGTTTCTCTTTAGACCAAAGAGCTCTAGCTTGAAACCATGACGAATCTGAACATCATTATTTAACTCTTTTTTAATTGAATCAATATTTTACCTTTGGAAGCAAGGTATCGTGCAACCTTTCAGACGTATATCAAACATAAAAAAGACTCCATTTGATCTCTTCATGCTGCAAATCCGTCGCTTGACAGAGAAGAATTGGATTATGTCTATGATCAGTGTATAAGTCTTTAAGATAAACACGCACCGGCCTTTGACCTTATTTGAGGATGAGATTCTCTAGCTCCTGAGTTAAAAGCATCCTTTTTACCTATGAAAAGCTCCCCAAGTGCGCCACAAACGAATGAAGGTCCCACCACACGATCATGGGGGGGAAGAAAGAACCAGTAAAGCTAGATGCCCGTGCCCTTCCGAGTGAAAAGAATGTTAAAGAACTGAGAAAATATTTGGGAAAATGGATTTCTATTTCTGGTTAAAGCATACAGAGTACACTAGTCTATTTATACAAAACACTGAAATAATCACAGCCGTTACAATTGAAACAAATGCATGTAAAAATATTAACAAGAGAACATGGATGGTATTACATTTTCGTCTCCTTTGAGTGTTAGAAAAGTTCAACCAAGGAAACTTTGTGTTGCACTCATAAAGCCATCCAAAAGGGGGAATGGTTGCACTGTTTTGCAAAACAAGATTTTAACCAAAGAGCTTTCCTTCAAGCTGAACACTCAAGTGCAGTACTTATTAGTTATTATCCCCCCTCAGGCATTAGGGACCATCTACAAGGTGACCCTTCACTGTAGCAATGATTCACGTTTACTGTGCAAAGAAAAGTTTAAAGTAATGGTACTCGACCTATGATCCAAAGTGTCAAGTGTAGTTTCGATTAGTTTTGGCAATCCATTGTTGTTATAGTACCTGCTAACATAGTGTTCAACCTACTTAGACACTCGTGACCGTATGATATTCTTGTTATATGACCCCAATCAGTTATAAACAATGTATTGTATCCTCTAAGAGCTGAGCTCAAGCAAGCAATCTGCGTGCCATATATGCTACCCTCCTCATGATACATGACCACAATCATCTATATTTAGCTATATGTTGCATTGTGGGGCAATGTCAGGAATGCGTGAAGGATGGAGTTGGATGTAATCTAACTTTCCGCTTGCGCATGTAGAGATGGCATCATGCTATCAGTCGCAACTCGCACGTGGATCCACTAACAAACGAAGGGAACCCCGTTTAACATGGAGGAATGTCTTCCGTTTGAACAGGACAATTTCACTGCTTCTTTGAAGGTGAAAATCCTTGGACATGGAGGTCGATCTGTCTGTTTGTTATTTTAAAACTGTGGATTTAGTAACCCAAAGAAGGAAGTAAGCAAGCACGAGGCATTGGTCTCCTGTCGTGTCTACCTTGTGAACCCTTTTTTAAATACTTTTGTTGGTCTTCCGTGTCCATGCTACCTCTCTTATATAAAGGAATAAGGCAAGTGATGACACTCACCTGATTCTCTTCCGTATATCTTCTGCATCCTGATCTTATATACTATATTGAGCTGATTAGATTTCAAGGTACGTTGATATCTACTCTTCCTCTTCATAACACAGATTTATTATGAGATTTTTGGCTTTAATGCAATAGAGTTGAATTAGTCTTGCTTCTTTGTTTCCAGTTTGATTGGTTCTTGGTAATATTGGAAGTGCTTTGTGACAAGGAGCAGATAAGTGAGAAACTATAGCTAGATCAAATGGAAAAGTGGGACTTCTTGAGGAGTGTGAGGTCTTTGCCAGGAGTGGAGACAATTGAGGAAGAGGAGGAAGGGATGTTTGAGGTTCCTATGTTCCCTCCTCCTCAGACTCCGAGGGAGCCCATGGAATTCCTGTCCAGGTCTTGGAGTGTCTCTGCTGCTGAAATATCCAAAGCACTTGCCCAGAAAAAGAGGCCCTTTGTCCCCAACCAGAAGCCTCATGACATGAATCCCCAGGCACCCAGTGCTTCCATACGTGTAAGTTCATACCATAATTCATTAATACAAGTCCAATGTTATTAGAATTCTCATTGATTAAAAACATCAAATGACCAGCTTTCTTATGCTAATCAGCCTAATAATCCTAGGCCAACAATAGTTGGTGATTGGTTCCACACAAATGAGGCAAGTAACATGAGGAAGATGAAGAAGAAAGAGAAGGCCCGGGCAGACAATGCCCGGATACATGCAGCCCTTTCTGTGGCCGGCGTAGCGGCAGCAGTGGCTGCCGTAGTGGCGGAGTCTGCTGGAAATTCCAAGCAGGCCGATTCCAAGATGGCGGCCGCCATGGCATCTGCAACAGAGCTCCTAGCATCACATTGTGTGGAGATTGCTCAGATGGCTGGTGCAGATAGAGACCAGCTAGGCTCCATGGTTAGATCTGGTGTGGATGTACGAACTCCAGGAGATCTGGTCACCATGACAGCTGCAGCTGCTACTGGTAATTAGCAGGGTGGTGATTAGTATTTTCCTTTCTGATTCCAATCCTAATTCTTTTCTTAAACATTGAATTAAGCTCTGAGAGGTGCTGCCATTTTGATGGCCAGAGTTCAGTCCGAAGGGAGGAATAGTGCAGCCATACTACCTTGTCCCAGCCAAACTGAAGTGAGTTCCAATGCTTTGTCACCAACGCCGTGCAAAGAAGGAACGCTAATTTATCGCTCAAAGAATGGTAATTCTTAGACTGAATAATTGGCCAAAATCAGTCTGTTATATACTGGAATTTCCTATAAAAAACTTTGTAAAAATTATATGTTTATTTGTGTAATCTTGGATTACTTCGCAGGCATTCCGCAATGGAAGCGAGTGTCAATCTATGTTAGCAAGAACTCACAGGTAGATTTAAGTAACGGGCATTAACATACTAGGGGTGTATTAAAAACGTATACTCCTATTTGGTTTGTTGGTTTATTGTGACAGATAATTTATCATGTTCATCAGGTTATGCTCCAGCTTAAGAGCAAGCACGTAGGAGGTGCCTTTTCAAAGAAAAAAAAGAGTGAGTTTACGCCTGATCATCCAAATTCAAGTGCAAAAAATTAGAAAATTGCTAAACTTAATTAACTTGAGAAGTGGCTTCATGAGTTCATGAATTGAATTAGTCTACATTCAACTAAAAATAAGAAATTGGCATATGGACAATGTTGTTGGGACAGATTGCTCAAGGACAAATCACTCTACTTTTTCAGGTGTTATTTATGGAGTTTGTGAGGAGATGGCAGCATGGCCAGGAAGAGGCAAGGGAGAAGAAGGTGGAGAAGAAAGAGGCTACTTTGGATTGAAGACTGGACAAGGCCTTGTCGAGTTTGAATGCAAGAACAAGGTTCATAAGCAGAAATGGGTGGAAAGCATTCGAGGCATGCTTCAACGCGTGGGCACTGTTGAAGAGACAAAGAACTCATTACAATCATTAAACTTGAATTAGTGAGCTGATTGATGATGACAAAGGGATCCAATGTGAGACAAACAAGAAAGCGTGATCAGGACCATGCATATTCAAAGAGGACGTCATGAATCATCATCTATCAACCTTTGTTTGGTTATTTTTGTCATCATCAATTTCACTTGCTTCTTGCTTCTCTTACAAAATTACTGCAGCACTCAGTAGATTTGCCGGATCCCCAATGATCAGTTAAAATAGCAAACATATAACTAAGCAAATGAAATAGTCAACTTATTAAGTGTAAAAATGTTTATTAATCTTCCTACCTGTCAGCAATTCTTCTACAAATCTACTTGTAGAGTGTAATACTCCTCTCCAAAAAATCTGGCAATTGAAAACTTTACAGATCCAGCATTATATGGCTCGATTTGCCCTACAGGCCAATAAATCCACATGAATGTAAATGTGCTTGGGTAAGCGGAGGCTTAAAGTACTGTGAACCCTACAGACCAATGAATTTAATTCATTTTCAAATGCAACCAGGTTTTTTTTGGATGGAGGGGGTATTTTATAATGTTAGTACAATTCCAAAAAAATTAATATGAGCCATGCATGCCACATATATGAAATAATAAGTGTGGATGCTCATTGCATGGGCGTACATAATTTACAAGGGCGATGGGTACACCTGCCCGAGTGGCTAGATTTCTTGCTTGGGTCGGACACATACTATCAGGACCCTTATATTTTTAACAAAAAAGTATGATAAAAATCGTGATTAAACATTCTTACATGATGATATCGTATATATTTCGGAAAAAAAAAGAGAATATTTTAGACAACAAAGGGTTAGTAGCTAATGAAGTTCCATGAATTCTGGAGTATTTGTAGTTGTAAAAAAGGAGTCAATGAAATCAATCAGGGTCAATTTTTAGTCATTTCATTATCTATTAGAAAAAGCTAACGAGTCTAATCAACTCAAACAGTTTTTAGAAACAAAATGTACAAATAATAAGTTAACTACCCGCACTAATTTCTTGTCACTGTAATGACCAGGAAATGGCTATGAGGCTAAGGGGCAGAAGAATCTGCATGGACTTTATATACTCCCTCCGAAATTATTATTACCATAAGGTTTTTTTCAATGAACTATTACTATAAGGTTTTTTAAAATGAACTAAATTTCATTCATTTTGAAAAACCTTATGGCACTAATAATTTCAGTCAGAGGGAGTAAATGGGATATAAGGAGAACTAATGTTAATGTCAATTAACTTGATTAAACGAATAATCGTGCTAAAAATGAGCAAAATATTTCTAGTGGCACACTACACAATTGAACTTGAAAGATCTCGGCCGTTAGGGGCGTGATTAAAAGCAAAACATCCAGATGGGATGTTTTGCTACACTGTAGCATCTGGATATTTTATATATCCAGCTGAAACTCCTCCTGAGGTGTTTCAGCTGGATGTAAAAATCCACATGGATGCTACAGTATATATCCAATATCCAGTCTGGATATTTTTGCAATAATCACGCCCCAAACGGCCCCTAAATTAGCAAACGATACAGAATGCCCAATGCCTTGATGCAGCCCGATACTGTTCAATCATGGGCCTGAATGCAATACACACTGGGCCATCAGCCTACCGTAGGAAACACATTAATCAAGCCCAGTAGGCGCAAGCCATATCCACCTCCCTCTCCTCCGTCCCTGCAATCCCCGACGCCGTCGCCGACCACCGTACCGGCCGCATCGCAACGACAGCCAAATCCCCAGATTCGCCGGAAAACCATGCCTGTAAGCATCTTTTTCTGTTTTGATCGAATCTGTGAAAACAGTTGCGTTGATCTACGAGTTTGTGACCAATTTCTGGTTGTGGGTTTTGTAGCTGAGGCGGCTTCTGGAGGTGGAGCCGCCGTCTCCGGCTAGGTACATAGTCGGGGCGGCCATCATGATGCTCGGCGTCGTGCTCCCCCTCGGCTACATGTTGTTCCGCAACACGCGCGCACCGGCTTCTTCCTCTTACGCCAAGCAGACGTAGGTCGTGTTTTCCTTTTCTCTTTTTTTCACCCCTAAAAATCGTTGCTTTTTTGTCATTTGATCGATCTAGAATCTATAGGTTTGTTCAGGCCAGAATTTTCTAAAGGTATGTGTTTTGGATGGTACTAGGAATAAAGGGTTGATCTAGAAGCAACTATGAGAGATTTTGCTGTAACTAGGCGCGGCGGAAACTGACGACAAGGTTGAATTAGGTACCTGAAAATGATGTTGGTGTTGTGGTGGGGGGCTGGTTACAATGTTAGTATTGAGATGAATGGATTGGTCTTATACTACATTGAAATGTTTCTCACTTGTGAAAAGTATTAGATTCTCTGTTGATCGGGGTTGAATTTACAATTCATTGAACAATTTTAGAGGTTAGTTTTATTGAGAACTTCATGTTATGTCTGAAGTTTGGTGATTTTGTACGGGTGTAAGTGTTTGCGTGTGAGTTTTGACACTGAATTTTATGACTCTAAGAGTTGGGTCATTGCCAAATATCTTTTGTAGATGCAAAAGCTTATGGTAAATTAGTTCTAAATATTGCAAGCTCTCTCCTAGTTCTTGTGGTTCCTCAAATTTTGACACAGTTATACAGAATTTTATCTTTAATTGTTAATTTGTCATTAAAGCTGCTATAAACTATAATCAAATGGTGAATGCACTCTCTTGGAATTAGAAAATCTATTTTGCTTTGAAAAAATGTGCCCCAATTTTGTAGATCGCCTGGCCCTGTAGTTCTATTATGTGAGTGTTGGGCATGATACATTGAAGAGATAGAATGATATTGTCTACTTCTTGGCAGATTGAACCGCACTTACAAAGATTCAAGGGAGGTAGGTTGCTCTTTAGCCATTGACTCTAGGAGTTTGAATTAGGCCAAGCTTTGTTTGGTTCTTCATGAAGGGGTTGTTTTGATTATGGAACTGGGTGTTCCCAGCTATTTTTCTCTTTGTTGTTCGACTTGATGGAAGGAAGGTCTATTTGGCTTCCTCCTCCGGCCAGCTATATGATGCCCTTAGCTATATGATGGTTTACCAGTTCAGATTAAGCTACGGATCGAAATAAGTGTTGTTTATCATCTCTGCCTTCAAATGATATATGGGTCTTTGTTTAAATTTTCTTTCCTTCAGGTGATAAAAATGGAAATCTAGCATGGCCTTTTTCAACTAGTTTCTTCATGAAGGGCTTGTTTTGATTATGGAACTGGGTGTTCCCAGCTATTTTTCTCTTTGTTGTTCGACTTGATGGAAGGAAGGTCTATTTGGCTTCCTCCTCCAGCCAGCTATATGATGCCCTTAGCTATATGATGGTTTACCAGTTCAGATTAAGTTACGGGTCGTCGAAATAAGTGTTGTTTATCATCTCTGCCTTCAAATGATATATGGGTCTTTGTTTAAATTTTCTTTCCTTCAGGTGATAAAAATGGAAATCTAGCATGGCCTTTTTCAACTAGTTTCTGCTAGATGTTGGTTGGAAAGATGTGGATTGAATTTCAAAGCATCAGAGTTTCAGTTGATTATAGATTTCCATCTAGAGGATATCGGACTATTTTTCTTTGTTTTGCAAGCTTCTAGAAAGAAAAAGCGATTTAGGTTGTTGAGTTCATCAATTGGCAAGAAGGCTTGGAGAATGTTCTTGCTGCTTGACTAACAACTTTGTATTATGGTTGATAGTGCATAGCAAGATATTCGTGGGTTCAGACTATGCTCTGATGAAATTGGGTGAATGGTGGGAATTAAGCGTGTCAGACTTGTAGTGCCATCCTGTATTTGGCCTTTTATTAAGGTACTATTTGATGGGTTTGTAGCTGAACGGCATATTCGCCGAAATAAGGTAAAAATATGTAACTGCTCAAAATTTGAGTGTAACCATTCAGACAACTTGGAGTTAAAATGTCTGTATGTATCGTGTCAGTAGTCTCGGTTACCGAGACCATCAAATAGATCGAATAGCACATTATCATGTTGTAATAGATTCTAACCTTGCATTCTAGCTGCCAGCAGTTCGGATAGTGAAGTTTTAATTATGAGTAGAGTATTGGTAGCTCTTCTTTCATATCTCATAGTATCGCTTTTTTTTTTAATTATTGAATCTTGCAGTATTTGAAAACTAATGTAGTAGATCGCACTTTCTTTAATCTCTTGCAGTTTAAGGTTTTGGGAAAACAACTTTGTGACTTTTAATCTAAACTCCTAAGTGTTTATGTGCTTATCTTACAAGAATCACAACCAGAATCATGGTAATGGGACTAGTATCTTTATAAAATGGAACACTAGTATCAAAACATATGTGCTGAGATAGTCACGTTTGCGTAGAGATTGTAACATCATCGTGGTCGAAGGAAAGCCATCCAAAGGTCATATCTAAGGAAAGAGACTTCTAATTGCAAGAAATTTAGGCCTGTTTCTATGGCGAATCTGCTTCTGCCAGATTCCAGATTATAGCAGAAACAAAGTGGAAGGAAAAATATATATGGTCCCTGAATTAGGGAAGATACCGTAGCTCCCACCTCATAGGTGAAGGTGCGCCTCTGATACTCGGTGGTGCAGTCGTCTTCAGTCTCCTATGCATGGGAGAAGACCTGGGTTCAAGTCTCTACCCAGGCACATCACTCAGGGGATATTAGAGTTAGGTTATGTGTGCATGAGTGTCCAGTGCCTTGAGCAGTTGTACCAAAAAGAAAGGGTTAAGATGCACGTGTCTGCCTGCGGGCACAACAAATGCCACTCTTCTAATTAATCATGCTAATTTGACAATGCCAATCTTTGAGTGACATACTCGAGCTTTCATCATGCATTGCTTTCATCCACAACCGAAAGCAAAGTCATATATGTATGATCATAGATATGGAAACCAAGAAAGATGTTCTAGCAAATATGGCTCCTGGCTTGGAGAGTTTCATCTCCTACGTTGTGTTACTTAAAATGCCCTTCAAGTCGTAGCAAAAAGAAGTTGAAGACTCCGAGTACAAGAGGGATTTAGGAGTCCAAAGCAGTCACGTAACTACGTAAGGGAAGGGTTGTCGTGCCCACATCTGCCTTGTTCCAGCTTCAGCCACCTCGTGTGCATACCTTGGCGAGTCTGTCCGCCAAGTCCTTGGGGCTAAATACCCCTTTACCCTATGTAAGAGGCTAGGGGGCTAAGTGGCTAACAACTAGCATGTATGGGTGATATTGTTCCAACGGCCATAATCACTTATCAGTGCAAATCAATAGGAAGTGTTGTAGGCTTGTAGCTACAGTGTTTCATGAATCCTAAGTAGTTAAGGGGTCATGAACATTACCAGGATGCTAAAAATCGATTCATCGAGCATTAATGAATTTGAAGAAGAGTGGAAGGCAATGATTGATGAGTATGGTCTTCACGACAGTAGATGGTTTAACTCTTTATTCAACATACGACATATGTGGGCATCGGCGTTCGTGAAACATACATTTTCGGCAGGGATGTCAAGTACTTAAAGATCAGAGAGTATGCCAGAAATTATTATGTGCGCGGGGCGTAGGAAGATGTCATGCTCATCACCAATGGGTGATTAACACGATTTCCAATTTATGGGTCCTTAAATGGTCTCTTTTTCAAACTTTCCCTTCAACGTCTTTTCATATTCTCTAACAAATTCTGGCAAAGAAGCTGATATTACTACTTCACATTACTGCTTCTTTGCAAGAAATTGTGTCACATTACTGCTTCTTTGCAAGCTGACACAATTTCTTGCAAAGAAGCAGTAATGTTAAGTAGTAATGTCAGCTTCTTTGCAAGAATTTGTTAGAGAATATGAAAAGGCGTTGAAGGGAAAGTTTGAAAAAGAAACCATTGAGGATTTTGACGCATATAACAAGACACCAACTCTGATATCAGGATTAAAGTTAGAAGAACAATTGTCCACAGTTTTACACTCTAAACATGTTTAGGAAGTTTCAAAAGGAATTGCAAAAGAGTTTGGACTGTACCAGTTCAGTAGTTAAGAAGCATGGAGTAATTACAACGTACAAAGTGTGAAATGCAAGAAATATAGTTATGAGGTATATTATAATGGAATAGAGTTAGAGGTTCGATGTGCACGTTTTCTTTTTGAATTTAAAGGCATCCTTCTGTGTTCATGCTATTGTTGTGCTAAAAGAAGTGTGTTGAAACTATTCCTCCTATTTTCAAATGTAATAATAGGTGGAGAAAAAAATTCAAGCGAAACTACTATTCTTCCCAATCTTCTACTGGTGGAGCGCCTCAATCACATAGGGAACGTTATGATAATCTTTATAGGCATGGTTTGCAGTTGTTGCTTGGGGTGTGTTTGGAAGCTGAAAGAACCCATCTTTCTGGCCTGAAAGGTAAAAATTTTCACCTATCACCGTGAAAAGTGTTTGGAAGATGAAAGGGTGAAAAGTGGTCGGTGACGGTGATATGTGAAATTTTTACATTTTTACCGTTGTGTTTGGTTGCTGGCTGAAAAGTGGCGATGAAAGGTGAAAGGTGACAATTTATCACCTTTTACCCTGAAAGGCTAATTCTTATCCAAGTGAGAATCAAGCAGATGAGGGAAAGCTCACATAGGGAAGGTTATGATAATCTTTATAGGCATGGTTTGTAGTTGTTGCTTTGATATGGTAGAGATAGGGGCAACAACGGATGAGAAATGCAGTTTCCTCTTGAATCTTGTAATAAAGGCAAAGGTGAAGCACAATAAAAATGAGTTAAAATTTTTGACACACAATGGTAGTGTGTTATGCAATGAGAATCTATAAAGTGATAAGGAGCTCTCTAACGATCGTTAGATTTAGACTCCAAAGAAAGTGCAAACTAAAAGGTCAAAGATAGTTTAAAAGGAAAATCCTTTCTCTGGTCAATTTTATTGAGATGTGTGGTCTACAGTAAAAACCTAGGCTTTCCAAAGGAGCGAGCAAGTGCATTTCATTGTGGTGGCCTCTCATCCTCGATCTTGACTTAGGGTCGCTGTTTGGCAGTCGTCTCCGGCCTAATTTTAGGAATAATTGGAATACGATCCGGCTTCATCTAATATATTATTTTCTAAATATTCTTTGATTAAAATAGGAAACTAAGTAAAAAATTAAAAGACGGCCACGATCGGAGAATAGACGGACGGCAGAGATCTAACAAAATGAGAACCCCTCTGTGATATAAACCCCTCTTCTCTCTCTTCGCCAACCCCTCCGATTGGAAACCCTAGATTTCTCCAGATAGCAGCCATGGGTAAGCTCAGCAGCCTCCAAATCTCCTCTTTTATGCCATTTGCAGTGATTTGGTTATGGAGGTGTTTGAATTAGTGTTTGCATTGTGATGAATCATTTGATTTTTGAGCAGGGGCTTACAAGTACGTGTCGGAGCTATGGAGGAAGAAACAGTCGGATGTGATGCGGTTTCTGCAGAGGGTGAGATGCTGGGAGTACCGCCAGCACCCCTCCATCGTCCGCGTCACACGCCCCACCCGCCCCGACAAGGCCCGCCGCCTCGGCTATAAGGCCAAGCAGGTTCCTTTCCACATCCCCTTTACTGATTTATGTTTGTTCCTTTTGTTTTTTAATTCGTATTCCCCTTTAGTCTGTCTGTGTTTTCTTACTCAATTATGGTTATGGATTACGAAGGTTGTTGTCTTTACTTGATATGTTGTTTATTCGATCCAGCTTGTTATAGTGTACGCATTTCGGTTGACGTTTAGATTGCTTGTAATTTGCCTGGTTAATTTTGCCATGTTGTATGGTCTGTATCTTACTCTAAAGAATGATGTCTGTTGGAAATGATTTCTAATTTTAGGTTCGACGAAAAGGTGAACGGTATACTGTAGTTAACAAGTGTCTGCTGCAATACACAGTATTATTAGACATCGGTATCGTTTGTTTCGTTTGGTATGCGTCAATCTAATGATAAAGTTGAGTTAAGAGCAAAAAGATTTTACAGTAGCTTCATTTGCTTGGCTGTTAGATATTATCATCCTAGAGTAAATGCTGAGAGATTTCTGATTGGCATTTGTTCTTCCATGTTATGTGGTGTGTGTTTTACAAATAAGTTTGTAGTGAGCAAAACGTTTTTTGTTTGCATTTGTTGGAATTGACGCTGAATTTAGATGAAGAGGTGAACAATACAGTCTAGTGTTAATTGTGCTGAGATACAAACTCTTGTTAGATGTTGATCTTATTCGTTCAGTCATTGCATCAGTCTTTTATATTCTTTTTGAAAGAGAAATTGTGAGTTTGGAGCAAAATATTTCAATTGTTTCTTCATCTAGTTGGCCTTTGGATATTGTCATCCGGGAGTACATGTGGAGAGATGTTCATGTATCTAACAAAAATCTGTGAACTTGATATTTTAAAGTTCTGAAGAATTTTTTGCTGTACTTGAATTTTAGAAAGATTGTACCCTTATTGCTTATAGATTTTATTAAGTTATTCCATTAAAATTATGGTTTCATCGAAGTTTTAAAACATGGTCCCTTTGCTGGTTTCTTGTTTAATTGTAGTGAAATTAAACATGTTATAATGATGCCAGACTGGAATGTATAGTTTGATGCAAATGTTTACGACTCAGGTGCAGAAAATTACTGGCAGATCCTTCTTTTGCTTTTAGAGCTTTGATTATGTGAATGCTGGCTGTGAGCTATGTTACAATCTTGTTTATAATGCTGTTTTGTCTAGGGGTACGTGATTTATCGAGTTCGTGTCCGACGGGGTGGTCGTAAGAGACCTGTCCCCAAGGGTATAGTTTATGGAAAGCCCACTAACCAGGGGATTACCCAACTTAAGTTCCAAAGAAACAAGCGCTCTGTGGCTGAGGAACGTGCTGGTCGCAAACTAGGAGGTCTCAAGGTCCTCAACTCCTACTGGATCAATCAGGTAAAAATGGTTATTGTTCTGCTTAGGCTCACGACCACCTCCTTGTTTATTATGCTAATTTGTAGAGATGATAAATTGCTGTGCAGGATTCCACATACAAGTACTTTGAGGTTATCTTGGTTGATGCTGCCCACAATGCTATCCGCAATGACCCTAGGATCAACTGGATCTGCAACCCTGTGCACAAGCACAGGGAGCTTCGTGGTCTTACATCTGCAGGCAAGAAATACAGGGGTCTTCATGGCAAGGGTCATTTGCACCACAAGGCACGCCCATCCCGCAGGGCGACCTGGAAGAGGAACAACACCCTGTCCCTCCGACGTTATCGTTAGAGTGGGTGTAGATGTCGAGCATGTACTGCGATGCCCTTTTCTTTTTCCTTTAGAGAAGATATTTTTGTTAAATGTTGACTGTTATTTGTTCAGACATGAAAATTTTGATTTAGTTTGTTTGGACTCCTTGTTGTGTCTTCTTTGTTGCCATGGTAACTGGTAAACCTTATTTTGAAGCAGCCTCACTTGAATATCCCAGCGTTATGTATTTGTTATTTTCAATCTCATTTATTTTTATACTCTTATTCTTAATTTCAAAAAACACAAACGAAATGATATGCTATGCTTTATAGGTGTAAGTTGTAACAGATTTTTGTAAATATAGATTATTGTAGAAGGCTTTTAGGATCTCTGTGACTAAAAATGCGTTTTGAATGGGTTTAAAGCACATAAAACACGTTTTGGGTATGCAGCTGCGAAAAGGTGTTCAAAACGTGTATTTGTGAAAAATGTGTTTTTGTGCAAAAAAAAAAACATGTTTAAACGCACAAAACACGTATAGATGTGTCAAACACGTTTCATTCTTAAATCCATTGTTTTGCTTTAAATACTATTCTTCACGCCATCCTCGAGTTCAATGAGGTGATCCCCCAATCGCATCAAGTAAGTTTTTTTTATAAAATTATTTTTTTTGTTAATTTAGATATATAAAATTTGACTTTATGATTATAATCTAATGGAATTGTAGGGGTTTGGTGAGACTAGGGCTGGACGGTTCCAAAGCTACAAAAATTAGCAATTAGATTATTTAATCAATCTTGTAGCGCCTCACAATGCGAACGAAATTAGAGTGCCTTTGATGCGACGTATACTAAAAATAGAAATTGCTTAGAACCACCAAAACTAAGTAATTTAGTTTTTGTAAGGATGAATTTTTATTTCATGGAGACATGTGCAACTAAAGCATTGATTGATTCAGAACCAATCAAACTTAACAAAATTATAGCATTTTCCGATCTATCGCCACGAGGAGAAAACTTTAAAGAAATAGAAGAAGATAAAAAAGAGCACATGGACGGTGAAGGTCATCGAATTGAAGAAAATTTAGAAAAGAACTTAATAGAAAATGATGATGATGATTATGATATATTTAATAACTTGAATGTCTAGTTTGCAAAGAAGAAGAAGATATTTTGTTTTCTAATATCTTTTAGTATTTTAGGTTACTAAGGAAGAAGATACTTTATTTTGAACAAAGTACAAAAAGATGCAAGCATGTTCACAAAAATATGCCATGACTGTTCAAAAAGTAATCTTTATTCCAATGAAAGGCGCATGCATGCACATGCACACACAGAGAAAAGTTAAAGTTGAATATAGAACACCTTCGGCATTTAGTTTCCAAAAACCTCCTTTAACCCTTAAGCAAAATAGAATGACGATACAACTGCGATGAAATCACTTCTAACTTCCCACATTTTCAGCGAACAGATTGAAGGTAATTTGCACCTCCTCTATCACATCATAGAAAGGTTTCTGCTCAGAAGGTAGTGCATTTTGCTAGAATTGCTTGGACATTCCGCTTGAGCTGATACTGCTACATTCTATATTTTGATCAGGTACAACACAAAAACTGCATCAATGGCGTCAAAACTTCCTAAATTTGCATATGTTTGATTTCCTTCACATGATATATGTAGAGATGAAGTTACTTGCCTCTGCTTTCTGATGAGCCTCAAAGGATGGTGGAGTGGAGACGTACATATGTACGAAGTTCAATCTTAATTTCTAACCTCAATGTACATTGAATATCTCTTCAGGAGGATCATAAATATGCCGATCAGGAAACATCTCCTCAAAGTCTTGCTTCACTCTGTTCCTCAGAAGTGGATGCGGGAGAAGACCCTTCAACAGAATTCTAAAAGGTAGCTCTTCAGGTGGATCTGGGGACTTCTTCATATCCTCATATACATTCATGGCATCACCAGGTGATCCATACTTCAAGAACCCTCTAATTACTTCTGCATAAGTTTGAGAATCAGGAAACAAATCTTCTTTTCTCATACTCTCCCAGACTTGCATAGCCTCATCCATCTTTTTACATTTTGACAATGCAATTATCAAATCTTTGTATAAATAGACATCAGGTTTGTACCAATCCTCCCCTTGGATGATTTTAAACATCTAGAAAACAAGAATTATGGTTAGGAGAAAGTTGAAGTATTCATATTCAGATTTAAAATACCAAAATTAGTAATAAAACATGTCCAGGACAAAAAGAAGTAAATAAAACATGATAGAGTAGATCGTCATGCAGTTTCAGAACATCCTTTGAAACGAATTGGATTGATCCAATCACAGAGGGCATTCAATCAATTGCTGCAACGTTAAATATATAAAATACTTGTTTCTGTTCCTTAAATGCCAGTTTAATATTAAAATGCAAAGAAAGAGACCAAATTAAAACCTCATCGACATTGATGACGCTGACATTCAAAACTACATAAGCAACCAAAAAGGTCTCATAAAATAAGAGTCCAACTTCCGGAATAAAAATCCTACCTTAAATGTAAAAGAATAGGTGGGAGTGATTTTAAGCTCTGATCAAACAAGGCCATGTGAGCAGAAAGGAAAAGTCTGGCAACTGAACTTAGTAAAGATGATAACCATATAGAGCAGTGTCTACTGCATAAATTTCTATTTTGTGAATGTGCGTGTGTGTATGGGCACCTATCATGACAACTATTCAGTTATTGACACTAAAAGCCTTTTAGCAATTCTTAGCAAAATAGAAAAAAGAAAAGTTAGCTCAAAATCTGTGTGTTCGTTGATGAAACATACAACTAAACACAACAGGAGCTAAGAGAAAAATAGCAAGGACTTGCGCATTGTTCTAAAAGAAGACAAGTTCAAAACCTTTAAGCAAGAAAAAGCCACAAAACAGGAGTTCTCTCAAATAATCAACATCATCAGCATATCCCAAATAGTTCGGCAACATCATTTCTACTTAGTTCGGCTATACTCTGTTATTACCAGAATGCATCAAAAGCATTCGCAATGGAAAATCAATCAGTTTCATATTCCAGGTCTATTATGAAGGCTTTCCACAGAAGAGAAAAAAGAAGCCAACCAAATGATCCAAAACAGAAAGGAAAATAATAATAAATTCACTTTCTCATAAATTTTTTTCCAAAAGTTACAGCCTACCTTGAGAGCCAAAACCACTTCTTCCTGTCTTTCCAGCTCAGTTAATACTGCAACCATTTCCATCTTCAATAACCTCAACGCATGTGATTTTATGAATTTGTCGAGTATCTCTTCGTCATCTTTAAGCCTCTTCAAACCCAAAATCACAAACAGAGCTTCTTTCCCAATAAGTTTTTTGCCCCTCCAAAGAGGACCTCTAGGTCTTCCATCATGGTATTGTCTGAAACTCAACCCATGACAGTTCAAATTGGTCACACAAATCTGATGCTGAGGTATAAGAATTGAAGATGATTCACATGAGGAGTGCACGACTGACTGGATGACAGTTCGTGACATACATGCAAGTCTTAATCTAGCCAACGCTCTGACTGCCATGAAGCAGCAATTTTCTTCAACTAATTCTCTGAAATTCTCAGAATGTCTACAAAGTCGTTTGCAGAAGAAATACCAGAAAAGATAGAAAGGATCTTATAGCTTCTCGTTCAGGCATTTATGCCTGCAATGGTAAAGAAAAAAGTGAATTAGGAACAGCACCAATGAACAATTGTAACCACAAGTTCTCCCTGCAGAAATAGCTAAGCCGTCTCTATTCCATATTAATGGTCTTATTCGGTTTTTCAAAATGAACTAAAATTCCTCATTTTGAAACGGAAGGAGTATAAATCAAATTTCCTCTCTGCAGCAAAAACATGCCATATCATAAAAAAAAATTATTCATTTCGATGCTCTACTTCAAACAGGATTATGTTACTAGCCTCCCCATCTTCATAAGCCACAACAAGTACAACACTATAAAAAATCAATATCCATATCGATGCCCAAAGTCCTTTAGGTAGCCAAACACTATATAAATTGAAAAGTAGGACAGTCATAAACCGAATTAAACTTCTACAACACTGCAATCGAGCAGAAGAAAACATTACAACATGCTATTAACTGGACCGGAAGACACAATGTAACCATAAAGAAGTAGTTGTAAACAAAGGATTGGCTTACAGAGTACGGAATACCCAACTCAACAATGTTAATCCAAGTAGTTCTGAAAAGTTAGCTTCTTTCAATCAACAAGCAACATTCACGAGAGAGAGAGAGGGAGAGGTCATCTTGTCTGACGGAAAGCAGGGAAGGGAGATGGGTTAGCTCAGGGGAGAGGAGAGGGAAGCGCCGTACAGGAAGGTCGATGATGGTCGGCGTATGCGGCGGCGGCGAGAGCAGCGACAGGAGAGAAGGAAGTAGATACACTAATGGACTTTGTGAGAAACCGACTCCCGGCCCACTTCTTTAAAGCCCATGGGTGTTTGGGCATGCATTCCAGGGAGATCCCCTGATTTTTTCTCAAACGTTTAAAAATCCTTGCGTCCTGTTTTAGGTGCATCATCTGAGAGATGTTGATTTAGATCAAGGAATGTCTTATCGGATCGGTAAAATATCAGTCGATCAAAGAGACAAAACAAACTTTGGAAATATGTCGGAGATATTGTCTAAAAAAATATCGGTGGTCTAAACTAGTTTTTACCGTATATTTTTACAATATAACTTCTAAAATAAGTGATACTCATTTAGATAAGTATAAATTTTAAAATATACATAAAAATATATATATAATTCAAAATATGTGTTTGCATTTTAAACCTGTATCCTTCCACTTGACATAGGATGGAAAACAAACATGAAAGTTGATTTTTTAAAAAAAATTAAAAAATTAGTTTTTTTAAAACACCTATATATCGGCGATATTTTAAAAAAATTCGAAATTGATATTACAGTGTATCGTTTGACCGGTTGAAAGCCGATATCGATCTATCATCGGCGATATATCGCCGATACAACATTCCATGATTTAGATAGTGAAAATCCCAACTCATGGTGGGTGAAGAGGTTCAAAATTCACTTTAAATTGATCATATGGGGCATTTAAAATGAGACATTCCTCTTTCATATGTCAAAAAAATAAAGTAAAAATTAAATACTCCCTCTATTCGGAATTGCGTGTATATTTGATAAATTAACTTTTTTATTAGAGTAAAGGGCCCACAAGCAAGCCACGTGACTTATTCTCCCTAATTCCTCGTCTCACTCCAAACCTTAGTAGTCCCGCACTCGGGTTGATACGTCTACTGTTCAAAGTTTCAAGGGCAAAAAAATAGAAGAGAAACCATCGCCGCTTCCGCAACCGTCTCTGCCTCCATCGTCCTCCTCGTCCTCCTCGTCCTCCTCGCTGGCATCGCCAACGCCCAGCCCCCCGCCCCTGCCTTTGCCCCTTTCCTTGCTCCCAAGTTCACTCTCGTTTCATCCTCTCCCCCGCCGGCCATCGCCCCCGCCAAAACCTCTGCTATCTCATCCCCCTCCCATAAAATGTCTCCTCCGCCATCACCCCTCCTCCAAACCCTAGATCCCATCCCCTCCTCCCCCCTCCCCCTCTCCTCACCCTTCACAGTTCCTTCGTCGCCGCCGCTGGATCTCACCTCCTCGCCCTCTACTTGGCTGGCAACCGCTGGCTCTACCTCCCCCCATCGCCTCCTTTGCTAACCTCCTCTACCTCTGGGTCGACTCCCCCAAGCCCTCCTCCTTTGCCCACAAGATCCTCGCCGACTACAACCCCATCACTCACCACTTTCGTCGTTTCCCCCCTCTAGGCTCTGCATGGGCCCGCCATGGCACCACACTCGCTACCCCCAGTGGATGCATCCTCGTCCTCTCCCAGCTTGTTGTTCTTTTGCTAGCAAGCCCATTTGGCCTTGCAGAAGCTCTCTTCCAACCCCGCATCGAAGTCCCGCATGTCGAAGCTAAATCACTTAGTAAGAAATCACAGAAGGAAATCACGTGACTAGGCCAAATGCACACAATATTTCCGAATATAAATAATTTCCAAATGTGCACAATAATTCTGAACGGAGGTAGTAAAAACTATTAATATTATACAGAGGGATGAGGGAGTATATGTTAAAGAGGAAGAGAGGTACCTCCATTTGAAATACGATGAATAGGTATGTGGACTATAAAGGGAAAAGCTAAGAGTAGTGATTTATATGATTTTAACTACTCGCAATCGCACGAGACTATGTTTAGGCTAGTGGAAACGAGGTTGAACCCAAAGGACTTGGTATGAAATTCAACTTAATTCTAAGATTTTGCGTAACAAATTCTAACATAATGAAAAGTTCTAATTTTTAATTAAACAAAGTAAGAAAATTTATGCGAAGAAAATAATCTAATGAGAAGCATACTAAGACTTCGAATCCACCCAAACCAAATAGTTATCCTCTCCGTTAAGCTTGCACAATTCTAATTAATAAATTATACGTGCCCCTCTCGAAGTCATGCAAAATTGGGAAACGCGTGCAGTCCTCTTGAACATACAACTAATAAATTTAATCAGTAAATCTCCCTCTCTCAAGCAAAGATCAACTATAAAAATATAATCTTTATTCAAATTAATACTTCAGAACTTACTAAGATCTCTCAAACATTAACAATCCCTTAGTTTATTTTAGCAAAATTTTAATAATTAACTCTACTATCTCTCGATAAGTAGAATAATTATAGCAAAATTTCATTAAGCATATGGAATAAAGTCGTCTACTTTAGAATTGCAAATAAAATCATGAGAGTCATACACAATTCAGTAGGGCTTCATCTAGTCTTAGTACAAATAAAATTAACTAAACATGAAAATAGGGAATGAAATAGCCTAATTTGTCGGATTCATCGAAATACTATTCATAGGAACACTGTACACGGGTACTGTTCGCTGTCTATCCCCAGCACGGTACTGTAGCAGTGAACAGTCCGAAAGCAGTTTCCCGATATCCGTCTCCAAATCTCCCTTTCTAAGCTCTCAAATCCCGTCCAAGCTCTCGGTTTTTATAAATAATCAGCTTTGAGAATCCAAATCCTACATGCCCGTCGCCCAAGTCCAATTCAAACTTATCCAAGATTGCGTCCCAATCTGTGACGCCTCTGTTTTCCCTGTTGAACACAACTTTTACTATTTATTTCTGAATTTTTCACTGTAGATGACATATTTCAGCTGAAAGAGAAAAAAAACAGGAAATGAATAGTGAAAGTGAAACATCGGCTGTGGATGTTTTACTTTTTTTTCACGCCCCAAACGGCCCCGAAATTTGAAGGGATGGATATGCAAAAGGGAATGAGATTTATCTGATACAACTTACATAGACCGATTAATCTCGAGCCGTTAGATCTTGATTTGACAACTACAAAGGTGACTGGTTATTCAAACTCAACAACCTATTGATTTGACATCAGCTGTCGGATCAAAATATGGCAGCTGGAGGCGACTCTATGCAAAACTCACGGTATTGCATCAATGCAACATACAATATAACTATCGAGAAGAAGTTCATGACAGTCAGCAGGCAATGCAGGCCGGGGAGGAAACACCTTCCAATTGCTCCCCTCCCCCTTCCCTGTTCTGGAGCCTTATATCCATACCATAAATGGTGACTGATGTTGATGGTCGTGGTTTGAGGTGAGGCTTCTAGAATTGGAAAGTTGCAACCAATATTGAATAAAAAAATTGAGCTGTAGCCTATAGGCATCATCATACAGTTATTTACACATGTAGTCAACAAGTTGATGTCTCTCATATAGAAATCTAGCTACATATCAATCCCCCCCAAAAAAATCTAGTTACATCATATGACCTTGGGATTGTACAATGCTAACAGAAACGAGAACAATTGAGACAAGTTCGTCTATTCAATGGCAAGAAAAGCAGTCTAAATGGACTCGCCCATAACTTCCTCAATTGCAACAAAACATCCTCTCTCAATTGAAACCTGTGCTCCAACTCCAATGGCAACTGAGAACAACCCATCTTCTAAATCCACAGTAGGAGCTCGATTGATTTCTGCTTTTACAGCATACAAGAAATTGAGGTGCTCCAAATAGCCATGATGCAGCTCGTCATATCTATAGGAAGACAAACCAGTATTATACGAGAACATGGTTCAAAAGTTGAAACTTCCACTATGACTTCAAATTATGTGTGAAGGTATCAAGTCGATAAATGGTAGTAAATTTTAGTACGCAATCTTGGGTTCAGATATTCCATCTATGCATGCTCGACCTTAATTTCTTAAATTAGCTACAAGCACTTCGAGACAACAGAAATAGACTTTAAAGAAGAGTAGAAGACTGTTGGCCTACTTTATTCGCTGATCTTCGACCTTCATTGTTTTAACTCCATCTCTTCCAGAGGTTCTCATGCCAACACGGACAATGCTTTATGGAACAATGGCTTCACCCTGTAACAAGCATAACAAGCACTCACCAAAAATGTAATTACAGACTAGACAAAGTGTATCAGTTAATAATATTTTCACGAGGTGGATAAGAAGATTTGAACTAAAGATACAGGTAAAATCAGTACAAATATCATTATTACCTTCCCAGTGTCACCTACAACAGAAATTTCTTGCTCATTTTTGCTGCCTTCAGCGAACATGAAAAGGTCAAGCATACCACGAGTTCCATTTTCAAACTCTGCAATTATAAAGAGGACGGTTTACATGAGATCGCTCTCATATAAGGAGCATGAGGCTAATCTTTTGGGCCATTAGATTCTGATCCAAGGGTAGATGTCAAATCAGTGGGTAAGTTAGTGTATCACATCAGATGGTAAGTGAGTTCCATGTAACTATTTGTAATCGTATCTCATTTAAACTTTTTCCAATTACAAATGCGTTGTCAATAATATCACGTACCTGTTTGCAGTCAAAAGAGTCATTTTCAGTTGTTCTGCTTCATAAGAAGGAAGGCTTAATGCAGTTCATGACAGTCATCATGCCAATGGAAGAGTAAAAAGGTGAATCAATCAGGTAACAAGCCTGCCTTCTGTTTAGAAGGGCACAAAGAAGGAACTCGATGAGCTTGTGCCGATATCTTGACAAGCCCTTTCTTCCCATTCGCTCAATGGAGTGCTCAAAGTGGTTTTGTTACAAACCACAATGCACATTAGATGGTAGTTATTTGACTAGAACTTTGAACTCGCGTTGTACACTTCCCCATCTTAAAATGCATCACTGGTTTGAGCCATCGGATTTCGATCTGACGGCATCACCAGTTAACTTTTTCCAAATTTGGTATGGCAAACTCAAACAAAATAAATCATCTTGTATATCAAAAAAATGTTTATTCTTTATACACCATCGATACAAGTGTACAATATACGGTTCAGAATGTACACAAAGTTCTACACGGTTCAGAAGTAAAAAGACCAAGTTACCCCCAGGTCAGCAAGTGTGGCTAGTCAACTGTTTAGAAAAAGTCAAAAGAGTCTCAGGTGAGGGGCATGACTGTAAATAAAGATACAGTCAGTGGCAATTAGAAAACTCAAAACCACAGTCCAAATGAACACGCTTTTGAAATCCGCCCAAAGCGTGCGATAGCGAAAAAAATCCCGAATACTGAGCCGACTTCTTCGGCCTTCGCCGGAAAATTCCGCCGGAATCGGAAGCGCGGCCGTGCAACGGTCCTGGCAGAGGAGCCATTTCCCAATTGATGAGGAAGGGCGTGACGTTGTATGGTCTCCTGGACGTAAGCGTTGGATTTGAGGCGGACGACCTTGCCCTAGTGGGATGACTCTGCGGTGGACTTGCAGCTTGCCCAGTGACGGCCACGACCTCGTCGCCGGATGGAGGGAGGTATGCTGCTTGCTTTTGCTTGTTTCTTTGCTGGTAGGCCTGGTGGCTTTAACGGTTAGTGAAAGTTAGCTTCTTTATGAACACCTGCTTCTTCTTTTTTCTGTTTTGGGTAATTCAACATATGCTTCACAAGGTGTACATTTATCAACAATAATGTGGATTAAAAATGCTTTATTTTTGTTTGATACTGCCTCTGTCCGGAATGAGTAGTGACAAAATGAAGTGATGTTAGTTAATTTTGGAAAATCAAGCACCATTAATTCCGGACGGAGGGAGTAGTAGTTAGTTAGAGGTAATTAGGTAAACGGTTGGTGTGGGATAAGTGATCACGAAACTGTGAGTGATGTCACTCAAGGGTTTTCAATTTACAATAAGGTAATCATGAAACTGTGGCTTCAATGGTTAGTGAAAGTTAGCTTCTTGATGAACACATTCTGCTTTTGGATAATTGAACATATGCTTCACAAGGTGTACATTTATCAACATTAAAGTGGATTAGGAATGCTTGATTTTCTATTAGGATACTCCCTCCGTCCGGAAGTAGTACTAAAATTTGGTTTTCTAAAATGAACTGGAAAATTAACTGTTACTACTAATTTTGGAGGGTGTATTAGTTAATTAGATGTAATTTGGCACAGGCTTGGTGTGGGATAAGGTAATCATGAAACTCTGAGCAATGCCACTCAAGGGTTTTCAGTTCACAATATGTTAGTGGGGAAGTACGGGGTGTATTGTTTTGTTTGATGTTTTTGTATTTGGTACATTTATGCGTAATTTTTGGCTGTAGAGTGTGTGTTATTATGTTGTCTGCATGGTGGGAAGACAGTAGGTGGATATAAATATAACGAGTGTAGAAATTGCTATTGTTATGACAAATTTGCTGCATGCATGCTGTGTAGCTAAATCGATAATGGTGGTAACCGAATTGATTTTTTAGGGGTGCTGTTACGTTTAAATGTACGAAACAAAAGCATGTAGAACATAAAATGTTTTTTTTGGTGGAATGGCATTTTATTATGTTAAAAAATAAAATTTTCAACGTATTACAGGGGCTTCTGCTAATATCTCTTCAAAAAAGTTCCCTATAGATTTTTAAACAAATGTGTGAGTTAGGAATTCCATTCTATTTAATTTCTTCCTGGTTGAAAACTTTAAAGCATTTTGATAGAAGTGTATGTGAAAATTTTGATAGAAGTGTAATGTCTTGGCTAATTTCTGATTTTCCTCAGCTTTTGCTATCATTAGGTTTATTATAAGGCAAAAATCCACAAAAAGAAAGGGAAATGCAGCGCAATATTGTGTATAATTTTTTTAAGCATCTCAATCACAAGGAACTACCATATGAATTTCATCGACTTATTCATGAGATTTGTTATATATGGTGATTGGTTGTACTCGTGTTGATTGCCATATAATTTTTGTTCCTTAGATTTCATTTTAAAATGTAGGAATGCACTCATGGATTATGATGACAATGATTTCCAAAGCCAGAATTTTGAACTAGGTGAAGACAACAAATTTCTTCCTAGCTTACCTGCCTACGCATTTCCTAAATATGGTTTAGACGAAAACCTCAGGTTTCATCTTGATTTCAGTCCTCTAGACGAGAAAGAGTTTTTTTTTGGAATTCAGAGTCAACAAGATAACGAATGGATTGAAGACTTTTCGCGAGGAAGTAGTGGCATTGATTTTAGTTCAAGTGCTGATGAATCTTGTTCCATTTCAAGGCATAATAATGTTTGGTCAGAGGCCACTTCCTCTGTATCTGTTGAGACAATTTTGAAATCTGTAGAACAGGATGAGGGGCTTGCTGACCAGTTAATTGTGGGGAAATCAGATGCTTCTGGTGTTGACAGCTTGACTAACCAAATGGACTCGAATTTGGGTAACAAGCACTGTGTGTCCTCCATGACGGGAGTAATCATTAATGCTTGTCCTACTGAGCCCCTTGACAAGAGCGTGACACACTTACCCGGAGATATAACAGCAAAGAATCCTTCTGATGATGAAGATGCTCCACAACCATGCAAAGAACAAGGTTGTGGCTTTGACAGTGCAGGAGCTGTGTATCATACCGTCACCGAGAAATGTGGTTTGGACCGAAAGATTGCTTCATCTATTAGTTCTGTGGGGGAGAAGTATGTAGATGATGATCACTGTTCAGCTGCAAGTGGTGAGGCTAGTTGTTACACTGGAAATAATATATTAGAGGTAGACTGTGTTCATCAATTTGCCGCATCTGCTTCTACTTTATATGCCAATGTTGTGGGTTCATACGAAAACAAGTCTCAAGTGCAGGTAAAAGAAGGATTGTCTGAGTTTATGGTCCTAGACAAGCTGGAGCTTTCGCCAAATGATGCTGAAAAAGGTAAAGTTGTGAGCTTTCATGATCCCCAAATTAAAGATAAGGTGGATAATAGCACGCTCGAGGCAGATAGCGAGATTTCTTGCAGAACAAATGGGGAAAGCAATGATGTTGCTGGAACAACAGAGGAAATGTTATTTATGGCTGGAGAAGGGGTAGTAGCTGCAGTGGTAGCAGAAGATGGAAATGCACAAATTATTGAGGATGTTGAGCAAAAAGGAGAAACTAAAGTTTCTCGATCTGGAAGGAAAGAGATGCAACACCATAAGAGCGAAGTAACTATTTTTTCTTCTGATGTGACATCTGTAAGTGGAATAGATGCAGTGGTTGATGATCGCAATTCCCAAGACCAAAATTCACGAATTACTTCTTCTGGAAAGGCTGTTAATTCGCTGGAGGATGTTGAGCAAAAGGAAGAAATTGGAGTATCTCCACCTGGAATGAAAGAAATGCAACACCAGAAGAGTGAAATAACTATTTTTTCTTCTGATGTGACATCTGTAAGTGGAATAGTTAAAGTAGCCGAGAGTGATACTAGTAATCCTGAAGCTGCATTTGATGTACCAGGAGTATGTTGTGAGGTACCTTGTGAAGTAAGCGACAAAAAGTTAACTGATTCAGCTTCTGGGAAAAATGATAATGATGATCCTGATTCCAAAGACCAAAATGCACGAAATATTTCTTCTGAAAAGGTTGTTAATCCGCTGGAGGTTGTTAAGAAAAAAGAAGAAATTAGAGTATCTCCATCTGGAATGAAAGAGATGCTACACCATAAGAGTGAAATTACTATTTTTTCTTCTGATGTAGCATCTGTAAGTGGAGTAGATCAAGTGGTGGAGAGTGATATTGGTACTACTGAAGCTGCATTTGAGGTACCTTGTGAAGTAAGTGAGAAAAGTTTAACTGGTTCAGATTGTCGAGAAAATGAGGTTGATAATCTTGATTCTCAAGGCCAAAATGTCAGTACAAGTCCAATAGTCATACAAGGATTGCCTTCTCAAAATACAGCTGTGAATGAGACAGGTGCTATTTCTGTGCTTCTCCTACTTGCAATTTTTGCAATCAAACAAACTATGTGTTGATTCATGCTATTATATAAGATGGATGCAAATGAGGTTATATAAGTACAACTCATAGGCATATGATGATCAATGACCACATCCATGGATATAGAGTAAGTTTATAGAAGTTATGTATGTTTATTTTGTGCTCGTTTTTAGAGTTGTAAACTATGTAATCTGTTAAAGCTGTAATTTTGTCTTTGAGGTGCCTGTTCATTTCCATATAATCGTTTCTTAATTGCAGTATAATTGCTTATTATGGTTTTAATTGCTTGGCAGTTTCAGAAGTTGTCACTGGTGATGCACTACCGTCATCTTCTAATTATGTAGTTGGGGATGGAATACTAACTGAAAATGAACAAGGTGGGAATGTAGTCATTGTGACGAAAGAAACAGAAAGGCCATGCTTGGTAGTATCAAATACTGTTAATGTGGATGAGAAAGAAGGAACGGTGCCTGGAGTTTTCTTAAGACCATGCTCTTTAGTTTCTGAGGTAGATTCTGGTGAACATGTGGTTAGTGAAAGCGCAGAATTTCCGTCTGAAATGGTTGCAAAGTCTTCAGCTTCAGGTGTAGAATCAATAAACACTCATGGAAATGATGAACACCAAGCATGTACAGCAGCTCAGGGACATTCCAAGAATATGAATGGCTGCTCAACTCTCCATATCTCTGTTACTAAGGAGAATGATATCTCTGAAGCGTGCCCGATAAGTATTGAAGGTAATCTTGTGTAGGTGGTCTTATGTTTTCTTTGCAATTTAATCAGGGGTGCCTCGCCTAAGTTGTTGCTAAGAATTCTTTTTCTCATCTGCTCTGCTTTTGTACCTTGAAAATGGAGTTTTAAGAGTGTTTTTTTTTTGCATTATTGTAGCTAACGAAATAAGCAGCAGTGACATGCATGCACAAACTGTAGCTCTACAGATGGAGAAATGTTCTGATATTGACCAGGAGATTCAGAAAGATAATGAAGGTGCTCTGTCACCTAAAAATGACGATTGTGTGCCGGTTACTTCTGAAAGTAGACAAGGTGCGAGATTCTAGCATATCATCTTAGTTCGTTTAAGCAGTTATTTTTCATTTGGGGATGATTTTGTCTTCTGTGATTTGTATTAATGATTAATTTGATTGTGCGAAGTACATCTTGCCCTATTGGCAAGTGCAGGAAGCATCATTTTCCGAAGTTCCCATTTGAAGCCCCATGTGGGTGCCTGATGGGTATTCGAACTTGTATTTGGTTCCCTATGAGGTTCTTTACCATTCTGATTACATTAAAGAAAATGTTAGTTTGTCTTTGATTTGTGTTCTTTAGAGTATCTCATGGTCTTCAAGTTTAATTGTAACCAGTATTAGAATATGCTGACTGAATGTCTTCTTTACTCTTTTTCCAAAATGTAATGTGCAATTCTAGTCACTTAAAGACAGGGCCTTTTAGTGTGTGACATCGGCTATTGTTGAGTACCTTATTAATATTGCAGGTCAGGTGGCAAATCTTTCTGGAGAAGGCTTTGGTGATTTATCTCCTGTAACCCCTGCTTTTGAATCAAACGTTCTTGAGACAAATTGTGGATCACCTACTATTATTAGCTCGAATGAGCAGTCCCAGCTAGATGAGACTGCCACAACTGACCTCGGAAAGGAATCCTTTCTAACTGATAGAAATGCCGTTACAGTGAAATCAAGCACAGATGATGCTTTTTGTGATGATAAAAGTTTCACATTTAAAGTTGCTTCAGCAGAAGATATTCCTGAAAGGGATAATAAAGAAGGTTGGAAGCCATTTTCCAATATACAGCCTTCTGAATTACTTCAGGTTTGGTGTTTTTTTAGTCTCATTAATTACGTAGAAACTTTAGTTCCAGATTTTCTTTATTATTACTTCAGGTTTGGTGTTTGGGATAAGGCGTATGATGATGATGATGATTATTTTCTCGTGTTCCATCTTTTTTTCTATTAAATTTTTTCAGATAAAAAAGGGGCTCCAAACACCTGGTTTATGCCAAACTGTGGAGACGCTATTGCAAGAAGATGACCATGGCAGTAACAAAGTGTCTAAGGAGGATGTGCCTATGGGAACTGTAAAGGCTGCCACAGGGAATAAGCGTAAATCAGCATCTCGTAAAGTGCCAGCAAAAGGAACTGCCACAAAAGAGAAAGTAGCAGCGAAGGAAACTTCTTATAGTAGGAGAAAGGCAGAAAGGGATGGTAATATTGGTGGTCTTAATTCTAGTTCTGCGGGTCTTAATTCTAATTCTGCGGCAAACTTGAGTCTGAATGTTCAGTTAGAAGAGATACAGCTTTCTCCCAACAGTGAAAGCAGCAAGCAGTCTGGTTCTTCTGTTGTTCTGACGGCTAATCTGCCTGATTTAAATTCTTTGCTTTCTTCAACACTATTTCACCAGCCTTTTACCGATTTACAACAAGTGCAATTGCGTGCCCAAATCTTTGTTTATGGATGGCTGATGTGAGTAGGTCTCAGTTTCTCTTTCTTTGTTTTTGTTTGGGCTTAGTACTCTTTTTGTTCAGAGAATTTGTTGATGTTCATTACTGATTGACTAATAAGGGGTCTCTATATTTTCTTTTAAATTTACAGTCAAGGCACAACACCTGATGAAGCTTGTATGGTAGCTGCTTTTAGTGACTCCAGCCAGGGTTTGTGCACTCTTATATATGCATATTTCAATTCTACTAGGGGATACTATTGTAAAGAGGCTTTATATTGTTGTTGTTGTTTTAACAGATGGGGGTAGGAGTACATGGGAGAGTACATGGCGAATTGCTGTTGAAAGGTTAAACAGTCCTTTGACCTCTCGTACAGGTATTTCTTTTGGTGATTTCTTTCTTCTGTATGAAATTTACACTATGTTTTAACTAAATTGTTTTTATGTGCTTCTGACAGGAAGTGAGGTTTCTGAACAAGTAATCAGGTGTGATTCCAACCAGAATAAGACTCCAGCCAGTCAAGCTTGTAACAAGGGTACTTTGCCACCAAATATGACAAGCTCTTCCATGACTCTGTCTTCCCCACTATGGAGTAATACCTTTATGTCTCAGGATGCATTGCCCAGCAATACCCCCAGGGGTCCTCTTCTGGACTACTACCATTCACTTTCTCTCTTGCATCCATATCAGTCTCCTCAGATGAAGCAGTACATGGGAAATACGTTGCCTTGGTTATCTCAGCCTTCTGTTTCAAGCTCACCTTGGTATGTTCCACCTCAAAGTTCAATGCATGATGTTGGAAGACAGTACAGTGCGTTGTCTATTGCAGAAGCAGTTCAAGTAACTTCTGTCCGAGAGCTGTCAACTCCAAATGCTTCCAGTGTGGAGCTAACACTTTCCAGTACTTTGGCTCCTTCTGTTGTTCCTGCCAATAATGTCTCAGTAGCTTCTTCTGTACCATTGGAAACTAAGGGAACACAATCACTGTTATCCAGTAAGATTGTTTCCCAGAAATCTAGAAAGAGAAGCAAGAATTCGTCTTCAGAAGTTATTCAGGCACAAATATTTAGTCAATCTCCGAAAGAGGTGACTTCTATTCATAAGATTGCATCTAAATCTATGACGTCAGCTGCTGCAGTTCCTATACCTGCTTCCTCTATTCTTTCTGCAAGCAGTTTTGTGACGGGTTCTCCCAATTACCCTTCCACCAACTTCCAGATTGGCTTACCTGGTAAAGATGGACAGAAAGCTCTAGTGGCTGCTGAGACATCCAGCAGAATTGAACTGACTAAGCTACAAGCAGAGGGTGTAGCTTCTATTTCACACAGTAAGCTACAAGAAGAAGATGCAACTTCTATTGCTACTTCTGCTATTAGACATTGCCAGGACATATGGAATCAGCTATCCATCCAGAAAAATTCTGGATTAATTTCGGAAACTGAAGCAGAACTGGCTTCTGCTGCTGTTGCTGCGGCGGCAGCGGCATCTGTTGCTAAGACAGCTGCTGCTGCTGCGAAGATTGCTTCAGATGCTGCTTTTCGGGCCAAATTAATGGCTGATGAGGCTATAAAATTTGGAAATCCTGTACTTGAAACAAACTTGAAATGCAAAGAGAGAACTTGTTCATCCTCTATTATGGTTGCTGCTAGGGAGGCTGCTAAAAAGAGGGTTGAAGCTGCTTGTGCTGCTGCAAAACGGGCAGAGAATTTGGATGCAATTGTGAAAGCTGCTGAATTGGCAGCAGAGTCTGTTGCACAAGCTGGAACTATTGTTGCAATGGGTGGTCCTGTACCTCTGAAACTGAGTGAATTATTAGAAGCAGGTCTAGAGGGATACTGGAGACTTAAACCAGTTCCTGTAAAGCAGAGGGTTGAGCAGTCAAATTTATGTCATGAAGATGAAAATGTTGCTACCAGAAAACATGCTTATGGCGGTTCCTTGAGTAAGAAAGGTTTTCAAGAAACAGTAGATGGAGGGAAGGAACCTGCCTCATGTGAAGTTTCTCCACTTTTGGGGGGAAATGTTAGAGGAATGCGAAAAGGTTCTCTTGCAACTGATAAAAATTTGAGGAGGCAACAAACACGTGAGGAATCTGGCCTTGAGAATCCACTTTTTGCTGATTTAGATGTTAGATTGGAAGCACCAGCACTTTTGGCTGATGAGAATGATGATGATCGAAGAAATCAACTCTCAAATGATCAGAAACAGAGTGACATTACAGAAGGGTCTACTGTTGAGGTGTGAGATCTGCCATTTGTTATTTTTGTAAAATTTTTCATGCTTCATTGACAGTAAATTTTTATGCTGGTTCATTGCATACTTCATGAGATATTTTTATTCCTGATATTTAGCCTTTTTTTGATAAATAATGATATCTAGGTTCTTTCCAACGAGGATGGTTTTAGAGGTACTTGGTTTTCAGCCAAGGTAATCATTTTGAAGGATGAGAAAGCCTTTGTCTGCTATGATGAACTTTGTGAAGGCAAAGGTACAATAGGAAAAATACACCTACGCATGATGGCTTTGACAAGACAATCGGCAGTTGCTCTCTCTTAAGAGCTGACGTCATTCATTTATTGCATCTTTTGGAATTTTTGTTTTATTCAGGGACTGATCGTCTAAAAGAGTGGATTCCTCTTAAAGCTGAAGGTGATGAACCACCCAGATTGCGCATTGCTGGTCTTGTTGTAGCTCCTGTGAGGTATGAAAGAACCAGAAAGAGGCGAAGAGCAGCTATGGGAAATCATATGTGGTCTGTAGGAGACCGGGTTGATGTATGGATGCATGGCGGGTATGCTTGATATATGAAACTTATTGCGTTTGTTTTTAGGATGAACCCTTGCATGTCTGTCATTATTATAACTATCTTATTCTGACATCTGGATCAGCATTCTGAATTGCAAGACTATATTCCTTAACATCCATGCCTGTTATAATACGTTTATGTTTCACATGGTGATCTTCCTCTCCTGATAGGAGGAACAAAAGGGTTGTTGTTATTCTCTCTGGTGTCATCAAAAGGTCCTTTCCTGATTTTCTTATCTGTATTTTACTTTGCATGAAGTAAAGCTCTCGCTGTCAAAGCTGCTGCTAAATCGATCCCTTTGGTTGCCCATTCTTGCCTATGTCAGCAATTTTTAGTTTTCATTTGTGCACTTATCTGTTTTGCAAATGTCATTTACACTGAGATTTTCATAGCTTCTCTATTATGAGGACAGAGATTGTGGGTCCCAACTATTGATGAAGATGCTACGAATAGACCTTCTTTTACTTAGGAATTTTACCCTAATTAAGAATTTGTGTTTTGTTAGGACTTCAGAATTATTTTGCTTATCAATCCTTTGGAGGTCTCTCAGATTGGTGTTTTTATTTCCATAGACCTTATGTAAAGCCTTCTGAAAAGACCATAGTTCATTAATGAATATAGCGTTTGAATTGAGTTTTTCTTGTGAGTTTCTCTGTGGAAAAAGAATTCTTTTGATCGGTGGATGCTGTCTTCTTTCTGGTGGACTCTGGAATTTTTCCTCCTGCGGTCTCCAGAAACCATTGATCCAGAATCCAAGGCTTCCTTATACCCTACCCTCCCATGTTTCCCTTGCGAGGACATGCTGTCATGCATCATTCTAGATTTTTAAGATGACACTTGTATGTTCTTGGTAACTTTACATGTGTAGCAGATCTGTTCATTATAGGTCACCTTGTTACTGCAGTCGTTTGCTTTTTTTCAATGATGTCATCATTTCACTTAAATGTACCTATGTTGCAGTTATTTTCGTGATAGGTTTGTACCTTTTGGTTGTTTTGCAGCATTAGCGTCCAGATCATGTAATAATTTTTCAGGCAGATTGCAGTTTATTTTCATTAGGTAGTTTCTGATATGGTTTTATGTTAACTTCAGTTGGCGGGAGGCAAGTATAACGCATAAGGATGAAGAAGATGACACAAAATTTACCGTTCAGTTTTCAGGTTTTCTTTTTCCTAACATATCTTAAAAAATTCATGCTCAAATTTTGTGATGATGGCTGCTGTAGCTAAACAGATACAGAATTGTTTTTTATTTCATGTATTGTTATGATGGTCATATATTATCATAAATTTCTTGTGCAGCTCAAGGAGATTCATCTGTCGTGAGAGCTTGGAGTTTAAGACCCTCTTTCCAGTGGAAAGATGGAAAATGGGTTGAGTGTTTAAGACAAAAGGGTAGCTGTTCGCATGAGGTCTGCAAAATATCATTCCATACTTGCCAGATAAATTTTCACCATTGAATGCTTCTTTTGCAGAACTTTTTTCCTTTCCTTTTCCTCTTTTCTGATATTAAATTCGGTGGTTAGGGGGATGCACCTCAAGATAAAAGACAGAAGGTGGGAAGGGATAATGCTGGAAATGAATCTAAAACTGAGGATAGGATGAAGGGCAAGGTGCCAAAGGATCTGGCCCTAGAGGATTCAAGGAAGCTGGAAGAGTCATGGTCGCCAAGATTGTCTGAGAGTGACAAAATATTCAGTATGGGTGAAACACTGGGTGCTGAAAAAAAAACTGATCCTGTCGTAATAAAGCGCACTGGGTTGCAAAAGGAAGGGGCAAAGGTTATTTTTGGCATTCCCAAGCCAGGAAAGAAGAGAAAGTTTATGGATGTAAGCAAGCATTATGTTGCAGATAAAGCGGCTGTTCAGACTACTGAGGGAACTGACTTAATGAAGTTTACAAAATACTTGATGCCTCAAGCATCATCCCGTGGATGGAGAAATGCTCCTAAAGTTGAATCTAGAGGAATGGAGCCTTGCAATTCCAAACCAAAGGTAACTAGGTCTGGAAAGGTACAAACAACTCAGACTAAATCTGTGTCAAAGGGTTTTACACCTGGGTTAGCTACTCAAGATTCTATGCCAAATGTCAAAGTTTCCGCTGATCGAAAAGAAAATAATTCAAGCACACAAAAGTTACTTGAAGTAAATTTACCTTCAAATTCTCAGGCTGTGGTGACATCTGATGTTTTGTCCTTGAAGAATTTTCTTCCTCCAGTTGGACGAGCAGAAACTGAAGAAAAAAGCTCATGCCATGATGCTCATCAGGATAATCCAGTTTGGAACCCTGTTGAACCTCGGAGATCCAACCGCAGATTCCAGCCTACCTCTAGGGTACAACTCTACTTGCACATTTTTAAAAATAAATATTGTACTCTGATAAATTCAAACTTCAAATAGTAATAAATATGCAATCGATAAATCTGCAGCTTTTAGAGGGGCTACAAAGTTCGTCACTAGTTGTTTCCAAGATGCCGGTTCTGTCACACGACAAGGAAGCCAAACTCCACCTCAGAAATGACTTATCCTCGAAAGGTAAATTATTGCTCTGTGTTCATCATTATGCTTGAATATGGCAGTTATTTTCTAGACGTAACAGTGCCATGTATTTTGAAACAGGGAGCAATCATGGCTGATAAATGAGCTTGGGCTGTGCTTAAGTAATTATTGTGAAATGAAATTATTCGGATGTGATTGCCAATCGTCCGTTAGTAGTCTGTGTATATATTTTAGATGCACTTTGAGGTAAATGTCAGATCGATTGTTCATAATATATAGTCTGCATCCTGAACTGTTTTTGCCTGTAATTGTTATCTTCCTGATAATTGTACCCATGTCACGCTGCAGCAACGATAGCCAAAACTGCAGAGCGTAGATGAAATTTCAGTGTAGAAAGTGAAGGTAATCTTAATATAGATAGTAAAAAAGTTGGATCGATCCATTGAATATAACAGGAAACATTTTCCTTCATTCCCATAATGGATCCCCCACCCCAAGTAAAAACACAATAGGTGGAGTACATTTTCGCATTGTGATATGTAACACAATGCCATTGAAAATTAGCAGCCTAAAGGATTTGGAGGTGGCGGTTTAATTGAACGTGGTGTGCAGGTTAGAGTTCCTCAAGGTTTAAAGTATCCATCCGTTGGAGAGCTTAGGGCTAAAAAAAGATGGGTTGAAAGTATTATATAAAAAAAAGAGTTTCAAGCAATTTTTTTAAAACATCTGGAAATTGAATTCATTTGCTCTTTCCGTGGAAGATGCTAGGTTAAACAGCTCAGCTTGTAAGCCAGCTGTCGGCCTTAAACTTTGGCGAATGGAAATTTTGGTCTCTCAAGAATGGTAACTATAAAGGGTTAAGGTTTGCATGTTATCCTTCGTTACTAATTACCACTATTTCTGATGTAACAAAAACAAATTTACCACACTTCTCATTAAAAAAAAACAAAGTTATCACTATTTCTGTCAAAATGCAATTTCCTATTTCTTTTCTGCAGTCAAAGTTTCGTAGCAGGTCAAAGTCCATGACAGCCTTTTCGCCGTATGGGCCCCACTAGATGTTGCAGACACCTGTCATAAGAGAATTGCATCGTACATATAGATACGATCTCCATAACCGTCTTCTTGCGATTCCTCCTACTCCCATCCCCCTCTTGTTTCCTCACGTGTCCAAAAAAGCAATCCCTAACACACAAAAAGGAAACAAAAAAACTTATTATTCCTCATGCAAATCCTGATTCTACTCAATGTTTAACAATAGCCGATTTTTTTAAAAAAATCAATGTTATAAGTAGCATTGTTTGAAACTTTGATGTCTATTTTACTGATATCCTCAATTCCTCATAGACCAAATCTAAATGACGAATCACTTCGTCCTATTTGGTTAAGGCACCACAAGTAATAACATTCTTATAACACCATCTTACGAGCTGCACACTTGAACATGAACTCAACCTTAATTCCCATCCCAAAAGAAAAAATAACTAAAACTTACTCCCTCCTGTCACTTTTAATTGAGATTGTCACATAATTAGTCAATTTTATTGAGATGTAAAGTCTACAGTAAAAACCTAAGTTTTCTTAGCGAAAAAATCACCTTTCAAGGCAAAGCTTATCAACCTCGACCTAGTCCTAGAGCTCCTGTTGGGCGGCTGTCATCACCATCTCTGGCCGCTTGGTTGGAAAATAACTAGGGAATAGTATGATCTAATTTTGGTACCTATATTTTACTAATTGTCTCAATTAAAAATGACAGGAGAAAGTAATTTCTAGTTTAACGAAGCTTAATTCAATGGAAACCAGATGTTTTCAACAAAAAGACCGCATCTACGTTAGCATAAAGCAAAAAACTTGTACACAATAGCTGCCAGTCTCGACTCCCTAAAAGCCTGTGCAGCCGCCTTCTTCTCAATCCATCCTTAATCCAGATACAGAGAGAGAGAGAGAAAGAGAGCAGTTATACTGTGGTCTGCATTTGAGAATCAATCTTGATCTCGACACCAGTCTGCTCTGTCGCCTTGTGGCAAGAGAGAGAACGAAGAAGCTCTGGAAATCTTCATAGAAAGCCGACATAAAGCCAGAGAAAGCATGAAGAACCACCATCTTATTGGCTCATCACTCATGGTACAAAGTCAAAAAACAGAGAAAAAGAAGAACTGAGGCAGTAGCAGAAGGATCATTAATCATTGTCCTCTCCTCTCTCCGTTCATTGGCAGAACAACCAGTACATAAACCCATCAGACCCAGATCACCATTTCCATTTATTTCGAGGTCTGGACTTAGTTTCAGGGAGAAGAGTTGTCGCAGCTAAAAATGCTATATCAATGGGGAAGCCCCAGTACAAGTACTACTACCACCATCTTCCTCCCCGAGGAGGATCTCAAGCAACAAGTGTCCGACCAGCCGCCGCCCCTCTTCTTTGATCAGTACCATCACCATTGCCTCACCAGTACTGATCATGAGGAGCTTCTGATCTCAAACTCACCAATGTATCATCATCAGCCTCTCCATCCGTTCTATCACTCTCAGGGTCAGCAGCAAGTCCCTACACCTAACTGCCTTGAGCTTCTTTGTCTTGAGTCTCCGATGTTACCCGCAGCCGGGTTGGCCATGCCGAAGCTGGAGGAGGAGCTAGCTTGCGCTACCGGCAATGCCGACCACCTGCCGGTGCATATTGGGCTCAACTTGGGCGGCCGGACGTACTTCCCCACATTGACGTCGTTGCCGCCACCGTGCGAGGTCGACCTTGGGTTTGGCGGGTTTTTCCAGCGACCGAGGTTCGTCAAGCAGCGGTCGGAGAACTTGCCGAGGTGCCAGGCCGAGGGCTGCACCGCCGATCTGAGCCTCGCGAAGCTCTATTACCGGCGCCATAAGGTGTGCGAGTTCCACTCCAAGGCCTCCTCTGTGGTGGCCGCCGGCATTACCAAGCGGTTCTGCCAGCAGTGTAGCAGGTAGCCCAGAAGTTAATCGCTTTGTTCTTCACAAACTTCATGCTTAAAGAATGCTAATCGTTTGAGTGTAATAATCTTTACACTATAGTTAGAAGAATGCTAATGTTACTTCCTTGTATTATGGTAAATATGTTTAATTTATGAGTGTAAGATAGTTGTTTAGTTAATGCATTTTGTATGATGTCTCTGCTTGCTCATCACATTTTAGCTTTGGCATCTGACAGTGGAGCTAACATATTTATTGAGCTCAAATTTTTGGGTTTTAAGTATATATTCCTATGGAGCACTATGATTTATGATGCATTCAAAATTTTAGATTATTTCAGTAATTATTTGCTACTGGGTTTTAGCTATTAGATTGTGATTTGGTGAAAATGGCAAATAAATGTGATCTGTTTGCTGGGTCTATAGAAACTCTGGACTCTGGTTTAGAAGATGAAGCTAAATTAGTCTTTGTTTTTTAATGTTAATTTTGATAGGTTCCATGAGTTGCTGGAGTTCGATGAAGGGAAGAGGAGCTGCAGGAAGCGGTTGGCCGAGCACAATCGCCGGAGGAGAAAGTCTCAGCCTCCACAGGGCCAATCCCAGACTAAATACCCTGGCTTTTATTTGCCATCAAGTAAGTAAGCCTCGTTTGTTTTTCAAATCTCGTCGACTTAATGATGCAAATGATTGCATAATTTGGATGAATGACCTCACAACTCCTTGCAGAATACCAGTCTGAGTCCGGAGGCATAACTGAATCCTCGTCTGTCACCGTCGCGGCGATCTCTCCTCTGATGGCATTAGAATGGTTTCAAGCTGGGCAACAGGATGCTTCATGCTCATCTTCCTCTTGTCTTAGCCTCTCCGCCGGACCTCCTCCGTTGGATCCACGGCTATGAGCATTGGAACCGCAGGTCAGAAAGGTAGAATCATCTGATTCCTGTCCTGTAAAATTTTGGAAAATGTTCTTTTTTCCTTGTATTAGTATGAACATAGGCAACATCAATTTTCCTTTATTTACATCAGTTTTGGTAAAACCCCTTCATGGGGTGGCTTCCATGAAGCTTCTCATACGGTTTTTTATGGTTGCAATTTAGCTAATAATGTGATCAATGTCATTGGGATGGTTTCTTCCAAATCCTAATACAACCATGCAATTTATGTCGTTTCCAAATACCTTTTTTTTGCTTCTTAATGTTGATATCATTGCGGGATTTGCTGATTTTCAGGAAGCTTCCTTGAAACTATGGTGAAGGAGGTCGATACACATATGGTACATTGGTAGTTGCTGCTTTTGCAAAGCATGCCAGATTCTAGAGGATAAGACTTCATGCTGGAGGCTGACCTTGTAGCTACATATAACACACAGAATATATTGCTCTTAGCTGGTATTTAGAAGCTTGTTTAACTTTTTTGATGTAACTGATGGAGTTAATTAGTGTTCAGTAGAAAAACACAAAGACACAACTGAGGGGTACTCTGCTAACTATAATCTTTGACAAGTGTTGCAGAGCATATGACAACTCATTCGCGAGCAAAGCAAATTTAGCTTATTTCTTTCTTATAATTTCCATGAATTTAGCATGATTTCAAGTTTTATACTAAATCATTTAGCAAAATTTTTAGAAAACCTGTTGGGGCAATTTTATTCGAGATCAATCTCATAGGCATATTGTGCTCCCAAATTTATGATAAGAATCATGCATGCTTACTTGTTATCTTGCACTAAGCGAGAGAAGGTCCTTGTAATTTGGCTGTTCTTGATTAAGAATCGTGATATCTATTCTTGATCTTTTCTGTACATGTGGTGTACTAAAATCGTAACTGAAATGAAGGAATTAGAGAAAAATGATGCCGAGGAAGAAGCATCAGGTCGTCCATAGCCTACATTTACTACATCATATTCAATATTTAAGAGCAAGAGTTGATTACAAGTACTACATCACATACTAAGCACTGCAAGCTAAAAAATTTTATGCTTAGTAGTAGAAAACAGTTGACTGACGTCTTTATTGGAATCATTGCTAGTACGATTCAATAATTTTGTACAAATAGTAACTTACAATCTCTTGCAATCATTAACACAAGTAAAACCAGGACCCAGGCACATGGGATACATACATTCTTCACATAAGGACTCAAAACAGACAATTTACTGGAGGTTGAACTAAATTGCAAAGTACATGGAAAAATCAAGGTTTTCTATGATGGAACTCATATTATCGGCATTTATTAGTTGAAGAACAAATGATACAAAAATGCTGATTCATAGAAGAGAAACAGTAAGGAATTCTAAATGACACGAGTTCTTCCAGTACCCTCCATCGCTCAAACACTCTTCAGTCTTCATCTTTCTCCAGATTTACTCTTTGCCATTGCCGACAGTATACCAGAAGAAGAGTTTAATTTGTTGCTTGGATTAGGTCCAAAATCATATGCTGGAAGTTGAAAGGCTAATGAAACTGATTCCACTCTGCTGCTTCTTGGGTCTGACCAAATGAGATGAATGCCTGGCCTTTCCCCACATCATTTTCTGCATGAGGCCAACTGCAGTGTTGGTAAGATAGCTGCATTGAATGAACAGCGGCTCGCTTTTCTGCGATTAGTTCTCTGAGGGCAGCGCTTGAAACGGAGGAAGAGATTGGTTCTCTGCGATCACCCCAAGAGGAAGAACACAGGGACTTGGAAGGTGACAGAAGAGAGAGAACACGCCCCCTTGATGTTGAGGATATGCAAGAGAAATCGCCACCCAATGTCTTGTTTTCTACGAACGAAATGGTGCAGATTGGTAAAAGATGTTTCGATGACCAAACATAATGTACTTTCAAACTATGGAAAGAAAACAGTATTGTTGCATTTTACTGTCAGTATACATTGTGCACAACGAAACATTAATATGCGCCTGATGCATGTAAGGGTGTATGCTGGGCATGGAAAGTTACATTGTTGATATATGATATTGGGCTTCAACCGATAAAATGATATTGTGTAATCTCGATTTTGACAGTTTTTTAAAATATCGCCGATATATCTGCAATACATAACCGATATATCGGTACCTTTTAAAAAATAATTTTATTTTTTTGTAAAAAAAAAAAAAAAATTCAACTTTCCCGTTTGTTTCCCATCTTATGCCAAGTGGAAGGAAAGGGTTTAAAAAGCATACACATATTTTGAATTCTATATACATTTTTATGCATATTTTAAAATTTATATTTATATAAATTAATATCACTCATTTTAGAAGTTATATTGTGAAAATACATTATAAAAACTAGTTTTAAACCACCAATATTTTTTTTACACAATATCTCTGATATATCTCTAATATTATCTTTTGTCGACCGATATTTTATCGATATCCAATATGACATTTCTTGATCCCGGGGCCTGCGGATCCAACGACGCAATGTAAGATAGGGGCGGATGTTTCAATCCTGCCTGCTCCTTGGATTAGAATGCGGTCAGACCCGTCGAATGATCAGATGGTGCACGATGCACCCTGCGAATGCACTCCAAGATGTGCTGCGCACATACTAAGGAGACCCATTGTATGTACAGGCTTATGAAACCACTTAGGCTCCTGGGACGAAGGTTAGCTCATACAGTCATGCATTAATATTTAGTAGTACTGTAGTAATATTTACACCAGCCGACAGCATTACCTTCGCAAGTAGCCCCTAATATGAGGGCAGCTTTCCTTGCAACATGTAAGATTGAGATTATAAACACTACAATCATGATTTCTTACTATTATAGTTTCTTTTTTGGGTAATTAAAAATTTTATTAACAAAAAAAACTGTGAAACAAGAATATCTAAGAAGAATAAATCCCAAAACCCTCTAGGAGAAGGAAAGCTAGAGAAAAATCATTTAAAAGATAAAAGAAAATTCAACAAACATGATGAATAATAGATAAAATAAAACTAATACTAAAATAGTATAGCCAATCTCAGAAGTCGATTAGATAGGAGCAGTGGCTGGGTATAGAACTTTTTAGTCCGATCACTTCACATGAGAATTTAACTTCATCAACTATTGACTTTACCAAAGAGTCTGGCACGATAAGCCCCAACCATTCCAAGATGCTAGACTAGTTATTTTTTTTAGGGATTCAGATCTCTCAGGTGAAGTTTCTCCCTTTGGCAAGTTAGTCTTTGATATTTTCGAATTGGTACAAGTTTTTGACTTGTGGAACTTGATGTGGAAGCATGAATTCTCGAAATATCATCTTCTGGTATCTCCCTAAAAGAATCAAAGAAATTCAGATACGGGTGTTGGAGATGGAATATTTATTGGTTTAGGCCCCTTATGCCCAGGCTGCAGCCAAACACCAGGCTGAGTACCGTGGCGCCCAAGCTGTGAGCCAGAGTCCACTTGAGAATCAGATTGAGTTGAAGAGATGGGATGCTTATCTAGGTCCTAGAAGATAAAAAAAGAAATGCCAATAGAATATATATAGTGCCAATAACTGAGAAGAAACTTGATGAGGAGGGACAGCTGGCGTCAGAGTTTGGAAATTCAAGTGAGAAAGAACTCATACTTTTAGAGGACTCTCTTTATCTTCAACAGATGCGCCAATTTCTGAGAAGAAACCTACTGAGGAGGGACAACTGGTGCTAGAGACTGGGAACCTAAGATAGAGGACTCCTTCTGAAGGACTCTCATTATCTTCCACTATATGATTGGGCATATCTTAAAAAATTGGCCAATGACGAATATCCACATCTTGGGGAATAGTAGGATTAGGATGTTGAACATCCATGGACCCCACAGGAGGCGCTCTAGAATGATCAAGGTGATTCATCTTGATGGACGGTTGTGATTGAGCTTGGTTGGTCCCGGTTGTCATCTCCTTCTTGGCGATAGAGGCAACCATGGAAGCAGTCTCTGAAACTTACAGTTGGCTGGCTAGAGCTTACTGAGAAGTAATTTTAGTAATTAAATCATGAGATTGATTTTCTCTGGAACGCCATTCTTCACGAATCGGGCAAACATTGGCCTGATGTTCAAAAGTATGACACTTAGAACAACTTTAAGCCTCCACTCATAAGCAACATTAAAACTTTATGTCGAACCATCATCATACTTTACTGCCACTTTATCACGATAGTCAAAACCAGACTGAATCTCTACACAAATAAGTATATAAGTTAGACAACTCCAATTTGCCGTTGACTATCTGTATGGAGGGGAGTCCCAGATTATAACCAATTCGACTCAAACTCCCTACGTTAAATGCTCCAATGACAACTCTTAGAGTCAAATCCAAATAAGGATGGTCTTAATAATCCATCTTGGTGGCTTCATCTCCGACTTCAATGGACGGAGAATAAGGGGGCGACCTATAATAGTCCACATAGAATTGTAGACTTTTTCATAATCTTGAGCACATGTGAATTAAAACAGGAAAAAATCTTCCGCCAAAGATTGTATCTTGAAATTAACGTTCCATGCTCTGGAAAGGAAATTCTCAACCCCAACGTAAAAGGGCATCTTCCCTGGAATGTAGCCAACAAGGCAATTTTACAATTTTAGGGTATTTTGGTGAATAACATCCTCTGGAATATGAACTAAGGGCTTACGATGCAGATCTAGGTAACGGGGGAGTTTTGTGGAAGGAGATGCATTAGAGAATAGGTTACTCCAATTGAGTTGAGGGCACGAGGAAAGAATATATGTCTGCAAGGGTGGAGATGTGGAAGAAGAGGGATGGGCTTGCATGGAGGGCTGGGTGGGTTGAGAAGATGGGTTGTGGGAGGGAGAAGGGAAGAAGGAAAGGCGAGGCTGGCTGCCGGAAGGAGAAGCCAAGGTGGTGGGGAAGGATATCTCCTCAGTCGCCCTCTGAGCCCTCTATTGACATATAACTGCCCTTAACAATCCTCTGACAATTATAGTTACCAACAAGCACACATGGGGAGTTGAAGAGTACAAAATCCTCACTGGGAAAAGTTTACATTAGCACACACTAAATGGTTGTATGATGATGTGTGACATTTCATCCGTTAAGAGTTTTGATAAAATTGTGCTTTATTAGAATGAAAATGTTGTTTTGCTTAGTATGTGTACAAGAAAAATGACAAACAAGTTTTATTTCAAGCAATATTTTACTAATTGAAAGTTTGCATTTAATAGAAGAAGACTATCTTAGTATGAAAGCGGTAGACGTGATGCTAAATGAGGAGTGTGGATGAAGAGTGTAGGAGAAGTCTCTATGGCGATGCGATGGAGACTACACCATTTGCCAAAGCAAAGAAAGGCCATTGTAAATTAATTTCATGTAGTGCATCTTCAATTTCTTTAGACTTAATTTTTAGGTCCTACTGTGATTCAAGACCTAAAAGGATATAACCAATTTAGGTTCTTATACATAATGGGATCCGATACTGCAAGCAATTTACACATTTTTTCTGAAGCCAGCAAATTACAAAGCATTTTTAACATGTCGTGAATTATCTTTATTTCTCTTACCTTACAACAATCCCATATATGCCACTCAAACAAATTATAGAAGCATAAGGGGCCTTATAGACATGCGTTCTTTAACCCTTTTTTTTTTAGCATTACATTTTTTACTTTTTAATTTCTTATATGAGGTAAATGTTAATACACTCATATTAGTGTGGTTTAAACATCAAATTAATCGATACTCGCTATTCTTACGATTGGTCCTTAATAATAGACTTTTAACTTAGGATAAGCCCCCTCTATGAATATATGAGTTTAGCACTTTATCCTTTTGTTCACTTTTACCAAAAACAAACAAATTTTCTCCAGTAAATCCAATTATATGGAAAAACTTTATATTAATATGATAGTCTGTTAGGGTGTAGACGGAGATCCTGGTAGTTCTTTTTTTTACTTGGCACTTGGAGATGATCTGTCTGTTTGTTGATAGCGTTGAATACAACTGAAGGAACATAGCTAAATTAAAATGCTATATAGCAATGTCTAGATTACTAAATCAAAGTGACTATATATACATAAAAAAACTGGAAGCAAGCCGATTAGTAAGATTAGAAAAGATTGAAGCCAATAGTGCTTGTAAAGAAAGAGTAGTATTAACAGGCAATACGTAGTGAGAAAAGGAGTTGCAGACCAAACTTTTTGAAGAATAACTAATTGCATTCTTGGAGATGTATGAATTAGAAGAGCCAAGGGTGGATTAAATGCATAACGTCTAACCTAGACAACAGTAAAGGTTTTTGACAGGAATTATGATATTTGATCATCATCATCATTATCATATGCCTTATTTCAACTACCGGGGTCGGTGGCATGGATTATATACCTTGTTTGACTCTTATCGAAATCAAAATGGTACAAAATCCATACAAAGCAACAAAATGACAAGTTTTTATGCCGGATGCCCTTCCTGAGGCAACCCTCTGAGGAGGGGACGATGACAAGAAGATTCAACGTCATCATATTCATCATACACCTTTCCAAAAATGTGGATTGACTTCATGACAAGATGGTTACACATGTAATATAAATATAGCCATCTCCATCAAAAAGCTGGTAACAATGAAAACCAGTTTGCTTTTATATGGGAGCATGGCACAATTATGATATTTGATAATTTACCTAAACAAAAAAGTTTTTTTTTTTGCAACACAAAAAATAAGATATGGTAATTCACATAGTGCTTCCTTTCTATCAATTTGTTAGCCCATATTTGGAAGATAAAGGAAACCAGATCTTAGGTGCCATAATAAACAATAACGCATTTTCTATGATCAATATATGCAATTGCATGTCCATTAGTACTAACAGTATAAGGTGTTAATTAACGTAATAGTTCTTTTGCAAACGTGCTTCAGATATTTTAGATCGTATCATGGAAGATGGTGACCGGAGATCAATTGATCAATAGAACGGATGAGACTAGGACATGCTTCTGTGAATGGGTAAAGCATTCACGGCTGTTTCCCATTACCAGCTCTAAACATAATAGCAAGTACCCAGGTAAAAAGGAACAACTGATAGTCATGGTATTGTCAACTAATCGAGAAACAAAAAGGCAGTTTGGAGATTTGAAGAAAGCCAGAATAGGCAAACAAGAGACACAAGTCGATCCTAGTTTAAGTTCACTTAAATTTACGTGCAATATAGCTAGAAAGAAGTGATTGTGTGAAGCTGGGTTTGATAAAACTGAAGCAGAAAAGGGCACGAGCATCGGAATGGAAAATATAGTACCATGAAAGAGGCTCATGTCTTATCAGCTCCTTTAGAGTTCTTAAAGCGAGAGAGAGAGAGAGAGAGATGAAATCCCTAGATTGGTACTCATCTACTCGGAGCTCAGGCACCATCATCTTGTCAAATCGGAGAGATCTCAAGATTTTTCAGCATCTTGAGAACAATTAACATGGGTTCTTGTGCTCAGAAAGTTCAGATTACATGACCAAGCATTAAGTTCTAAAATGGCAGTTTTTGACAATCTTTATAGGGACTAATGTTATTCATGTGTTTACTAAAATGAGGTAGAGCTTACAGCTAATTAAAGAGCAAAACTGAAGTCCACTGTGCTTCAAATTTTTTTTATCAAAAGAAAAGAGTTAAACATCCTTAAGAATAACAGGAAAAGAGATGAATTATCCAAGAGATAATAAGAGGAGGGCCATTAAGGTTATAAACCACCATGATGAACAATTGAGATAAGGATGCTTTACTAGAGTTCAGTGCAAGCAAAATACCTTGAGGGCCTGAAGTTTCAGAAGAGCTCTTTCTCCTTCGCGCGTTGTGCCCCGCCAGCCGCCGTCGACAACTCCTCTTCGCATTGTCGAACTCCGACACCACATGAAACCTGCAATTCATCAAGCCCACCAAACCATGTTAAAAACCCTAACCCAGCCAACTCCAATTTCCGTAGTACAGTAAACCTAGCTCAACATATGATACAGTACCATGAACAGTACCTGCTGCACTGTTGGCAAAACCTCTGCTCAATCCCAAGCACCACCACCTTGGGGGCCTTGGAATGCTTGTCACATACCTTGTGCCTCCTGTGGTACTCCTTAGCATCAACAAGCACTATGTTGCACCCTTCTACCTGACACATCGGCGCCGGAGAAGAAGAGGAGCCATTACTGAATCCCTTCCCTCCTGATCTCTTCCCCACAGCCTCCATGGATCGCCTCTCTCCATGCTCAAAAAGGTGGCGCTTCCCAAGTTTCAAGCTGGTCAGGTGAGATTCAGCTGTCACCATACTGCTTCTTCCTTCATACATAATCTCCACGCTTGGTCCTGCTTCTCCAACTGAGATGAATGCTGGCGCTGGAGCTGGAGCTGGTTTCTCGTTGAATGCATGGAAATCCCACAAATGGGTTCTTGATTCCATGCTGTACTTATTCTATTTTTAGCAATCTTTGGTCTCTTTTGTCTCCCTGGAGCCACTTGCTTCTTTTTCTTTTCTATTCCCGCTTCTTCTTCTTCTGCAGCTATCTCTATCAACGAGCCTGGCCGGGAGAAGTAACTAGTGTATTCATAGAAGGCAGCAATCACTGTGGTGCTCTTCAAGGGGGGCAGGACAAAGTGGAGGAGGGGGAGAAGGGGAACACCCCCCACAGGAGAGCCATGTGAGAGTATGGTTCGCACGTGTTTGTGGGTATCAAACAAGCCTCTCTAGTCTCTAGACGTTTGTTTATTGAGACTTTGAAGAGGTAAAACGTAAAAGAAATATTGTCAAAGTGATTGAGAGAGAGATCGATAGAGGACAAGACGGGAAAGTGAGAGTTCAATGCAAAACAGGCATATCGTCATCTGAACGAGGTAGGGAAAGGAACGAGTGGTCCATTTGAGTTCTCATGTCGTCAATTTCTGCAACAATGCAGAAGATGCGTATCAGAGCATTAGATTGGTTGGGACCCCTCCCCAGTCCCAACTGATCAGCTGCTAGCTACATGCATGCATGGCACGCTGCCTTCTAGACGATAGAAATGGCTGTCGGTGGACTGTGTGCGGGAACTTCCACTGCCCAACGTTGTGATTTGAGAACAGTATCTTCATGTGATTCATGTGGAAGCATTTTCTATCCGCCTCCTTATATCCGCCGGCTTATCCTCGTCAATATGAATCGTCAATGACGTATACGGATGTATTGTGCGATACATGGTGGTCGATCCCTCTCCCGGAAATGGCAGGCTATTAAGTTATCTAGCCTCAGTTAATTAACTTACTACCAATCTTTGTCTTCTTGATTGTGATATAAGTATCAAAGTGGATGTGCCTCTTACTAGTGGGTTCCACCTTAAGGTGAGTTGATCAGCGGAAAAGGAAGGAGCAGAAAAAGGCTGACCGTCTGCAAATGGGGTAACAGGAGCCAAGCTTGCCTTATTCCGGACGGACAGGGCAGGCCTGACTGACTTTGCCACCTTATAATGTGAGGCATATTCAATGGTGAGAACCTTGTTTCTAAAAAAAATGGTAAAAACCAACGGGGTGTTGGTTTGATGGCGCTGTCTGGTCCCAAGTTTGATCAATTTCACTCTGTTTTAACTAGTGTGTATGTTGTGTGGGTCGTGTAATCCGAGAGGATTGGCAACCCAAGTGAGGCATATTCAATGGTGAAAACCTTGTGCCAAACCAAACGGGATGTTGGTGTGATTATATCCCGATTTAACGTGCGTAGGTTATATGGGCCGTGTGGTCCTGATCAGAGGGCACCATATTCAAGTGGGGGTGGGAAAGAAGTGTGAACCTTTTTTTTGTACAAAAAGGGTCTGAATTTGCGACTATCTATAAGTGTTTTCTTGGCATCCAGGTTTTGGACACAATTCAAGAGTTTGGACTATCTATAAGTGTTTTCTTGGCATCCTGCCTTCTAGTGAATTGCAGGAGTAGTAAATATGGCAGCAGCTATCTGTAATTCAATCCATGTAACTTAATTTCATAAATCACATTTGTTTACAACAGTGTGACATATAAAACTGGGTTAAAGATAGCTGATCTGCAACTATCTTTTGATCAATATTTTCTCAATTACAGCACTTTTCCTAACGAGAGATTTAGGCCAAAGGCTGAAGACAAAGATAGTTGAAGAAACCTTAAGAAAAGATTTCCGGCAGTATATGGAAGGGACAGCAACAACATGACCCTTTGATTTCTGCATTCTATCTTGTTAAGAACCTAAGCAACTCCCATACCCAACTTTAGGACATTCGATTTGCTGCAAAAATACATCCTTCACTACAGAAGAGATATTCTAACTGCGTGCATTGTTAATTTGCTGTAGACATTACTTCTGAAGTGTATGTGCAGTAAGGAACTCTTGGTTGACAAGAGGCCCACCATGATTTGGTAAAGCCGAAGATAGTGGGGTGGATTTCAGCCCATTGATCGCATGGCTAACCATCCAAAATTCAACTTTGCGAAGCAATAATCTCACAATTTTGGAAAAACAATAGTGATTGTAAAATGGGTGATCTAAAGAGGCTACTAATTCCCTAAGGTTAATTCAATAAATAATCATGGCCACAAACTTTATTTCTAGCTCAAAGAAATTTCAACCATATCCTAGGGCAATCTAACACCTCTGTTAATGTCTCTATCGAGAAACCAAGAATCCTTGACATTCTTCCGAAGGGAGGAACCTCGTTTTTAGAAGACTTGACCACAAATACTGCAACATTGCAATCTCTCTTATGAAAATCAATCACTACTCCACACTTTTATCTCAAATTTCACCTAAATTATATATTAACAATTCATATCCATGGTTGAAAGTCAGTATGTATAATTTTTAATAACCCCATGCTTATTTTACTAATTGAAAACCACCCTCTTTTACTTGCTCCCCACTTTTTCCTTAAATTTCACCTAAGTTATATATTGACAATTCATATCCATGGAGGCCAATCTTTTTTCTTGGCTAACACCTCTCCCCTGTAATGTTCCTACACAATTTGTTCAACGCCAAAATAGATGAGTTTGTTGGCTTCCGTTTGGTTTGCCAAACACCTACAACTCTTGATTGGTGTTCTCTATCGTGCAACGTGACGTATCACTTTCCTATAAAAATGAAAGTCAATGCTCATCCAAATTTGAAGTCTACCCTTCCAATGCTGCATATATGCTTACAATTAACTAATTCAGTATTTAAACGCTCAAGTGTACCTATCCAAAAATACAAACAAGGGCATGAACTTTCTGCGTCATGTTAAAAGTGTAACGAAAAGTTTATAGCAGGTCGGAGGCATCAATAGGTAATAGATTAGCTGATAGGTTTGCTAATCTGGTTTTTTCGGAGATTGGTGGAGCTTGTTGGAGATTTGTACCTCCTCCTGCACTCCTCCAAATCATCCGAGAGGACCAGATGGGTTTTTATGTTTCTCATTCCTAAGTTAAAAATCTTTATCTAGCAAAAGAAAAAAAAAGGTCGGAGGCATCAATATCTACAGACTTTCCAATTTCATTTAATTTGCAAGACTATAGTCTCCGTGCAATTTTCTTGCTGATCGCTGCTACGAACTAACTCCCTTTCCTTAATTAATCCATCTAGTCAAGGTTCAACCATAGAGACGTTTGTTATACTTTTCACACAATCCGCTAACAAGAGAATTTCAATTCTGGCTTTTGTGAAAGATGCCAAATCTTCAGTGACACAAGTAACAAGACGTCCCCAGCATAACTTCTAACAAAGGTCAATGTCAGCAACAAGATCCTCCCCCCTAAAACACTTTCCCTTTCATTGTCCCCGGGAAAGTCCCCAATCTTTTCAAAGCAAACCTCTCTGATGGCTAAAAGTGATTAATTAAAAGCTAAACCAAGTTCAACACATCCAGTAGCCCAATCCTACACGAAACAAGGACCCAATTGCGAGGAATTCACGTCACAATCATCATGAGCTTCTTCCACACGTCCTATACTTTTGCAACACAAGTCCTCTACCATTTCAAGTTCGTAAGCAACACTTCATCCCTAGCAGCCAATGACCCAAGATTCAGAACTTTCATCATCAAATCAACCTAGCTGAACCAGCCCTCCGTTAACCCACGTCCACCTTAAGGCATATTAGTATAGTGAACACCTTTGAACAAGCAAGAATATACTATGTGTTTCCTTCCTCCCAATGCTTTCAGCAGTTCACCAACCATATATAGGTTTGATCATCATAAGGTGGCCAAAGTCTTAACCGTTCCCAACGAATTCTGATATATGTTTCATACACTATATCAGGATGAAGACCGTCCCCAACTTTCACATCAAACCATGCAGATGAATCAAAGCATATATAGTGATTATCATTTACGTTTCTATATGCATGATTTTTTTTTAGCTAAGTTTGAATGCTTGTGCTTGAAGAATGTATCCATTACCATCACATCTATGCCTCTTTCTCATCTTCTTTCTCTCCCTCTCCTTGCCTTCTATGGCCTCTCGGCTTGGCCCAACCTTGGCCGTCTCCCCGACCAATTCGACGTGGAAAGATTTTGAAAGGCTGATAGATGCTGAGAGGGGAGCTGAGGCCTCCGGCATAGCCGAGCTCAAGAAGTACTTCCACCGGTTTGGTTATCTTAATTCCTCCGCTTCCAACTTCTCCGACGTCTTCGATGACCAGTTTGAATTGGCCGTCAGCCGGTACCAGGCCACGACCGGCCTTCCTGTTTCCGGCCGCCTCGGCTTTAATACAATTTCGGAGATCATGGTCCCTCGGTGCGGCGTGCGCGACGTGTTGTCATCCACGGCAGCGGCCAGCTTGCCGCTGCAAACCACCGGCCGGTATGCCTTCTTCCCAGGGCGGCCGAGGTGGAGCCACAAGAAGCTGACCTACGCCTTCTCCCCGGCCAACATGGTGAACTACCTTGACCGGTCGGACGTCCGGGGGGCCTTTGAACGTGCGTTCGCAAGGTGGGCTGCCGTCATACCGGTGAACTTTGCAGAGACCCCGGACTACCTGGCCGCCGACATCAGAATCGGGTTCTACGGCGGGGACCACGGCGACGGCGAGCCCTTCGACGGCGTGCTCGGGGTGCTGGCCCACGCCTTCTCGCCGGAGAGCGGGAGGTTCCACCTCGACGCGGCGGAGAGGTGGTCCGTTGACTTTGACTCTGACAAGTCAAAGACAGCCGTGGACTTGGAGTCAGTTGCCACGCACGAGATTGGGCATGTGTTGGGCCTGGGCCACACATCGGTGAGAGAGGCCGTGATGTACCCGAGCCTGAGCCCACGGACCAAGAAGGTGGACCTGTCCAAAGACGATGTGGAAGGAGCCCAGGCCCTGTATGGGTCTAACCCACGGTTCAACCTCAGCTCTCTCAGCGAGCCTGTTACCTCCCACTCAAACCAGTCCAAATTCATGGCTGTCAATGGGTTTAGGCCGCTGGTTTGGAGAATTCTACCAGCATTTTTAGTGCTGGTCTTGAGTAGAAGCTAGTGGAAACTATACAATATTTATTATTTTTTCATGATTCTTTTATATATAATTTGTGAAAAAAAATGTCTTATTCATACACCAGATCAATGAATTGATTTGTTTCCTCTTAACTTTTAATAGATACGGTTTTTTTCAAATACACTAAAAATTTAGTTCATTAAAAAAAATTATATCCATTAAATTAAAATGGTCGGAGTGAGTACATTATAAAAGATAAGAAATTAGGGAGGTGTTGCATGCCACAAGTGGAGATTTCAATTGATATGACAAGTGATGGGCCTCTTGGAAGGCTAGGAGGGAAAAGGGCCATATTACGCTGGTGTTTATGTGCCGATTGACAACACTGAATGATAATGAGAAAATGTAGCCACCATTAAATAGCAGTTAGATCCATCTAGAGAGAGTTTTTTCCCCTCATAAGTTGTTGTCCTCGTATGCAGACTAGACAGACGTTTCAGTGCTGCCAATGTACCTTTCAGCCAGTAGGCAATGAAATATCTTTGGGTAGTCCCGGATATGGCACATGATGATTGCTTTAATTTTTAGGCAATTGTTATGAGAGCTTTACAACGGTTGACATCCCTCGAGGCAGACATCTGATGTTACTTCTGAAGAATGCAAAAGAACGTCTGAGAAAAACCCTACATATATATACTTGGATGCAGTTGAACGTGGTTTCAAAGGCAAGAAACTTTTGAACTTATAGAAAGAGTAAGGTAGTTTTTTCTATTTGCAAACAAGAAAGGTAGTTTTGTCTGAAAGAGAGGGATTTCTTACTTGTTTAGGGGTTTTTTGGATCGTGAAAAATCCACTCCTAAAAATCTACCAACCAAAGTAAATTTTTGGGAGTGAATATTTTTTATTTTTTACGCCCCAAACGGCCCCTTAGTTGGTAGGTACATGGGACTTAAACCATTTTAACTAACAGCGAAGTCATGATTTGGCAATGCCTTGAAGTTAATAAGTGATCAGCGCTTTGGTCGGCGATGTACATGTCCAGATAGGAACAAGAGCTCCAAGATGGGGATCACTGTCATATCAAGATCATACAGTGCAAAGGACATCTGTTCGTTTTCCATAAACGGCCAAAAGGAATGAGCTAATACAGTCCGGGGTAGGTCTGGTAATCTCCAGAACTAGTCAGTAGATATTTCCCCAAGCAAAGCTAGCCCACCAGCACCATATGTTAACATACACGTGTAAAGAAGAATGCTTGTATATTTTAATCTAAAGAGACCTCTCTCTCTCTCTCTTCTCTTCTGTAGTTGCACTTGCACGTACAACAAAGCTAGACTACATAGGTTGCACAGGTTTCCTTCCAACACTTGATGGGCACTGTAGGTTTCCCCGTTGTGGAGATTCATTGAACTGCTTCCATGGCAGCAAAATCTGGTTCCTTCAAGGCAACAAAAACATGAGGGGGATTGCGCAAGAAGAGGGGATAATGACCTCATTAATGCATCCACTGCACGTGACAAGGCAGCCCTTCACGTTCCAGGAACCATGTAATCCCTATCCACATGTTTTCGACTCCCCACAAAATCAGCAGATTTCTTCAGCTATCACAATGCTGATCTACCCCTTTGAACAGCTTCCTAACATGCCTGCTTGCCCCCTCCCTCCCTCCCTCTCAGTGGCTGACACGCCCAGATCACCTAAGTCGATCAATGAACAACCCCTCAACAGACAAACAGTCTTATCAATCTCGTGTAGTAGTGCCCAAGTAACCATCTCCCATGTGTAACTATGGTTTTGATGGTCAGATGTATCTCTCCGTGCGAAGATGACAAATGTGATACTCGGCACCTGTGTGAATTCAGCTAGTGAAGCAAGTGTTCACGGTCATTTGGTGCATGTTATCCGTATTGGTTATCATCCGTTTCTTGCTGTTAGAATCGTGGTTTGCTTTGTCCCTATATATTCATGTCCAGTAGCTTAAGAGCCACGAATGATCATCTGTGTCGTACTAAGGGATAGACATAATTGGATGCAGCAATCCATGAAGGTTGGACACTTATTATCATCAAAAATCAATAAGGATAGAAATAACTACTCTTTGTTATATATAGCTTAAGAAATGGAAGATAGATGTCGAAGATCCCTTATATACAGCAAAAACCAGGATCCAGGGACAACCAACCAAGTTCTCAAGAACTCATCACAAGATCACTTAGAGAAGCTAACTATAATTACAATACATTACTAACTTCTATATATATCCTGAGCATCAAACCTTGTCGTTGGGAGTAGTGTTAAGTGATCAACACAAGACATCCTTGAGCAGCTTGTACCTCCTCCCAGCAGGCCTCGGAGAAGGGGTTCCCCTCGTGTTCTTCCCTCTATCACTACTGATCTCCTCCCTCTCCTTGTGCTTGACCTTGTGATCCCCTGAATACTCAGATCGGCCACTAGTCCCTCCTACGACCTCCTTCCCAGTTGACCTCTTCGAGTGGTGGCCGGCATGGCCGACGCCCCTCTCCTCGCTTTGGCACCAGTCGCAGAGCCCCGCGATGGCCGCCTCGTCGTTGTAGCTCGTACAGTACCTGCTCCATGAACCCAACAAGTTATAGAGAGAATAGCAAGATAATTGAGAAGATATCTAATGGATTTGAATGATCATACGAGTGCTGGAAGCGGGACTGGCATCGGTCGCAGCGGAAGAGCTTATCGGGGAAGCCAATGTCGCCGCACATGCAGCAGACTGTAGGGAAATCCACCATGGTTGGAGCTCAGACTAGCAATGAGAGGAGAAAGAGAGAGATTGCGATGAGGGAAGGGAATGAGGCCGGTTGGGTCGGTAGGTATATATGTATGGCCAGTACTGGCTAGTAAGGTCCCCAATATATAAATGTGTATACATGTATAAAATATTGGAAATGTGTGTGCATTAAACAAAAGAAAGACTAAAGATTCCGGTCATTGTCGGCTTGGAAAGAGGGCATTGAACCTTAAAATTCTGACCTTATTTATAAAGAACTGTCGTATCCTTCCCCTTGTCTCCAATGCTGCATCATTCACTTCTCTCATTTTTTACTGCATGGAGACTAATCTTCCTTTTATGTGTAAAAAAAAATCTCTTTTTTTTTTTTAACTAGGGGTGTCGACCCGACTAGAAGGGATAGAGCAACCAGCCTCTTAGAGCACCATGCACCCAATAGTTTGGCTCATTCAAGTTACTCTACGAGATCCTAAACTTGATTATCACCCATCAATTTCATCTCATCTTTTATTGCATCAGACCACTTTGTGGAACTTCTCGGATCATGTTTGTTGAGTCCAACATTTTAGGCAGACTCTTTAAGGTCCCAAGATCTTGAATAAGTTCAACATTTTGGTGAGACTCTTGTAGGGAAACACCGCCACCAATCCCCTCGGACACGTAGACAACACACACACAACCAAAGCATAGGTTAAATTGGGATATAATCCCTCTGGGTGGCCAATGGAGTGGGGGTTCAAAGTCAGAACCTCTACTTCATTAGGCAGCTTCATACCGTCTCACCAACCCCGTTGGTAAAAAAAAATTCGCAAATGTTGTGTACTTGTGTAATTCTCTCAAAGCTTGAAACGTTATGTACATTTCAATTTTTGCAGGACGAGGTGCTATTGGAGGAGGAGAAGGATTGATTACTTACTTGGAAGAGAAAGACAGTGTGGAGATGAAAGTGGAGTAAGGTGTTTGGAATGGGAATGTGGAAAATGAGATCTACCAAGAGCAACCATGGCTTTTAGGAGTGGGCTTCGTCGGAATTGAAAATGGGGCAAGAATCCACAACCAAACATCAACTAAGTTGTTTATGGCAAGTTGGCAGAAATGGTCATCCTCATCTTTTTGCCCACACAGGCTCCAATCTCTTTGATTTCTTCTGTCTGGAAGTCAATGGAGTCATGAAAACTAAAGCAATGCGCATTTGGACAAGAGATAGTGTTAGTGAGTGAAGGGCATGGAGGGATAAGATAGAGCCAGCATGTACCCAAAGTGACCCCCTCAATTATGTTGTGTATATATACTGGCAATAAATAGGGCCTGAGGTACAAAATAATGGAGAGCATGCCAAGCTGCTTGTCTTGTTGCCAGGATCTGGGTAAGGTTCTGAGAGAAATGTTTGCTTGTAATTTGGCCACCAAAAGGAAAAAGTTTAGTGGGGTTTTGTGTTTGTGGTTGAAAGGAGGTAGTTGGGGGCCTGGGGAATGAGTAGTGATTGTTATTTGAAGTGAATTTTCCTCGAAAGGATTGACTTCAAGAGCTTTCTATTGAAAGGTAAAAGCTATATAATGATGTGACATAAAAATTAGTCCTACATTGGGGGAACCTTGCACTAATCTAATGGGCTGGAATCGATTGTCCATGATACGGGAGAGATTCGTGACATCCAATGTTTCGCAATTCAAAGATCACATCATTTCTGCATTATTTTTAGGAAGAAGAGAAGAGAACACAATGAGTAGAAAGTAGAAACAAAGAAACAGAGATTGAATATCGTTTCCCATTCTCAAATTTGGAGCTCTTACACAGGCTTTAAAACTGCCCCTGCCCGCCTGTCCCTATGCACGAGCCATCGGTTCATGGTCCAATGGCTCACAATGCACGGGAGCATATTTTCGAATATGCAACCTGGCACATGTTAACTAATTCCAATTAACACAGTAGACATATTTCAATACTTTCTGTCTTTCGAGGCTTTTTTTGGTAGAATTCATCTTTTAAGACTCGATCTATAGCAAACATCACCGTAAGTACATTTCTTTTGACAATTTCATTGTAGCTTGCTTAAGCTTAAATTGACTGGATTCTTTCTGAAAGGCCAACTACCAACAGTATTAGAAAGAGAGATTTATGAAAAGGACTCGCGATATCAGTAGTTGTATGCATGAACTTAAATATACTAGAAAAACTGCATCCTGCTTAAATGCAGATACATGATGATGCCTGAGAACAACTTCAACTCACTAACTGATTTAACTCCCGGCTAAGAAAGCAGCTTTTAATGTCAAAGATTAAACCGATGCAAAGCCATAGTAACAACTTTACATGGACTAACTGATTTAGCTCCGGCCTAAGAAAGCTGCTTTGTGGAGTAGAAGAACCTGAAGGCAGCGTAGACCAGAAAGGTTAAACAACCTCCACCTACAGTGATGGTTAATAGGCCTCGCTGGAAATTCTGCTTGAGAATTCAATATCTGGGAAAAAGTGGAATTGGTATAAACGGTAATTTGGATTTGGAACTGTTGTCAGCAATGACTGTAGAAGCTTCATGGGCTCAAAGAAGATGAACAGTTTGATCATTTGGATTGGGAACAGTTGCCATTCTTGCATTAACTAGAAGAAGAGAACACAATCAGTGGAAAGTAGAAACAAAGAAAAAGAGGATCAGGGAAAGAATGGTGTTGCTTTCACAGTCCTGTTGAGCTGTCTACTAACAAATCCCATTGCTCATGTTTGTTGACAATTTCATTATAGCTTTTCATCTTGAGCTTAAATTGCTTGGATTCTTTCTGAAAGGCCAACTAACAATATTATTAGAAAGAGGTCTAATAAAAAGGATTCACGAAATCAGTAATTCTGGGTGTCCGTACGCTATTTTTTGTCTAGAGAAACTGCATGCTGCTAAGTTTCAGATAGATGATGCTGGAGAACAATCATAAATGTGACTAGCTGTTTTAGCTCCAGACTAAGAAAGCGGTTTAATGTCAAACATTGACCTGACTAACAAATGGAGCCTTTTTTTTACCTAAAAAAGAAAATTGTTGAAGAACAAATACCAGAACCAGCTATTTATCTTGTTGTTCTACTCCTTCAAATGATGAAACTCTCCCACTCAAAACTGCCAATCAATGCAAGTTTCCTTCCTCACAAAGCTTTCCTTTGTTCCTCATCCTATTAAAGAGTGGAGCCATTAGGTGCCTTCTCTCAGTATACCAGAAGGTTGAGTATTCTTTTCATCTTAATTTTGAGATAACAATTTTTGGGAATGAAAGAGTTCTTTTTTCTGTAGTATGTCTTCCCAAGGAGATTTTCACCAAGGCCAACAGTTTAATTTCTTCAGCAATTAGGCCGGTATCAAGAGAATAATCTTAAATAACAGATCGCAGGTGGCGTGCATCACTTTGATTTCTGAAGGAGTCCGTTGCAGTAAAAATTTTAACGAGCAAACAGGAACATGTTTCAGCAGCTTTAACTGAAAATTGCAATATTTCTTGTTCGCCAATTTCTTCTCTAGGCTCTAGCAACCATACGACAGTCAACTAGCATTCTCATCATAACACAAAGATTAAGATGTCAAATGAAATTTGAGTACTAGCCTCTTACAACGTAAGAAAGAAATTATCAGCAAATTTGTTTGTCTCGCATTGGGGATTCTCTCTTCTGCCCATCTTACTCATCTACTCTGGTACTTATAATCTGTTTGCCAGATCTGCTGCAACAGATTCAACCTTCTCTACTTTACCATTGCCCTTAGGGATTATCAACCCATATCCTCCATCTTTTCTCTTGTACAGTATATTTATTTCACCTGCATGACCATCAAAGTTACTCCTGAGAAGAGTTCCTTATAATGACTTACTTGAAAGGGAAAAGAAAAGAACTATGACATTCTCTTACCAGTCTCATCATTCCTAAAACCGTAGAAGTCATGATCTAGATTTTCTATCTGCTCCAATGCTTCAGCAACCGTCAATGGTGGCATTTCAAAGTATTTCGTACGAACAATCTGAAAAAAAATCCACATGGTCAAAGAGAGGGCTAATATACAGAAATGGTAAAACTTCTATATTCTGTCAATAAACACCCAAAAAAGTAGTTAGTTCCCTTCTCCCATTGATAGGAGAGACCTAATACTTGCAGCATGACACATCTTAATACAGCATACAATGCTAGAAGTAAAAGCAAGAGCAACAATAGAAAAGGTTGCACTACAGTAGATGAAGGAGCATTGGGTACTATCATTATTACATATGTGTTGATGTGAAATAGTGTGTAAACACATAACACTGAGAGAAAGCAGTTACTTAAGGTAATGTAAAAACTATGTGAAAACAATTGATTCTTTACAAGATCTTCCTCTGGTAATCAGCACACTGCCAATAGAATTATGTGTTTTTACTAATAAGGTTGTACTGGCTCCTCAATGATAAACTCACTCACAAAACCACAATCCAAAATTCGTTTTGGCTAATCAGAATGAATCTTAGAATATTTAAGTTGGTTAGAAGGCAAAGAGAATGTCTTTCTAACAAGTGAGGAGTTAGTCTAGTGCCACTGAGACTGATCCTGGCATAGGTTCTGATACCAGTTGCTTAGCCCATAGTTAATATTACAATTTCTATACCAATACAAGTACCACGTATTAAAAGTTCAAAATAAAGTAGAGGTTTTACTATTTATTCAAACAGTACACCCTAGCTAGGACCTTCTTCTGTTCTTATTTTGAATGTCAAAGGGAACAGAGAAATAGAGAGATAAAGCTAATAAAATCTGCAACTTTTCCATGCTAAAACTCTACTATTCGCAAACATGAAAATGAGAAGAAACTAAAATAAACCCGCATAATTGTGCATTAAACTGTAAAAAATGAGAAGAAACTAAAATAAACCTCATCCACAACGTTCTGATCTCCTTCGACAGAGACTGACTCCTCCTCCTCATCCTCTTCTTCTAGTTTAGAATCAGGCTCCCGAACCTTGAGCCGATTAAAACCTTTCATGTGCCGCCCTCTGTCTGAATCCTTCTCCTTAATCTTTCTCAATTTTCTCTGTATAATTGACGAAACCATGTCGATACTCCCATACAGCGTATCCGCATCTTCTTCTGCTCGAATCACTCCATGTTTCTTTGTAAACAGAGTTACCTGAAAAAATCTAATCCATTAATACGAAACCCAACATTTCAACAAAAACAGAAAATTACTAATTACGGGAAGAAGAGCATATATGGGCACCTCACATCGGCGGAGCTTGGGGCCTTTGGTGCCAACCTCGCCGCCCCGAACCGAAAACCGAACGTCAACCTCTCTCACAAGGTGGCTGTGCTTCTGGACGGCCTTACCGAGCTTCTCCTCCAAGTGGTCCTTCACTGCATCAACCAGCTGAAAACAGCAGGCAACCAAAACATTAATAATCAGTTTCTCAAAAACAGGGGAAAGCAAACAACCCTTTACATTCACATACATCAAGGTTCTTGCCCTGGACGATCAATCTGACCGCGGAAAGAGGCCCATTCCAGGACATCGAAACTACACCACCAGTAGAAGCTACTGTTGCTCCGGACTCAGCTCGAGGGCAGCAGATGAGAAGGGTCGAAAACTGACTGAGGAAATCAGAATGGAGCGAAGAGAAGGCAGCTGGAAGTGGGCTTCTGGGGATGAAAGATGTAGTCTTTGTGAATGCTCTAGATAGAAAGGTGGCAGTTTGACATGAAGAGGAAGCGCAGGAGGAGCAAGAGTGAGGACGGGTGTGTAGCAGGGCCTGGCCGGCTGCAGAAGCTAGAGCAGTTGCCATACTGTCTTGACAGCCTTCCAAATTCCACTTCTTCTTCTTCTTTGATATGGGTTCGACTGGGAGATGAGTACTGGCAGGATGAGTTGCTACCAGAAGGGTGCTACTTATGCAGAGGTCTCATTCCTTTGGGCCATGGCGGGTTGTTGGCGCCTACAGAGATTTTTTGGTGCAGTGGTTTTGGCAAGGAGGAGGGCGGTGGATGTGGCACCCAATCCAAGATTTATCCCTACCCAGATTCATTGAGAACCAAAACCAGGTACTCACACGTGATGTGACGACGACCTTGTCGTATGCGGCGGGGCAAGACAGGAATCAAAAGGCTCAGTCTTTGGTGGCAACCGGCAAAGACTCCCATTGCCGACCAGTAGCCTGGATTGGTCGTCTTCTATGGTGAGTGGACTCCGGTTGGTAAGATTTTGTGACTCCCATTATCGTCACAAGAAACCCATTGAAGCACGCCGGCATTTAGAAGACAAGCTACTCGATTGTATTTATATATGTGTAAAGCCTGGAAGAGGCCTTATTTAGTGGGCATTAACCTTTTTTTTTCCTACAATGGCCATGAACTTAGGCCTTGAGTTTCATTAAGCTGAGTATATGTACGAGATACAAAATCAGCCCTGAGAATTGACGATAGGACAGTTGGAGGCCTAGTTATCCATGTACAAGAGTAATGATCTAGAGCAAAATTAAAAAGAAAATCTGGAGTCATATTCCCTTGCTGATGGACATAAACGGCCTGAAGAAAAGGATGGTCGTAACGGGTCTGTTTGGCCCTTTGAACACTATATATTTTTGTTTAGGGTTTACCACAACGTTATATCCATCATTTCCTTCTTTTAATGGTCAGCCCTCCTTAACGAAGAGGGTTAAAGTAGATAGGGATTTTCCCTTCCCTTTGGAACTCAAAGGCGAGCCAAACAGCCCCGAATGGCAGCTACTGTAGATGCAATCTGCCATGGTGGTGATGCATTCAGAAGGAGCATGTAGCAGTTCTTTACACACAAAACCAATAATACCGAAGGCAGCAATCCAAATGATCTCTTAACTTGATAGGATAAATCATCAGTACTTCCTGAGTTTCTCCCAGCAAATACTTCTTTTTACAGGAGTGATAGCGCGCATTACAGCAAGTAATGTGGTAGCGTACATGCACTAGGGTGAACGATCCAGATGATCGACAGTACCTGTAAAATGGGAGGATATTCCGAAAGATAGTTCGGGAGCACTCAATAATTTCACATTTGATAGCCGCGACGGTCAAGCAGTGGAACCTGTTTGTTTGCCCATTCAAAGGATCAATTCAATGGAACTTTAAGATTCCTGTTTGTTTGATCATTTATCAGAGATTTAGGGTTAGTCTCAAATTCCTTCAAAAACAAATATCCTCTTGAGGAGATTCGGCAAGGAGATTGGAAACTTATTTTGGCATTGTGTTGATGGAACTTTACATCGTGCCTAGGGCAGATAACCAACTTTCCCTTTTTATGTTTCCTATTACCAAACGGTAGTTAGATTCACTGACGATCCTCTAAAATAAGATTCACCTTAATTGAGAGATACCATCCCCATACCACGGTTAATTGATCTTGCCACTGGTAATTCATTAAGCACCACGTTTTCCTGATCACTGAGCGTATTATCTCCAACTAGACCAAAACAGTGGAATCATTTATTCGCCTGGCATTGATGTCTCTCAAAGCTAACACATAATGCAAGGTACTACTGAGAGCAAAAGAGAGGTTTTGGATGTTGTGTTTTGTTGAAGCTGATGACGATGGTGGGCAATTGCAGATAGCTTCTGGTGGAGTTATTTCTGTCGCTGGTTGTGGTTTTTCATTAATAAAGCAATTTGTAAATAAAACTCTCGTTGAAATAAACTTCTAAATAAATTTAGGCTAAATCCGCTGGACCCCACAACCATGTCAGCACCATTCATTCCCTTCAAGCACAGATAAAACTCTCAATTTTGAGATCTTCCATTGCAGGCACATGTCCCCGCAAAACACCCATCTCCCTTGCCATAGCTGTAATGATCATCGTCCACACGAGAAAACAGACCATCGAACTACAAGCTAATACAGAATACTTTGCACTATTAAGTTTCCAGTACTCTAAAATATCAAATTTTTCTAGATGAGCGTGGAGTGACTCTTTAAGATTCAGCTCAAGTTCTTAGTATCAACAGTTTTTTTTTCCTTCACTCATCCTAAAAAACTTTTTGAAGAGAAACAAACCTACTTTCACTCATCTTAAAGAAAGCTGTGTGCAATAGGAAATACAACATTCAAATCCTATTGCTATTAAATTAGAGGAATAAAATTGGTTACCTTACCTTCATGTACCGTAAGATGCACTCTAAAAAAGATGTTGCAGTTTATCTTTCTCAAATTCAGCGAGAGCCGAGAGGTAATGGAGCTGTATAATGAATACAACTATAGAATTAGAAACAAAAAATGAGTATATCTGTTGTTGTAATGCAAGGAAGATAGATGTTGAAAGGGTCTTCAAGTGGTGTCACAAATGAAATGGTTGGTAATTCTTCTAGGAGTGAAAGTAGGTTAGTTTCACTTCAAAAAGCTTTATTTAAGATGAGTAAAGAAAAAAAGGTTGTCGATACTAAATCAGAACTGAACAGTATTTGGAAGTCACTCCACAATCAAAGAGAAAAATTTGATATTTCAAAGTGATGAAACTTGATAATGAAAAGTATCTTTATTAGCTTGCATGCCACGTGATATCTAAGGGAACCCTGTATCAATGGTTGCTTCCAAATCAGCTTTTAGTATTGGAGGAAGAAGTATTGATCAATATAGAAATTCTTTCAGTCCAGGAGTAGTGTAATCATTGATATGTTTGCAATATCCAATGTGACTACCAAGTTATGAAAAGGAGGAAATTGAAGTCTATACGCAAGACAATGATATAAGCAGAATTGAAGAAGGTAAAACAAACTTTTACTTGAAAATAAACTTTATAATTATATAACATTATTCTTTCATTTTCTTTATGTAGGTAAAACAGTGACACAAGAGGACACATTTCTTTTTCATCTTCATCATTGTTGTCTTTTAGGATGCATAAGCTACTATTGTCTGAGTGTATTTGTAGAATACATTGTCTATGGACAAGATTTGAACAAGTTATAGTAATTTTAAATTGTCATCTATTTGGCAGGCATTGTGGAGATGAAGTATTAACTACATATTAGTGTGATTTTGTGGATGATGGTTGTATTTGCATACTAAATATTAGCTTAATTCAAGGTTGTGGGTGTTGTGGAAGATGGTTGCCTTTGTAAGCCAAGTATTACCTTATGTTTGTGGCTTATTTCGATAATGGTTGCATTTTATAAACCAAATATTAACTTCATGATTGTGGATTTTGTGGATGGTGCATAATTTGCTGAGAAGTTTTGTTTCCAAAGATTGTTTTGATTCCAAATTCCAATGGATTCGTGATGGGTGTGGTTTAAACAATTCTTTTGGTTGTGGGACTGACAAGACTGCGAGATAAGTTCTCAGTTCCTATCTCAGGTTCTCGGGTGTCTTGGGTTTTAGCATGGAAGAATTACGGGTACAATCCCAAGTTGGATCAGTTCTAGGGTCATATCATGGATAGGTTCCTACAGTACCCAAACCAAGATGCAGCCTTAATGTAAACTAATACAGAAGCATTAACCATTTCACATTTCATTTAACGTCGCATCTTATTCATAGAAGTGGAGAAAGTAATACCTCCTTGGAAGAGAGCTCCAATAGGTAGGGTGGAACAAAGCTGACAGCAAATTTCGACGGGATGGAGGCCGGAGTGGGCGGGCGGGTTTGCATAAAGGCAAGGGGGCGTTTTGAGCAGGTTCATGTTTGGCTCCACCATCTTCCACACATCCACAACCACTGAGGCATGTCCGCCGAGAACGCCGGCCTGATTGGGCACCTCTGCTGGACGGATCGATCATGAACCTTTGTAACATTCCAAAGATTACCCTGAATTCTCTAGTGAACAGAGCTAAATGTCTGAGTGAACCATTCTTTTTCACAGCAACCTACCTTTTCCTGATCACTCAGCATGACAGTTCCAACAACACCAAATTAGTGCAGTGTTTCCTTTGCCTGCCATTGATGTCTCTCAAAGCTGGCATTCATGACCTGTGCTCAGGCACGAGACCTCCTGGACTCACATGCTTCCAAGGCCAAACCTCTCTCACAGCTCACAAACAAAGGGCCAAACCAGAGATGAATGTAACTGGTCAACAGAAGGGAGCACCAAACCCCATTGATTTTACTTGTAGATTCTCCTCTGATGCAATAAGCAATCTCACTTGTTCACCTTTTTCCTTATCCGAGTATACACATATGCCCTCCGTGAATTTCTTTCCTTTCTTTTCTATAAATTCTGAGGATCTCTATTTCTGGAAGAGCCTAAATAATATTACAATCTTATCGGAATCCGAAAAGAGACAATCAAGAAAATCATCGCAGTAATCACTTGAACACTCTGTCAAGTTTGATAAAAAGGAAAAACAGCAGCTGATCAGAGTCTCATCCAGTCAATCCCAAATCCAGCATCTATAATCCTTGTTTCACGTTTCCAATCCTTCTTCACAAGCTTCCACACCAAATTCATTGTTTTCTTGTCATCTTCGTCGCATATTCTCGGCACAATCAGCACCCAAGTATCAACATGGGGAGCCACATTATTCTTCAGCATGTCCCACAGTACACAGCAAGCTTCATTCATCTTTCCCACATTACAAAAGCCCTTAATCAAGCCATGGAACTCAGCAAAATGCAGCACCAAATCTTTCGAGAGCAACTCATCCAAGTACACTTTAGCCTCAGCAATCAACCCCTTACCACACAACCCAACAACCAGGGTCCTATATGAAACCAAATTCGGAAGGCAACCATTTGAGGACATGTCCTCAATCACCTTGCAGGCATCCAAGGGCCTCCCTTCCCTGCAAAAACCAAGAATGACCGTATTATAATGAACAATGTCCGGGTTGCAACCCTTCACTTTCATCCGACATAGAAGCTTATACGCCTCTCTCAGCTTCTTCTTCCTACACAAACTGTTCAGCAGGGTAGTATAACTCAATGCATCAGGCACATAGCCTTTGTTAAGCATATCTTCGAGCACATCAACTGCGCGATTGACTTGACTCTTCCGGCAAAGCCCTTGCATAAGAATTCGATAGGACTCCACGCTAGGAAGAATCTCCCGCTTGAACATTAAGTTAAACAGCGAGTACGCGATGCTCAGCTGGTCGTTCCGGCAGAACGCCCGCATCAGTATGTTATAGCTACATGTGTTCGGCGAAATGCCCGACCGAGCTGCCGACTTGAAGACGGAGAAAGCGGTAGCAAGATGATTCGACTCGACAAGCGCCGCGAGGAGGCAATTCAGGTGTTTCGCGAGGGGCTTGCAGTCGAAGGCCAGCATCAGGTGGTAGGCGTGGAGGGCTTTGTCGGGGAGCTTGGCGTCGGCATAGATTTGGACGAGGTCGGCGAAGAGGCCGGGGGTGACGGCGTAGTTCTCGGAGCGGAGGCGGCGGAGGAGGGCGTCGGCGAAGGCGTGGTGGCGGGCGCGGGCGAGCTTGCAGATGAGGGAGTGGTAGGAGGAGTAGGAGTGGCGGAAGCCTGGGTGGCGGGCGGCCAGGTCGAAAATCTCCTTGGCCAGGAGAGGGTCGGACTGGCGGGCGATGAGCTTCTGGACGCGGGCCGGAGAGCCGATCGGTGAGGCGGGCGGCGATCGAGGCGTCTCCGGTGGGTGGCGCCGGCGGTGGAGTGAACCGGACAGGAGGCGCATTGTGAGGAGAAGTGGGGCGGGCAAGGCCCGGAATTTGGCCGGTCCGTGAACGGGCGGCATTTGGAGAGTTGGACAACAACAGTTTGTCCGGGCTCTTTATGTTGGAAATATTGTTCTATTCAGCTTCTCACAACTTACGTCTATGTAGTGAGCACTGCATATATGCTTTATCTTGATTAATGGAAAACTTTACCATTAAAAACCACAGTTATTTTTGGATGGGTCAGGGATTAATGAAAATTAGAAATAGAAAACTATTTACATTAAAATAATTTTTTCACCAAGTTAGGGGTTAAAGAAAACTAGGGCCATGAAATTTTACTTTTTCGGAGGGCCCGAAAATGGCCCAAAATTTTCAGTCCTCAAAGGGTATGTTAATGTTTATACAAGCACAGTTTTTTCTTACAACAATACTAGTATAGTTGAACAATGGTTTCTTTTTACGTAGAAAATAATATTTTTTCTGACTTTTTTAATGACAAAAAAAGAAGGGGGCATATAGGCTTTTTTTTTTCACGAAAAGAAACTCCGCCACCCTAATACGGCAGCAATTACATTTATCAAATTAGATACAAAGAGGATGCATAGACTGAAGTATAGTATTATATAGTATTATGGTAAAAGGGGCGTGGCTGCTGAATCTTTTTTCTTCAACTCGTCTTATCTGCCAATACTCCTATATGATTTATGTAGAAAGAGGACCACATAATAAAATATGCGCAGGGTGGAATGTGCACCATCAGACCGCAATCCAACGGCTCGCTTGTAACAGAGGGTGGGCGAGTGATTCAAAACCCACTTGGCTTAAGTTCCCTAATCTGAACTATCCTCCGCCCGCCCCGATGGGTGTCTTTTTCATTGATGTCTTATAGTTTAACTTCTATAATCCATCGAACTAATCTCCATCAATGCTCATCTAACTCCTTACCGGAGCATTAATATAGAAAAAAAGCTGAAATGTCTTCAACACAGAAATATGAGACGATTGCTGATTGATTTGAATTAGAGAAGGTTATTAACTGATTCAATATCATAGAGAGGCCCAGACAATGATGATGAATTCTTCTTGAGACTAATTGAACTGCCAAATATCCTAATTGCCCATCAATACCTGATTTGCCTAACCTTCTATCTTATTCCAGGAAACTAGTAGAGCTAAAAGAACTCAACGGGCAAAAATAAAAGATGATCATGACCTAATAATTTCATTTAAGCTGAAGAATTTTGATTGAATCTGTGTTGGTGCTTTTGTTCTATCCTTCTATTGTTCTTTGGGCTTTTTACATATTACCTGGCGCCAACTATGATATTCTCATATTACCTGGTTTTTCTCGTGACTTCTCATATGACCTGGAATCGGTACCTAGAGTATCGAAAATGCCCTTCTCTTATATTTTCTATACATTTTGTACCTGAAATGCTTCATTCTTCCCAAAATTAGCGTTTTACAAGATCATCAAGTTGGGGAAGAAGACATTTCGTCAAAGATCCATCCATAGTCGAAGTTCAAACCATCGCCGGCGTCGTCCAACCCGAAAAAAAAATTTCATGCCGAAAAACTGTAAAAACAGCAGGAAAGATGAAAAAAAATCTGTGATGAAGAGATTTTGATGTAAGAGCAGCGGGGAAAGCCCTCCCAACTACAAAAATTAAGATCTACATGTAAAGAAACACAAATAAAGATCACCCATTAGTGTTCGAACCGCTCCTGGACATGAAATAAAAGGATAAAAATGGGCAAAAACGTGAAATACTCGTCAGCGAGTGACAAGTTCAATGTATATATCTTTCTATTATCCTAATGAAGTAGAAGAGGGGGAAAAATAAGGAAGAACGCAAAAAAATGGGTAAAAACGGATGAAAAATGAGCAAGTTATGACATTTTGAAAATTGTCATTTATCGTGTTATCGACGACACGACTTGATTCAAGTCGTGTATTATATGACACGACTTGATTCAAGTCGTGTATTATATGACACGACTTGAATCCAAGTCGTGTTATATGCAACACGACTTAATCAAAGTCGTGTTGCATATAACATGACTTGGATTCAAGTCGTATCACATAGTACACGACTTGAATCAAATGGGCAATTTTCAAAATGTTATAACTTGCTTATTTTATATCCGTTTTTGCCCATTTTTTTTGTCCTTCCTTATTTTTCTTTCTCTTCCACCTCAATAAGATATAAGATGAAAAAAGAAGAAAAAATAATAAGAAAAAAGGAAGTAAAATAATAAAAATGGACAAAAGCGTAAATACTCGTCGGTGAGCGACAAGTTCAATTTATATATCTTTCTGTGATACTAATGAGGTGGAAGAGGAGGAAAAATAATGAAGAACGAAAAAAAAAAGGGCAAAAATGGATAAAAAATGAGCAAGTTATGACATTTTTAAAATTGCCCATTTATAGTGTTGTCGACCACACGACTTGAGTATTTATCGTGTTGCATATAACACGATAAAATGACAATTTTAAAAATGTCATAACTTGCTCATTTTTCATCCATTTTTGCCCATTTTTTTTCATTCTTTCTTATTTTTCCTCCTCTTCCACCTCATTAGTATCACAGAAAGATATATAAATTGAACTTGTCGCTCGCCGACGAGTATTTTATGCTTTTGTCCATTTTAATCATTTCATTTTCTTTTTTCTTCTTATTTTTTCTTCTTTTTCCATCCTATATCTTATTGAGGTGGAAGAGAAGGAAAAATAAGGAAGAACGAAAAAAAATGGGTAAAAACGGATAAAAAATAAGCAAGTTATGACATTTTAAAAATTACCCATTTATCGTGTTGTCGACAATATGACTTGATTCAAGTCGTGTACTATGTGACACGACTTGAATCCAAGTCGTGTTATATGCAACACGACTTCATATAACACGACTTGGATTCAAGTCGTGTCATATAATACACAACTTAAATCAAGTCGTGTCGTCGATAACACGATAAATGACAATTTTCAAAATGTCATAACTCACTTATTTTTTATCTGTTTTTTCCCATTTTTTTGCATTCTTTCTTATTTTTCCTCCTCTTCTACTTCATTAGGATAACAGAAAGATATATTGTAAGAACCCTCACCTTAAAAACCGGTTTATTTTTGTTAAACGTGGATTATCGTGTGGTTTAAGCACTTTCAGATTAAATTCGGTTGATTTCAAAAATAAAAATAGTTTTCAAAGGTTTCAATAAAAAACAACTTCACATAAATGAGTTTTAAGTGATTTAGAATCAAATCTTAATTTTTAGAATTTTTTTTTCTTCTGATTTTTACCTATTTTCCCGAAAATTAAGGTTTGACGGGACCCCCGGCGGGCCCCGCCGACGAAATTAGATTTTGTGACCAAAAAGCCCCAGACATTAAACAAAGTCGTTATAAAAATTTTCAGAATTTTCAGAGCTTAATTTGGTATTAAAATCGCTAAATTACCCATTTTTAGCCAAAATTGCTCATTTTACCCCAGTTTTTACCTAGGCCTACCCCAAAACTTTCTATAAAAGGAAAGGTTTTTGCCCTCCCCATTTTGGGAAAGGGTTTTTGGCCTGGAGCAACAGCCTCTTTCCCCATTTCCAAAAGAGGAAAGGAGTTAAAGTATGCTAATCTATGCTTAATCTTTCATTTTCATTTGATTTTCAATAATATTTACTCAAAACCTTGATTTTCCAAATGATTTCAAAGCATTTGAAGGATAAAAATCTCTATTTTAATATGTATCTTCAAACCCTAAGCTTCAAATTTCGTTTTTATATGATTAAAAGCCCTAGATTTAAGGTCTATTTTGGGTTTTCAAGCTTAGTCGCGATTAGTAGAGTATTAACAATGAATTTATATTTTCTTCAAGGTGATTAAGGTGTTGGACTTCGTGGTCATCCAAATCAAGGTAATGGGTTCTTTAATCTCAGCTTGGGTAGTGTAAATCTTGTTTTAATGAATGTATTTTGAAGGGGTTTATTCATTTTATGTCTCTAATGGTAAGATTAGTTTTCCTTAATCTCATGCTTTCTTTTCTTTGGGTTTTGATTTGTGATGGTCTAAATAGGATTTCTGGAAAGTTTGGTGTAATTTGGATATTGTTTGATGCTTCGATTTGATGTTTGAAGTTATGAAAATGGCGTTTCGGTTTAATTTTCGAAATGAGGATATACTGAGTGTTTTGGAATTATTGAACTTTACTGAGGTACATGGAATTGTTCTTTACTGTTCGCAATTACATATAACTTAGTAACTTTCAAAAAATTCCAATAAACTCAGTAATGTTCGAAAATTTACAGTTAAATGGGTTTTTGGAAATTTTGCATTTTTTTCAATGATTTGCTTCACTTAATGACATGAGAAGTATATTATGAGTTAATGAGGCCACGTGATATGTAGAAATGAGGATATAATACCTTATGTATGTTGGATTATAGAAAATAAATGTGAGTATGCTTGTAGGAATGTTGTCGAGTTCATACAAGTAAAGTTATGTTTTTACGGTGGTTTTCACCATGATTTTGGGATTGTGACCACTTAAACGAGTTTTCAACATATGAATATGACACTATGAGTTATGATAAGTATGAATCATGTGATTAGGATATGCATGACTACACACACGCATGGGGATTTACCATGAGATTGTAATTATACCTTGATTATGATGCATGTGGGAATGGGTTGAGAGCATGTTTCATGTGTTGGCACCCACGTAGGATTTGCTCACGTATGTATCCTGAGAGCATGCATCATGAATCGGACTTCATGAATGAGATTTTACCGTGTCTTCATCGGTGTCGATTGATTGTATGCAATGAATGTAATTGCGTGCCGGATTAATCGATCAGAGAATTATCGAACTTGGTTGGTCCGAAAGGACACGTTTTCGATTTGGTCCTTCGTGGATCACGGACACTCCCCGGGTTGAGTTTGATGGATGATATGGGGGGCGTGTTTCGTACTCGCCTTGTGGCTAATACTATTGAGATTAGTCGTACGGGACATGAGTATTCCCGGTGGTAGGCTTATGCACCCCCTACCACATGTGTTCTAGGGTCCCGCGTAACCGGGATTCGGGCTCTCCCCCACCGCAGGAGACTACCCAGGGCGAACACACCTGCTCTAGTTTCGTTGTGTACGATTCGGGCACCCTTGGCCAGGGCTGTCCAGGGCGAACAGACTTTGGGGTACACGACACCCCCTTGTTTCCAGCGAGGAAACCGGACCATGATACGCCTTCTTAGGCTTGATTGTCTCCCAAAGATATTGTGCTTACTCCTTGATGGAGGCATTCACCATTGTATTGATGCATTATTATGAATGCTATGAATGATTGTGTATCCTATAGATTCCACGTGTATCGTGAAGGGTGAGTGTATGTTCATATAAATGCATGATTATGTACCATGTAGATGCTCCACATGTGACGTGATGGATGGGTGGATTATGTTATATATGTATGATTGTGTACCATGTTGTATGAGATTCATACCACAGGAATGCATGTTTAGACAGTTTGTGGTTGAGATATTATTATGTATCGTCTTATGACGGGTATGCATGTTCAGAAGGTATGTTGATAAAATTCCATGGTATATGATGTTGTGAGCTGGACGTATGATTTAGAAGGTATTATCACGTGGATTACGTATATTATTTGATGAACTTTCATGCTTTGATGTTTCTTGTGGATTTCCGATGTGTCTTGAAAACCATTACTGAGTTTTATACTCACCCCTCTTCCTTATTTTGTTTTGGGGCTGTGTGGTGCGACACGCAGACGCGCAGGATCCTCTCTTCGAGGAGCGACCAGAAGGAGTATGGGATTAGTTTGAGCAAGATGATTAGTGTTGTGTCATCGTACTCTCTATTGTCATGAGATTACAGTAGATGTCGTGTTATATTTCAGACTGTTTAGACCTGTTATCCGAGCCGCGTGTATGGCTCCGGACTTTATCTAATTGTGGGTGTAAGACTTGTTGATATTCTAGACTTTATACCTCGTTGAATTTTTACTTGTTTACTCTTACACAAAGCGGCGCAAAACTCCGAAATTATGTTATCGCCCGTATATGGGTGTAAGTCTTCCGCTTTGTTCAACATAACGTCGCCCCTGCACATCATTCGGCCCATGAACCGGGTTCGGGTCGGGTCGGGCGGAGCGCGGGGCGTGACATATATACATTGAACTTCTCGCTCGCCGACGAGTATTTCACATTTTTGCCCATTTTTATCCTTTTATTTCATGTCCAGGAGCGGTCGAACACTAATGGGTGATCTTTATTTGTGTTTTTTTGCATGTAGATCTTAATTGTTGTAGTTAAGAGGGCTTTCCCGCTGCTCTTACATCAAAATCCCTTCATCACATATTTTTTTTCATCTTTCCCGCTGTTTTTACAGTTTTTCGGCATGAAATTTTTTTTTTCGGGTTGGACGACGCCAGCGATGGTTTGAACCTCGACTATGGATGGATCTTTGATGAAATGTCTTCTTCCCCAACTTGATGATCTTGTAAATCGCTAATGTTGGGAAGAATGAAGCATTTCGGGTACAAAATGCATAGAAAATGTAAGAGAAGGGCATTTTTGGTACTCTAAGTACTGATTCCAGGTCATATGAGAAGTCACGAGAAAAACCAAATAATATGAGAATATCATAGTTGGCGCCAGGTAATATGTAAAAAGCCCATAGAAACTATATTCTCATATAGGCCAGCCCCTAACTGAAAACGAGAAAAAACGTGAACGAACCTAAAGTTCTCTAATCCTAAGCACTCCAAAAAATATACTCCCTCTTCTGGTCACTTTAAATAGATACCAGTTTTTTCAAATGAATTAAAAAGTTAGTTCAAATGAAAAAAATTGTATCTATTAAAAGTGACTTGAGGGAGTATTATGAATTTATTACAAAAATCATAATCATAATCAAGTAGCGTCTTTTCCCAACTATTTGGGGTCGACGACATAAATCTTACTCTCCATTTAGGTTGTTTTGGGCTACCTCTTTTATAAAAGATACAAAATCTTTGCTATCATGATATTACATGTTGAAATTAGGCAATCACCATCTAATTCTCAGTGCCAACACATCGCCTTTCACGCTTCTGATATGTGTAATTAGCTAGCTGATCAAAGATGAAGCCATCGAAACTTAAAAAAACCACAACACGTCTTAATGATATAAATAAGGATCCTAAATTAACAGCAGATTAATGTGATAAAAAAGAGATATAATGACCGCCATCGCTCGCTAGAGTAAGCCATGTACTTCTAAATCGATTAGATGAGAAATTCAAATAACGTACACACTTCCTAAATCTTAATCATATACTATTAATTCAATCTGATTACCAAAAATCATGTACTATTAATGTGTTGAAAAAAAAATTGTAATACTATTAATCGGACATTACAATTATATATGTTCGATTGATGTACTAATCCATTTATTTACAGAGAAATAAAAAGAAAGAAACACTTAGTTGAGTTCAGTCAGACATCCAGTAGTGGTATGAATTAGGAAATTAAAGGAAGGAGTTCTTCGGAAGGCCAACCGAATGGAAGTTCACCTTTTCTCGTCGGGGGAGGCAAGGCGGGCGGCGATAACGGAGTAGTACATGACATCATGCCAGCACTCCGTCGCGGGCAGCTCCTTCCGCAGTAGCCTCGCCTTCTCCGCCGTCAGCCCGGCCCTCTTCCTCCATCCCTGTGTCTCGCTTCCACCGCCCTTCCGAGTCTGGAACAGAGGAGCACACCACGGCTTTTTCGCGTCTGACGCCGTGGCCAACAGCGCCTCCTCCACAACGTCACCGGACGCCCTCCTGGACGAGGCCGGGATCGCCGTGATCCCCCTCCCGGTAGGAGTTTTCGAGGCCGGAAAGAGGGAAATGGCGATAGGCGGAGTGGGCAGAGAAGCGGCCATGGCGATGGTGACGGAGATCCTGGGTTTGACCGTTATTTCTTTGAATTTTTTTAACAATATTAAATAACATGTCTACATAACAGCGTGCTCAAATCGTGTGCTTATGTCTGAACCGTCAGATATATTTGCTTCCCACGTATTCCAACGGTGACTAGCTTTCCCACGTTCTAGGCATGCTTTCCTAAACACATTGTCTCTCTTTTTCCATATTTTGGCTAGGGCTGGGAACGGGTCGCCCTTTACCCTACCTAAATAAGGTCAGGTAATTACCCGACCGTATTCATGAGTAGGGTCGAGAATGGCCAACCCAACCCTACTTCGGTCGGGTCGGGTAATGACCCGACCCTACTTTTTTTAAATAAAATAAGTACTTTTATTTACTAATCTAGTATTTAAAAAGTTAAAATTGATCTTTATTTGACTAAATTTTAATATAGATAAGGTTAATGTAAGGCTTTCGGTGATTTAGAAATAAAACTATCTTTGAAAATTAGATTTTCAATATTAAACTTATATTATAATATTTTATAATAGGTACATCGGGTTGGGGTTGGGTTGTGCGGATAATTCGGGTAATTTCCCTACCCTACCCTATTTTAAATAGGGTAAAATTTTCAAACCCGCACCCGACCCTATTTTAGGGTCAGGCAGGTTTTTCCTAGCCCTAGATCCAGTTGTCTGATTCGCTGGCTTGGAATATTGGACCAGCCGGTTTGGTGGCAAATGTATCGTACCGCATCATATTCGCAAAAATCTGATCCGGGTCGATGGCCGGTCCGGTTTTGAAAACCTTGGTTGGTTGCCATATAAGCCGAGTAGGAAAATGGAGTAGAAAAGTGGAATGGTAATATCAGAGGCCCAATTCCAATTAGATCAAGTTTCAAATGGCGAACCAAGTCCAGCGGATTAACTCAAGGGGTGTACGATCCGAGGATAAGAACTAAAGACACAGCTACTATATGGGATGAATGTGACGTATAGGGTGATCAAAGTGGCAAGATCAAGACAGATGAGTTAAGTTAGAGTGATAATGATAATAGGTATGATATGCAACTGGTTTTATAATTAGGATATTAGGTGGGTATGCCTGATACTTTATTGGAGTACTGTTCTTTAATTATTATGCCTGGACTCAAGAGCTTTAAGGGGTGTGAAATCCACCAGCAGAGTACAATTACATGATAGATATTTTGTAGAGAAAAAGAAGGTGGAAATATCTTGACCTTGTAGAAGGGGCATGACAAGACCACCTTATCCCCCCCCCCCCCCCCCCCCCCCCCCCCCGTCAATCCCCTTAAGTATGCGCAACACCCACAAAAGTATCCATTTGAGTGGCCACTAGAGCTTCCAAGAGAGGACTTCCTATTCATAATGTGTGGTCCTAGACATCCCACCAACACCCATTTGATTTAAAATCCTCTATAACGTAAGTTAGGGGGCATTATTGCACTAATCACTTAGATTAGTCAAAGTCGTGCAGTGCTAAAACTAGAAGAAGGTTTTGTACGTTGGCATCATTTGTTCTCTTAATACACAATTTGTGCCAATCAGACTAAGTAGTTTGGCGTGTGTCTCATTTCAGAGTGTCTGAACTCATTGCAATCTCTTTTTTTTTTGCTAATAAATATCATTGCTATCTAAGGGTTGGATCTTCATGGCATGAAAAAAAAAACCAACAAGCTGTCCGTGTGATAGTCACTGCCTTGAAGTTGAGGTCTTGAACTCGAACCCCCACTCAGTTAGCCACCTATTAGGATCATATTCTATTTGGGCCTTGTATGCACCTGAGGCGAAATTTGATGCTCTAAGAGGTTAGTTGCCCTGCCCTTTTTATTCCGCTCCAAGGAGTAATCAGAAAAAAAAATGTTTAGATTATAAAGACCTGTCTCCAATCAGGCCACATATTATTTGCACACTTAGTGACGCGGGCCCCATGCACAACCGTCCCACTCATCGCTTCTTCCGTCTCTTCCTGCCACGTCACCCCACTGACTGGGGCCCACAATTAAAAAAGTCGTACAAACTCCCATAAACGATTAACCACCATCGGATCAAAAGGCGAAAAATAAAGGAAAAGAGGCCTCGGATTGCACGCCAAGCAATCTCCAGCCCACCACGTGGCACATTCCTGGCCCAAGATCACTTCCGCCAACCAGCGCCCGCGCCGAAAAATATCCCCTCTCCGACCGACCTTGTCCCGCCACGTGCCCTGGCGGGACCCGGCGGTCGGGAGAAGAAAAAATATCCGAACCGGTGGTCCAAGGTTCCGCCACGTCGGACGCCGCGGGACAGCCATGGCAGACCCACTACCACTAGATTTTTCAGCAAAAATTTGTTCCTGACCAAATCACAGTAACCAAGCCCGTGACCATTCAGGAACCCTATCGGCTCAACCCCTGCCCCCTTTTTAACATTACCATTTTCGTATTAAAAAATTACTCCCTCCGTTCCAAAATATTATGCACATTTAAAAATATTATTATTCTAAAATACTGTATACATTTTGCCAAATTATGTGACTTTCTCTTTCTAAAATTGGAGGAGACTTAGAAGGATTGACTAAAACTTTATTCATGAACGATCATACGAGTTAGACGGTATATAAGGGAGAAAAAATCATGTGATTTCCTTGCCGGCTTCATGGTCTAATAAAAATAGGAATTTTTTCAAATGTACATAATATTTTGGAACGGAGAGAGTATTTTTATAGAAAGTGTTAAGTTTTAACACTCACAAGTCGAATTTACCGGACCGATAAGTCAATTTACTCGCCAACCTCGCAAGTCGAATTAGGTCAAACGACCGGGTGGGTCTGATTTTTAGAACCATGATTTTATGTCATTTTGATTTTTTAATATAGATAACTAATGATGGACGGAGGGAGTAAACGTTAATAGTCTGTATTAGAAGCCAATAATGAAATAAATTAACTTCATTAGTTTAATAATCTCCCCATAAAATGGGTTGCATATGAAGAGGAGGTGAACTTATCTGCCTGTAGGGCCAGAGCATTTCAAGCCTCAGCTTGCCATTATTAGTAAAATCCATAATTTTGTAGACAGTTTTTTTAACTGAGGAAGTATATGCTCCCCTCTATCTAAAAGTACATGTCTGGATTAGAAAATTAAACTGAACTGATCATCGTGCATTTTAGTTTTCTAAGTCAGACAGGTAATATTGGACGGAGGGAGTATTACTGTATGAATTATGAATTAGAAAACCAAAATAAACTTAATTCTGACAAGTAATTTGAATAAGTAAAAGATGTCTTATGTACTACGTTAGAAACTCCTTTGCAGATTGGTCAGGGGGGATTTGGGGCAGGGAGCTTGCCATGTCAGATAGAATCTCGGCGAGATATTTTTCTCTTCTTGGATTTGGTCGTCCTATGGCTTGGCTGTGGAGAGCCAGGCACTTGTACTGCAAGTTGCAAGCCACCAGATTTTCAGAGCCTTGTGTTCGGTCAGATATATTGCAAAGAAAGATATAGAGAGAGAGGGAGATACACATTTCAGATATTTTCCTTGAGTCTTTAGAAAAGAGATTTTGGTGGATGAAGTTGGAAGATAGTTTTTGAAAAGAGAGAGGAGAGGAAGCAGATGGGGGAGAGGATGATGGGGATGAGCAGAGGAGAGGAAGCTGGGAATGGTGATGGTAATACGGTGGTGAGGTGGGACAAGTTCTTGCCGAGGATGTTTCTGAGAGTGCTGCTGGTGGAGGCTGATGATTCTACAAGGCATATCATCGCTGCCCTGCTCAGGAAATGCAGCTACAAGGGTGAGTTTTTTATTTTCTCTGTTTTTGGTGTTTGGGTTTAATTTGGTAGATTTAGTATTCAGAGTTCAGACTTCTTTTGGCTCAGACATAGTGGCGCCTCCACAATCTTAGTATGATGAGATAGAAAATAGAATTGGCTTAATTTCTCAGTTTTTTGGCTCGTCTCCGGAGCAAAATAATCAGCGATCCGCGACTAAAAGTACATAATTTTGTAGCGAAAGAACAAGAACAAGAGTCATGGGTACCTGGGACATGTTGATTTTTGTTGATTTCCACTGAAAAATAGTTTCGTAATTATTATAAAAAACGTAGTTTTTGAAATAACTTTATGTTATAAGACATTCTACAATTACTTTTACTGCTAAGCTGGGTTCTTCATTTGCTATTACTACCCTATTCATCATGTACAATTCAGAACAATGATTAGCCGCTAAAGATCTAAAAATATGCGAGAGGGAGATTTTATCTGTCTTTTTCCTTTTGTATCTGGACTATAATCTGCTGTTTTCCAACTTTAAACTTCCAGATTATGGTCTTGGATACTCTTTCTCATCCTTCTCTTGTGTTTTGTGATAAATTGTTAATTTATGGAACTTTTCCTTCCCTTTTGACAGTTGCTGCTGTAGCCGATGGGTTGAAGGCATGGGAAACACTCCAGGAGAAGTGCCAATTCATTGATATTGTTTTGACTGAAGTGGAACTTCCTTCCGTCTCTGGCTTCTGCCTTCTTACCAGGATAATGGAAAATGAAGCCTGCAAAAACATACCAGTCATAAGTGAGTTCTATTCGTTTTTTATGCCATTTTCTAGTGGTAGTTGAGGTGTACTTAGTCTAAAACTGACTGTGTACTCTGCAACCTTGGCAGTGATGTCCTCACATGACTCCATGAGTATGGTTTTCAAGTGCATGTTGAAAGGTGCTGCTGATTTTCTTGTCAAGCCTATCAGAAAGAATGAATTGAGGAATCTGTGGCAGCATGTTTGGAGAAGACAATCGGTAAAATTTCCATCCTGTTCCTTATATGACAATTTTTCTAGGCTTTTTTTTAGATTGTATTGTTGATTTGTGAATTTCTTTCTGTAGTCAAGTGGCACTAGACAAGATGAACAAGATGAGAACATGCCACAAGCTAAAATGGATGCCATTGAGGAAAACAATGCTGCAAGTAACCACTCAAGTGACAACGTGGCCCGTGTGCAGAAAAACAGAGAAGATAGTCAGAAAGGAAGTGATAGTCAAGTAAGTAGTTTGATTTTACTTGTCCCTTTTAATTTGACGGCTTCATTTTGTTCTGTATAAGTAGATCTTATTATCTTATATTAGGGCTACTAAGTGAGCAGAAATAGAAGAGCATACTGAGATATACTGCACACTCTATGTGCAGGTTCTTTAGTTTTGTAATGTAGCATGAATTCATGAAGCTTAACATGCCACTTATGCAGAGCTCTCGCACAAAACAAGACATGGAAGTTGAGAGTCCATACGTGGGCAATACGCAGGAGCCTTCGCATTCGAAGCATCCAGGCAATTCACAGGCTAGCAATGACAATGTGGAGAAAGGTGAAGAAGATATGATATACGAACTCACATCTGAAATGCCTGAGAGTGTAAATGAAGGTAAAGAGCCTTTGCTTTCAAGTGGATGCACTGCTTTAATTCTGCCTGATTCTTGTAATTTTCTTTAAACTGTGCATGACAACTTGTTTCTTGCAGACAAGTGGAGTACATTGAGTCCAGTATTGACTCCTCATAACCAAGAAATTGGCTTAGATGGAAAAAGAGCAGAAAGAAAAGTACATGGCAGTGATCCATTTGAAGACTGCAATGAAAAATTGGCTATACCTTGTGAAGAAGCCATCGATCTAATTGGGGCATTTGATAATCACCCACAGTTCGCTTGTACAAACAAAGGCCGGGGTTGTGCTCGAGGTAGTGATGATGCAGATAATCATACAGGAGAAAAGACCGACTTTTCATCTTTGAGTTCGCCAATTCTTGAACTCTCTTTGAGAAGGTCTTTATTGAATTGCTGTAACGATGAAATTAGGGAGAAGCATACTCTGAACCATTCCAATGCTTCAGCTTTTTCTCGGTATGACCACATTATCCTTCCTCTACTTTGTAGACGTTAAGCAATTTCTTTTACATCTTTGGGTTCAGTATCTATTAAAAGTTAGTTAATTTCTGTTTTCCCATCTGCAGGTACAATAACACAATAGTGAAGCCCCAGGTCCTCATATCAACTGGTCTAGCCAATGAAACCAGGGAAGGTACCAGTAGTAACTACATGTCTACGTCCCCAGTTACTCTGAATAGCAGTGGCTCCTCTCGAGGTCAGATTCCTGTTCCTGTACATATGCGAGGCATTGGCTATGAGGGTCTTAGTTCTGGCTATGGTACTATGATGCAGCCTGTATTTTATGGATCACCTGGTGTGCCATTGTGGAATGAAAATTCAGCCAGCCGGCATGAATCGATTGCTGAGCGTTCACCGCGTCAACCTAACCAGGGAACTCACAACCATGAACACAATCAGAATATACATGGACAAACTCCCAGTAAGCCTATTTATCGACCACTGCCAAGGCAGGACCAGAATGGGGACTCATACAAGGATCTAATGCATGTCCAATCTGTCACTATTCCAAGTGGAAGTAGTAGTTTTTGTAATGGAAGCAATAACCATGTCAATAGTAATGGAGTTGGAAGTGCCGGCCATGGAAGCAATAATTATCTCAACAGTAATGGCATTGGGAGTGTTTGCAATGGAAGCAATAACCATAACAGCAGTAATGGCGTTGGGAGTGTTTGCAATGGCAGTGTTAGGAACCTTGCTGTGACAACAAATACAGCAGACAATGGGATCAATGATGGTCGATATGCCAATGAAGGTGTTGGCATCATGAATTTTCGGAAGTTGTCTGAAAGAGAAGCAGCATTGAACAAATTCCGATTGAAGAGAAAGGATCGATGCTTTGAGAAGAAGGTACTGATCCAATAGTCTTCTGACTGGTGATATTTTATGCAATGCTCACTATAAACTGTTGTAACTTTTGAATTTCTATGCAGGTTCGGTACCAAAGCAGGAAAAAGCTTGCAGAACAGAGGCCACGAGTGAAAGGACAGTTTGTTCGTCAAGTGCAATCTGATGATTAAAAATGGAAAAAATACTGATTGCATTCATGGACTCATGCTGTAACACTAAATGTGTTGCTTTGCTTAGCCCTCGGTGGATTAGATTAGGATGGCTGCAAAAGGGTGAGAGGTTTTCATTGATGAGATACCTAGGTTCTGTTAACTTATTATTTTTTTACTAATGTTGTTTTCAATATATTTGTTTCATATCTTGTATACACATAAAATTCTATAATTGGTCAGTGTATAATACAATTGCCTGTTTTATATCTGTAATGCTGTGTACATGCCAAGTTCCTCAATTTTGTTTCTAGTCACTTAAATATTGTAGGAGCTGTAAACTTCTTGTAAAAGCATCGTTATCTTTTGTTTAAAACTCGTTCACAGCTTTTTTCTGAAGTAGATGTCACTGGTTTGCCTTGCCTGGTGGAAATCTAGTTCTATAGAGCTAATAACCAACCTTGGTTATGAGGGCTAGGCTTACCATGCCAAGTTGGCTCCTCAGTGATCATGAACTGTTGTTGCGTCTATGCTCGAGTTCAATGGACTATCCCTTTCACAAACCAAGACCGAATAAGAACTGACTTGAGAACCTTCTTTTTAAAGACTGTAGGCTTTTGGACCAATTGCTACCTGTGTGACAAGCAGTCCCTAAATCCTAAAGTTGCCACATCATTCTCCATGCAGGCCAAACCCAAGCTTATCCGATTGTCGGCGAGAACTGCTACTTTTATTTGCCTTTTGTCACATAGTTGTGGTTTTTTGGTAACTATCACATACTTATGGTTTGGCGTTCGTTCATCAGGTCGTGGAGTTACATCATGCACTCAAAAAAATAGGTGGCATATAATGACCTCTCTCATGTCAAAGAGGACGAGACAGATATATCATATGCATCACAGTAAATTGCTGTTAGGATATGAATTCTTGCCAATTGGTGGGGATACGAGGATAATCGCTAACAAGGTTTAGGAGCCACAAATGCTTAATGCTTTTAGATATTAGTCATCTTTTAAATTTCTCAGTGGAGCTCTTTGAGCTGCAAAGTGCCCATGCAATTTGAACCGTAGTATATATTCAGCTAGTCATGTCCTCAAAGTACAGAAATGTTTCTAAAGAAAAAAATAATACAGTACGCGTTTAATTTATACCTGCATTAGCTAGTCATGTCCTTTTAGTTGCAAGTTGCTGATCACAATTGTTTCAAGTATTCACGGTCTAATCTTTTCTTCCAATATTCACCGAAGATTGTGTGCTTTTGGACTCTAAATCTAAAATTTTTAGCTCACACAGTAGGAACTATGAAGAAAAGAGTAGAATGACAAATATAGCTTACAATGGCCCATATATAAGCCCGTTTCATCATTGGCCCATGGTCCCTTGCCAATCCACAGATTCAATCAAAGATTGCCAATTAATGTCAGCACAATCCTTTGGAGTGGTTGTATTTTCATATTGGCATGATTCAATTTCTTCTAGCATTTCACGTCTATCAATCAAGAATATTAGAATTCATTGCAATTTGCACATTTTCCCTTTATGCCTCATGCAACATGAAAGTCAATCACTAGCATTTCATTTCTAGATGCTACTTTCTCCATTCCTCCTCTCCTCTTATTTAAGTTCCCTCTCGTTCAAAGCTGTCCATGAAACAAAAAGGAAAAAGCAATCTAAAGAAGCGCACGTAAAGATAAAGAGAAGAGAACCCATTCCTTCTTAATGCTTTTCATCCTTAGCTCACAGATTCTCTTCCATTCTTAACATTACTTAACTCCTCTTCACTTCTCTTACTCTCTTGCCATCTGAATAAGCCCAAGCCGATAATAAAATGGCCGGAGACGGCAAGCCGCACGGCGATCACTCAGTGCGCCGTCTTCTTCTCGCCAACGTCACCGGATTCCTCCTCCTTGCCGGAGTGACCGCCCTTGTCGTCTGGCTAGTCTACCGGCCTAGCAAGCCTGAATTCAGTGTAGCGGGCGCCGCTATCTACGACCTGACCATCAACTCCTCCTCCACCATCTCCACCGCCATGCAGTTCACCGTGGCGACCCACAACCCCAACCATCGTGTCACCATCTACTACGGCCGCCTATCAGCCTATGTTGCGTACCGTGGCCAGGCTATCACCCCGCCACTGCAGTTGCCGCCGCTGGTCCAGGGGCACAAGGTCACGGTGGCCATGTCGCCCCTGCTAGGGGGAGAGGTCGTGCCCGTATCGCCGGAGGTGGCGTACGGGCTGGAGGCGGACGAGGCCTATGGGGTGGTGGCACTAAGGTGGGTATTGTTGGGGAGGCTCAGGTACAAGGCTGGACCATTTCGGAGTTCGGGGTATGGGCTAGTTGTAAGGTGTAACATAGTGGCAGGTCTTAGGAAAGGGTTCGTGGGGCAAGTTCCCTTGCTTGGCTCTCCAGATTGCATTGTAAATCTCTGAACTTCAAGTATGGTTATTTTTCTTTGTTTTTCTACCACTTTTATGTGTATGTTCATATGAATTCAGACTATGTTTGGTTGCCAGTCCCCTTGAATCGCTCGCTCTCTTGTGTTTATGCATGGCTTATGTGTTTTATGGTCGAGTACTATGGACAGAATAGCTGAGGCAACACTGTATGAGGAAAAAACAAAAGACAAAAACTAAGAAATCTGTAGCTGAGATCAGTTTAATTCTGATAAATGACGACTTTCATGCATGTGTGGGGCGTTGGTTTTGCATGGATGGTCCAGAAGTCATACAACTGATTAGATTGAGATGCAATTGTCTTTTCTGCTTTCTTTTTTTCAACACCAATTGTCTTTTCTAGTACTTTTTATTATCTAATTGATCTGAATGTTAATCTTTTCTCTGTTAATTAAGAAGAGGTCTCACGTTACATTCGGACCTGGGGCACTTTTTCTAGATCATTTGTGTATATATAATCAAATCTTAAGTAGCTAAAGTCCAAGTAGCAGCATTGAATTCCTGACCAACTTATTTCGATATATTAAATCCATTTTTGTTAATCAACTTAGTTAATCCTTTTTCTTTTCCAGCTTAATCATGTTTTTGGCTTAAGGAGAGTAATCTTTAAGATAAGCCGGTCATGTAGAGGGCAGCAGCCTCAACCAGCACCAACGTAAAGATAATAGAATCAAATATTAAGGTGAGGTCGAGATTAGAGAACAAGTCGAGCGGTATCTGATTCAGTTCATCCTCCCATCACCTTTAATTGGTTTAGAATTTATTTTTCTATCTTAGTTGTTTATCAAAAGAAATTGACTCTCTTATCTTGTCTCCATGGATTTAAAATTTTAAACAAGTGTTCAACAATTCTTCCTTTCTTTTTTATAACGAGGGTAAGGGTATAAATAGGGTTTGGAGAAACCTACCCGACCCTATTACTCGACCTGACCCGACCCTATTGCAAAATAGGGTCGGGTGCGGGTTTGAAAATTTTACACTATTTAAAATAGGGTCGGGTAGGTTAATTACCCGAATTACCCCACAACCCGACACCAACCCGATGTACCTATTATAAAATATTATAATATACGTTTAATACTGAATAATCTAATTTTTAAAGATAATTTATTTTTAAATCACTAAAAATATTATATTAACCTTATCTATATTAAAATTTACTCAAATAAAGATCAATTTTGACTTTTTAAATACTAGATTAGTAAATAAAAGTACTTATTTTATTTTATTTTTAAAAAAGTAGGGTTGGGTCATTACCCGACGCGACCCGACCGAAGTAGGGTTAGGGTCGGCCATTCTTGACCCACTCATGAATAGGGTCGAGTAATTACCCGACCCTATTTAGGTGGGGTAAAGGGCGACCCGACCCTATTTTATCCGACTCGATTCCCAGCCCCAGGTGTAAACAAGCTGAGCCGGCTCGCCTCGTGTCGGTCTCGACCCACCACGAGCCGAGCCCAAGCGCAATGTTGCTCGGCCCGGTTCAGCTCGTTTAGACTCATCTCGAACAAGCTCATGAGCCGGCTCGAGTTCGGCTTGTTATTTTATATATATATATATATATATATATATATATATATATATATATATATATAAGTAGAGAAGGGTTTACATGAGATCGTTTTCATACAAGGAGCATGAGGCCAATCTTTATAGCCGTTAGATTCTGATCGGAGGATGGATATTAAATCAGTGGGTAGGTGAGTGTGTCACATCAAAGAGTGGGTGAGATCATTATGACTATTTGTAGCCGTTAGATCAAGATCCAAGGGCTACGATTTAAAGTGGCCTCATATAAGCTATATGAGAGCGATCTCATTTAAACTTTTCCCATATAAGTTTACATGAGACCGCTCTCATATAAAGAGCATAATGCCAATCTTTTGGGTCATTGGATTCCGATCCAAAGGTGGATATCAAATCAGTAAGTAGGTGAGTGTGTCACATCAAAGAATATGTGAGTTCTATATAGCTGTTTATAGCCGTTAGATTAAGATCCAATGGCTACAAATGAAATTGGCCTCATATAAGCTATACGAGAGCGATCTCATTTAAACTTTTCCTATTTATATATATATATATATATATATATACATAAATATACGATAAATATATTGGTATATATAAATATTTATTTGTAAGATTTGAGCTTGAACCTAGTAGGCACTCTAGCTAGGAAGGTTTGAGCTATAAACGAGCTGAGCCATGCCCAAGCTCGGCTCAGCTTGGCTCGTTTACACCCTAATTGAGGGGTGTTCGAGTCCTTAAGACCTGATTAGAAGGGGCAGGGCAACCAACCTCTTGGAGCACCGTATTCCACGGCCAAAACCTCTCGGGTGTACAAGGCGCACCCATTATAGACACAAGTAAAGTGGGATATAATCTTGGGTGGGTAAGAGAATGGGGGTTCGAACTTTGAAAATTTTTCAAAGTGATGATAAAGTCCTCTTTTCATCTCCTCTTCATTTGACTATTTGCAATGTGTATTTGTTCTAGTAATTTTGATCAGCAAAGTGCATGACTGCTTTATTCAAGAACAAACTCATGCATGTACAACTAAGGGTGCTCACGAGCCGAGCCAGCTCGTGAGTTTTTTTGGCTCGGCTCGACTCGGCTCGATTTTCAGCTCGACTCGAGTCGAACTCGACTCGAGCTCGACTCGAGCTCGATTTCTTCGAGCTCGAGCTCGAGCCAACCTACAACTCGACTCGGCTCGACTCGAAAAAGCTCGACTCGAATTAGCTCGAAGCTCGACTCGAAAATCAGCTCGAGCTCGACTCGACTTTCTTTTCTAAAGAAGGCCCATATGCTTAACTCATTTTGGTTTCCCTTTAATTAAATTAAAGGACTACCATTTCTTTCCTTTTTATAGAGCATGTATAGCCTTAGATTCATACTGTTAGACGATATGAAACTCTCATATTAATTCATGACCCCTATCGCCCACTGCTGCTGCCCCCATAGCCCGCCATCGTTGCTGCCCCCCGCCTCCTACCTTTAGCCACCGCCCCTTGCCGCCCACCACTGCCATTGCCCACCACCCCCTCCGTCGTCACCTCCCACTGTCGCCCATTGCCTCTCCATCGCCGCCTACCAACACCGCCGCTTGCCGAATGCCGACACTGCCCCCGGCTGACACCGCTCCCCGCCCACCACCCATCGCCACCGTTGTCGCCCACCACTCATTGCCCCTTGCCGCCCACCACTGCCATTGCCCACCACCCCCTCCGTCGTCACCTCCCACTGTCGCCCATTGCCTCTCCATCGCCGCCTACCAACACCGCCGCTTGCCGAATGCCGACACTGCCCCCGGCTGACACCGCTCCCCGCCCACCACCCATCGCCACCGTTGTCGCCCACCACTCATTGCCCCTTGCCGACTGACACCGTCACCGCTGCTGCCCACCACCTATCGCCCCCTGCCGCCCCCACTGTGGTGGGTGATAGCAGCGGGGGTGGCGGTCGGCAAGGGGCAATGGGTGGTGGGCGGCAATGGGCGATGGGTGGGGGGGGGGGGGGGGGGGGGGCGGTGTCAGCGGGGGGTAGTGTCGGCAAACGGCGATAGGAAGGCAATGGGCGACAGTGGGAGGTGACGACGGAGGGGGTGGTGGGGAGCGACGGCAACGAGGGTGTTGGGCAGTGGTGGGGGTTGTGGTGGGCGGCGAGGGGCGACAGCGGCGGGGGAGCGACGACAACGGGGGTGTTGGGCGGTGGACCGGTGGTGGGAGGCGATGGGTGATAAGCAATGGCTGGGTGAAGTCCACCTCAAATATGTATGATGGGTGGGCCTTATTATGCACCCAAGGGGATTGGCGGCGGGATGCAGTGCTCTAAGGGATTAGTTTTCTTGCCCCTTCTAGTTGGGTTCTAAGGACTTCGACACCCTTCGTTATAAAAAAAAATTATCAGTGAAGCCCACTTCAAATATGTAATAAATATTTTTTTTGTACATAAAGAGTATAAAAATATTTGTAGGTCAACTGGTTAAAGCCTTGAGAATGCTCCTTTGTGTTTGGGTTCGAATCCCACCAAAACCGAAATATGAGTTTTTGCATTGAGCCGGCTCGAGCTCGAATTATGGATCGAGCTCAGCTCGCGAGCCCGAGCCGAGCTCGAGTTGATAAATCTTGGGCTCGACTCGAGCCGAGTCGAGCTCGAGCCCAGTTTCTAAACCTCGAGCTCGAGTCGAGCTGAGCCAAAACTCGACTCGACTCGGCTCGTGAGCAGCCCTATGTACAACGCATCTATCCATAATCGATTTACTCCATAATCTGTGGGTGGAGGGTTTTAATCGGAGAGCGAGGCCCATTTTCTCTACCAGCCCGAAAGATTTTGTCGGCCTGAATCCAGGTATCATTTTCCTTCTGCCAGTGCGTCCTCAACTTTTAGGCATGGGCCTCCATGCCCTGAGATAGAGCATAGACATGGGCTTAGCCGTGCTGATAATAGTCGCTATGGGCCGGTATGAAGCAGTAAACAGATTAAATCTCTAATCCTTTTTGAAAAAAAAATCAGTTGATCGGTTAAGAAATTCATGGGATTTTCTCACTTTGTAGTCCTACAGTAACCACAGGCGTTTAATCCCCTATGGACTAAACAATATTATTTTTTTCTATCTATAACTTCCATACCAAATGGTAACATTCTGTTGGGAGACGTTCAAGGATATATAATCAATTTATTGGTTATGCAGTTTATTTGTATAATAGTTGTTAGATCAGATTTAGTAATTTCTATGTTTGTTAGATTTAGCAATTTCTAATGCTTTTCTGGTGGTGTAACCAGATAAGTTTCTGCAGTTTAGTTTCATAATATATTGAGTGGGTAATTTGTCATGTTAGTATTATTATTGGAGAATATATGAGTAGTGGTGTAACTTGTCTTGTAATATCCATGGATTTATATATTTTTTTTTATATCCTTTCAATTACGTTACAGACAATAATATGCAGTTACCAGAAAAAACAATGTGTGGTGTTACTTGTTACGATGTTCAAATTGATTGATAATTAGTCTAATGAACTGTGGGTGTGAAATGTTCGTGGGAGAAGAAAATTCTTTTACCTTAGGCTTGAAATCTCTAGACGTTTTGAATCATCCCAAAAACATTAATTGAAATTAATCGAGATTGAACAGGAGAGGGGATTGGAAGTCATTCAAGAAAGATCGAATTGCTGAATTGCAACATCATATGAGGCTCGGTGCAATTAAACTGGGGGAAAGGGAAATACCACCATCTACTCAGTGCAGTTTCCCTTTTTTATTAACCTTGGACGCCCATGCTAAGACGCTCTTGTTTCACGTTTATATTTGAGGAGGCCTGAGGGTTCTATGGTAATATAGATTTGATACTTGATATTGTACCTTACTCCTTTATGATCAAACTAATTTCCCAGTATGGATCTCTGATCCCTTATATAAGCCACATATAATCACGACTGTTATAACTAGGAAGTTTAAATATTGTCAAAAAACAAGTAAGAAGTTTTATTTGTTCTTTTTTAACAATGAAGGGTCCCAAAAGAATAAAAAAATTTAACTCACATGTTTAGGTTCTAATAACTATATGATGAGTCTGCCAAAGTATGAGTTTCTTTTTCTTTTGTATAAAAATAAGTATGAGTTTCTTTTGGTGCATGGCCTAGGGCTTTTTATACTTGGTTATTATTGAACAGTGACAACAACAGATGTTGAGATTTGATGCAGGCCATGCCTCCCTCTACCTTTAATTGGTTTAGGATTACAAGTGACTATCTTATTCTTGTCTCCACCGGCTTGTTTGGAGCAAAAGAAATGCCCTTTTTATTATACATTAAACAACAGGATGGTAGGTATTAAGCAATGGTAGATATTAAGCAATTCTCAACGTGATAATCACCGTCCTGATCTTTTCATCTCCTCTTCATTTGGCTATTTGCAAATTGCATTTTGTTCTAGTAATTTTGATTAGGCGAAGTGCATGAGTGCTTTAGTCAAGTACAAGCTGCTGCATGTACATCAAATCTGTCCATAATCCGTTATAAAAAAATCTGTTCCTCCGTCCAACATTACCTATCTGGATTAGAAAATATTTTGGTTTCCTAATCCAGATAGGTAATGTTGGACGGAGGGAGTATAATATAAGAGGATGGGGGGTTTTGATTGGAGAAGGAGGCCCATTTACTCTACCAACCCAGAAGGTTTGGTGGGCCTGCTTCCATATCATTTTCCTTCTGCCAGACTGCCAGTGCATCCTCAACTTTTAGACATGGGCCGCCTTGTCCTGAGATGAAAGATAAATGGGCCTATCCGGGCTGATAATAGTCACTATGGGCTCTCAGTGGTCTGAAATCTGAATCAGTCAAGGGACTCAAGACTCAGTAGTGATATTTGCGAGGCTTTCTGTTTTGTCTCTTGGAAAAGACAAAAACTAATTGATCTTTTAAGTGCTAATTTGACGGAAAAGAAAATCATTGGTTCTTCTCGCTTGGATAGTCCTACAGTAGTCTCTTAGGAGACATGCTAGGATATGTAATTCATTATGCCTTGCTAATTACTTGGTAATAGTTAGATTTATTATGACAATGTCGTCTTTGGTTTTGTTCGTGTAGTTTGTCATGTAGGGATTATTTGGTTATCATGATAGTAATGTCAGATTTGAGTAGTTTTTCATGTAGGGATTGGGAGATATGAGGTGTAATTTGTTGAGATTTGGAGATATAAGGTGTAGTTTGTCATGATATGTCAATTGATATAATCATAATCATAATCATAATCATAATCAAGTAACATTTTTTTTTAAGTATAAACAAAAATAAAAAAAACCCTAGAGGTTTTTAGCCATCATAAAAACAATAATGGGAATCATTCTAGAATTAGCAAGAGACGGAATTAAATAATCTTGAAGTCATTCAAAAGGGAGTTGCTGTCTTGCTGAATTGCAACTGGCGATGGATGTTCAGTCAAGTAAAACTGGCAAAAAACGGGTGATTCCTCCAATCTACTCAGTTTTTTCTTTTCTTTTGTTTCTTTGCCTCTCTCGGAGCCTCTTTTTTATCAGTCTTGGACGCCCATGGCCCCATGCTAAAGAGCTCCTGTTTCACGTTTATATTTAAGGGTTGGAGCCTAGGATCTTGAGGCCCATGTTGAATACTCTCGAAAAAACATGCGAGGAGTAGGAAGTTTGTGTATTTGTGTTTTTTTTCACCACATAGGGTCCCAAAAAAAGTTCACAATAAAGAGTACCAAAAGAATCAAAATATTTAACTCACACATTAGGTGCTAAAAACTAGATAAAAAATCTATCAAACTATGGGTTTCTTTTGGGGCATGGCCTTAGGTTTTTTATACTTAGTTTTCTTTTAAAGTAAACACTTAGTTATAATTGAACAGTGAAAACAACAGAGGTTGAGAAGAAATGGCAACTCAAGGCATGAAACCTTTCCATGTTTTATATGAGATATTACAAAACCCTCCAGCTAGCCAAGTAGTAGACCAAATAAAGTACATTGAATCTAATGAAACTCAAAGTTGCTGAAAATTGCTATGTAATAGTGATTAGGGTCAATGGGGGGCTGCTGTCGACCATCTTTCTTGTTGAGGGGCTCAAAAAAATTCCGAAGGCCATTGAAGTAAGAAGAAACCACTCCCACATTCAAAACTTACTGCTCCCCAGACTGTAATATTCCTGGAAGATCCTAAAGGAGCTTCATGAGTCCATGACCAAATTTCTAGATAGTACTAGGAGGATAGCCATCTTTGCATTTGAGTGGAAAACACTCCAAATTAAGTCCTTATCTTGATGGACCAGTCAGCCACCTTTTCCTTTTCAACTATGCATAAAAGAGAGTCATGTCTCAGTGGAGGACAATAAACTTGAGAGAGGCAACCACTCCATCATCCACCAAGCTCTATGGAGAATCTCATTTCTCCACGTCTCTTTTTTCCTTCTTATTCGTACTAATAAGAGACCAAAAAATGCACATTCACATTGTTGCATAGGAAGCAAGGCTGCAAATGAAACAAAGAAAATTAAAAAATTAACATCTGCAAATAATCGGATATTACTTGCTATTCATATAAGTAATCATTGGCTTCCCTGTTTATTTCCGCAAATTCAAGTTGTAGATAAAAGTTCTGAAATTTGAACCTCTAATTACAGGACACACAAAGGCCATTAAAAGCTGAAATAAGCCACTTTTAGCCCGCTTTTTCCAGTCTACATCTTGCTCTCCAGTCTCCATAAAGGCTAGCAATGCGAATAAGTACATGCTTGGTGCTTCACTTTGCTCACATTATTCAAAAACATTTTAATCAGGCTAAGATATTCCTGGATCTTATCATATGGATTATTTGAATCATCATCTTTATGTATATATCCTTCATCTCACCCAAACACATTTAATGTATTAGCTTAAATATGGGAAAAGTTTAAATGAGACTGGTCTTATGCAGCTTGGATGAGCCGAGTAATCTTTAGCCATCAGATCCATATCTGAAGGTTCCAAGGGAGGGTGGTGATTCATACTCACCTACCTACTGATCTGACACCAGACGTCGGGTCAAAATCTGATGGCTCGAGATGACTCAGCTGTGAAACCTATCTCATGTAAACCAGACATCTTGAATATTCCATTTTATATCCATAGGTAATAGGTGTTACACAATTTGAGTCGATAAAATTAAGGCAGTTGTTCAGCCATGGCCTATCAAAATCAACATCTGAAGGGGACAAGCGAGCTTAATTGGCTCGCAAAAGATTCATCGTTCCATCACTTTCATGCTACAGCTAGTAACTAGCATGACCTTTTAGTTGTCTTCTTGCACTTTCTACACAGGGCCTTTTCTTACATTTTTTTACAAGTTATTATAGTTTATTCACGACATTGCTAGTTCTCTTCTAGTGACCGCAAAACATCCAATGTTTTACGTCATAAGAAGAAGCTGCTTAGAAATAGAAACCACTTTAGGAATGGGGCACCACGCCCCAGAGCTGCCAGTCAAAAGAAGTGACGAGAAATAATTGCAGCTTTATGCATGAACTCTTTTTTATTAACTTCCTTAGCCTAGTAACCTTTCTTTTCTTTATATACTTCAATCTGGCTTCTTCTCAAGTTTCCATACTTCAACACTCACGTAGTCTTACCTCCTCCATTAGCTGGCATAGCTGCAAATGTCCCAAAAAACCATCAAGTCCCCAAAACATTGTGCCAAACGAGGACTTGATATTGAAGGCCTCTACAAAAAGTTAGCTTACGTTTTCTCCACCTTGTTTCTCTTGTTCGGCTCCTTGATCTTCCTCACCTGGCTTGTCTTACGCCCATCCAAGCCTCAGTTCTATCTCAAGGAAACTAACATATACCAACTTGACCTCTCTAGACCCTCTCTCCTCAACACCTCAATACAAGTCACTTTTGTGTCAAAAAACCCAAACCAGAAAGTTGGTGTCTATTATGACCAGCTTCAAGTCATTGCATGTTACAAAGGCCAGCAAATAACGTCAGATGCTCTTCTGCCACCTTTCTACCAAGGTCATGAAGATACCACCATACTGACAGCCTTGCTGGCCGGAAGCTCAGTTCCTGTGGATCCTTCGTTTGGCTACGAGGTGATACGAGACCAAACGGCGGGCAAAATGAACTTGAGCTTGAAGTTGAATGGCAAGCTTAAATGGAAAGTAGGTACATGGGTGTCCTCTCATTATCATGTCAATGTGAATTGTGTTGCACTCGTAGCTTTTGGTCCAAACTCTCAGCCATCTTCTCTGAGCGCTAGGCAGGGCAGCCAGTGCTCAACTACTGTGTAATGGCTTTTTTCCCGAAATAACAGAAAAATTATCCATTAAGAACTGATGGCGAAGCATCGCAGCTAGAGGTTTAGGTTAGTGTGGGTATATCCTATATGGCTACTTCTCCAGTCTTTGTAGTACAACTGAACTAGTAAGGATCAGATTTGTATCTTGTTAACTGCTATCTTTTCGTATCTATTCTACAATGTCTGCCATCAAGAAGAGATTGAGATATTAATCAGAGGGATCATATTGATTCTCAGCAAGAAGAGATGCATTGACTTATAAAACGCGGCGGCACCTAAGCTCAGGCATGTGGTAGAAGTGATTAGCCACAATCATGAATTACAATCAGCTCTCTTTTTCATCGAAGAAGATCGGTTGGTTGATTTTGTCCATACAAGGAAAGTGGTGGAGGAATTTGGTCCAAAATTTTTGTCTAATCAAGCGCCAGGCACATGGATTCTCGTCGCCAAAATTTGGCTTGATCTTGCTAATTATTATAGTATTTAGCTATGAATATTTTGTTTACCTTCTTTGATCTAAAAATAATAACCTTCTTTAATCGAAGCTTGTTGGCAGACTTTTAACAAATAGTGCAAAAAGAAAAATCATAAAAGTACTCTGAAGATATCAATGTGAAAGCATTAAACAAAAGATACAATCTGCAAAAAATGCAAGTACAACTGAAGAATAATGAATCCAGTAAAAAAAAAACAGAAGAATAATGCCAAAAAGGCACAACGGGAGAATGCAAATTACCACATATAAAGGTGGCCGAAATAGCACCACACATTTTTATGGGTAATTAAATAGCAACACATATTGAACTTCATTTTTTTTCCCTTCCGGTGCACATGGAAAACATAGCAAGCTTACTCAGAAGACACATGCCATTCGATTCTAGTACAATTTCCATGACTAGGAGAACTCTCGCCCAACATTTTTTACTTGAAAATCTAACTAACAATTTCAATCATACAAAAAAAAGTTGGAAAACAAAGAAAAAAACTATTCACTGGGTTGAATAAATAAATAACAGACAATTACAAAAAAAAATATATAGATGAAGACAACTTGGATTTTTGTCTAGAATGAGCTGCCAGCCTAGCCTCAAATGGAAAACTGCGAGCTTCCATATCAACCACTCACACAACTCTCCCAAGTACCATAACAAGAGCTAAAGCTACCACCTCCACTTTGTTGAGCATATTCAGCAATAACCTGGCGTGCACAGGCATCCCAGGTCCTCGCTATCTCCCCTAACGACATAGGGTGTGATAATCCTCTGAGAGATATGCTGAATTTTGATTTCGCCTTTGCCGACAGATCTTCCATCTCTTTACTGATGTTTGATGAATGAAAGGTATGTCATAAAAGAAAAACTGACAAATATGGAATATTTATAGAAATATGAAAAGTTCATTTTCACCTTGGTTCGACCGGGAGCTTGTCTAGTAATACGGGGGAGCAATTTGGATAATTTGTAGGAACAAGCAATCTCAAGGGCATAATAGGAGACTACATAAGACCCAAGATAAAATCAACTAACATCGTCAGCTGTGGCAAACAAGAGAGACCTGTGAAATGTATGCAAAAGCGATTACATGCCTAATGCTCACCATTTGTGCAGCAACAAACTGCGACCTCAAACTTGGGCTGATTGCGACAGCAGTATATGAACATTTGACAATGGTTCCTTCACCTTCCGCAGAACCTACTACAGAATCAATATTTTCATCACAGACCTCAACAACAGTATCAATGAGCCGCTGGTTTATCTCTTTTATCTCTTCAATTAGAGAATGATTGGCCTGTGCCCAAGTTTTTTAAAAAAAAAGAAGAGTTAGTTTCCTCATATATCATTGAGTCTGGCAAATGAGGATAATTTATAAGTCAGAGAAGCCCCGTGTAATACATAAAACAACAAAAAGGCCATAATGTTGTGATTGCTGACAAAATTATTAAGTCATTCACCTTCACAAAGGTTAGAAAATTTATTCGCTTTCTTAGTTATGAACCATCCCTATTACTTGAATGGCTGTTACTTCAGTAATTTCTGTGTGTTGACCTGTCATAGTGGCTGACAACCCACTTTGGCAATCAAAGAAAACTTTCTTATACGGAGCATTACTTATCTTCAAAATTTTTTGGTTCTTCCCTGGTTTATACATTCATGCATCAAGAACATGTTTCTTATGTCTGGGTTCAATTTGCTGACGGTTTTCATTGGCAATGTGGTTATAATTGGTAGGAAGTTGGCACAGGGATCCTAAATGGCAAGACCTTGATATTTGGAATGGAGGTTTGCGATCAATTCTGAGGCATTCTATTAAGAAGTCGAGTCCTTTTTATTTGATATTCCCTTATTAGATTCTCTTTTCTGTTCTGAAGAATCAAGCAGTTGGAAGGACTACCTTGTTCTAGTAGGGAAAAAAATTATTTCATCACTTGCACCTACTATTTTGTATACACATTGCTTTTACAAGCTGTCCCTCAATAGCACAGGGTCGTGAGGTGGCATCTATTGCTATTTTCCCTTTAACTTTAAAGACCTGAACAATCCTGGATACCTGGTATCTGGTTGTCTATGACGCAATGTTTCTTCTAGGAAGAATTGCATAGGTATCGGAATGGCGTTTATTATATCAGAATCAGATTCTGATAAGAAGCTAAAATGTACATGATTGGGCAAGATCTAAAAGTTGGGCCTGTTCAGATATTTTTGTTAAAAGTTCTAACCGCATCGATCAATCAGAGGCGGTTCAGACTTAACAAAAGGTCCAAGAGCTTTTTAAAAGCAGCTTATGCTGACTCTATTGAAATTCTTTCTTTTAAGTTTGGTTGCAAAAATGTTAAGCAATTAATGTAGCCTCAATGGTATAAATTAATCTCATAGGATTTGAAAACCTCTAGATTATTGGAGAGTTTCATAAACCAGTGCATACGATAAAGGAACCAATGTCAACAGATAAGAAGCCTAGTGGAAACCTACATGCAAAATTACGATCCTAAATAACTCTATTGATAAGTATGGCTTGCATCTTGTCAAAGTTTATTGGTGATTAAAGAATATAAATTATTTGCTCCTTGCACAACTTTCTCATTATAAGTAAAACTAGAATGAGAATGACATATATGTTTCAGTATCTAGTGTAGAGCGAATTTATGTATACATCATCATCATCATCATATGACTTATCCCAGCTATCTGGGGTCGGTGGCATGGATGATATACCACTTTTGACTCTTATCAGAATCAAAATGGTACAAAATTCAAGAAACATAGTGGCAAGTTTTTGTGCTGGATGCCCTTCCTGACACAACCATCATCTGAAGAGGGGACGATGATAAGAAGATTCAATAAATGCCATTCCCTTTTTTCACTGCCCTAATCCCTTGTGAAGTGACTAACAGTTTAGCCATTTTGAACTACTTTCTGTCGTGTGATAACCACTATAAGGGCAAAGATTCTTAAAAGCATCTAAATAAAAGCATCCTTCTCTTTCTCATTTTCAAAATCTCTTTATTCTCTTTTGCTATATTAAAAATCGATCCACCTTAAGGACACATAAATATTCATATCATGAAGCGGTAAATTGGAAAAAAAAATCACTATGTGCACCAATAGAACAAGAAACTAATAACGAGAGAAATAACATACCTCAACTTTATGTCTCTTAATTGTTGATGTTGCAGTGGACTCCAAATCGGAAGCCTCAAGACTACTCAACTGTCGGAAATTATCAATATTTACACTACCAGCTGAAGAAACAACATTCAAAGGCATAGCACTTGTGTCTCGCCTCATCTTCTTCGTAACAGTAGCAGCACTTCCATCAGGTGCCATGAAATTCCTAGCTTGCAGCCGACACTTCGTCATGGCAACCAGATCTTCACCTACAGCTGCCCTAGATCCATTACCAGGCGCTGACCCCGCAAATCTGTCCACCATACTTACAACAGAATGAATATCACTGACAGCCGATCTAAATGCTTCAGATGACATTGATTTCATCTGTGAAAGTATAGTTTAGAAGTCTCCATTAGTGAAATTCAACATTCAAAATGGAAAGAAAAGAATAACATAATTTTGACTAACCACTTTCAGCAAACGCTCTATTGGCCTCTCTGTTGCATTAGACTTTCCAATCACTGCTGCATTACCCTGGTTTCCATCAGCACCAGTATATTCAGCAAGTAAAGGAGAGGCTGACATCCCAGGAGTACCAATAGCAAGTGATTGCGCTTGTGTAAGTGTGGGTCCTATTTGTTGGGATCCCACGTTTCCAGCATTGGCAATTGATGAAATACCAGAAATCGGTTTTTCTGGATCCCCCGGTATTGGAGATGGGGCCATCAATGGTGTAGATGGGGAATGAACAAATGGGGAATTTGCAGATTGCATAGGCGTCCCAGTTTTTGAAAGAGTTGTGAGCAAATTCTGCTGATCGATTTGTGGAGATGAGTGCTGAGAGATCTGAGGTGACTGTGACTGAAGAAGTTGCGGAGATGAAATAGGGAAAGGGCCCCCTGTCTTCAGCGGCTGCTGATGGTATGGTGGCCGTTGTCCATGTTGTAGGTGCTGTGGAAACATTCCCGATTTAATGAGCCCTGCTCCTTGTCTCATCTTCAAGTCATTTACTTCGTTATTCATCTGATGGAGCTGAGGTATCTGCTGCTTTGATTGCGTTTGCTGATGCAACTGTTGCTGCTGAAGCTGCTGTTGTTGCAACATTAGATGTTGCTTCTGTTGTTGCTGAATTATCTGGGGGTGCATATGACGCTGCTGAAACTGTTGTTTTAGTTGTTGATTTTGCATCATTTGCTGCTGTTGTTGTTGCTGATGTTGCTTATGTTGTTCATGCTGCTGCTTTAAATGTTGCTGTTGTTGAAGCATGTTAGAATTTGATTGGAGGTTATTTATATTTGGCTGCAACAAATTCACTCCACCTTGTGACAATGTGTTCATGCCTGTCTGCTGAGCTCCATTCACACTATTCTGCTGCAAGGAGCCAATCACATTCTGCTGTGAAGAGGCCATTGCATTTCCATGAGCCTGGTCCAAATTTTGGGCAGGTTGCATTGAACTTAACATGCTCTGTTGTGCATGTGGAACCTCCATATTTGTTGATAAAGGCATAGACATGCCAGCTGACACTGAACTGTGCAAGCTTATGGGCTGCATCTGGCTCATGTGATTATCGTGTTGCTGCAGCTGAGTGATTTGAAGACCAGTCTGCTGTGACATGCTAGGGAGTGATGACCCACCAGACGGAGGAAGTGATTGCTGTCCTTGCTGAATTAAAGGGGTAGGTTTTTTTGTTCTATTGGAATTGAGGACGTTTATCATCTGCTTTTCGTATTCTGCAAGTTTTTCCTTCATATTTGGTTGAATGCTACTCTTGGGCAAGGTTAAAACATGAAGCATGCGTTCTAACATGGTCCTGAATATTTTGATTTTCTCCACTTGTTCTGATTGCTTTGGTCCCTGTGCAAGAACATCATGCTGTCCAAAAACATTACAAAATAATAAATAAAAATAAACCATGCTGTGCAACAACAAATTTTATAAACGTAAGAATGTCATCATGTGCATCCAATAGATGACAAACTGTTAATATAAGAAAAGTGCCAGTTATTACCTGCTGGTATCTCATAGAAATTTTCTGATAGAGTTCCTTTAGGTCCATGTAGTACATGTCCTTCATGGACTTTATCTGCAAAAATAGATTTTTTTTAAAAATCAAAACTGTACAAATACACTTAATTCATCTGCAAAGCCACATGCATTCAACGAGTTTACATCTATTTCATAACATTCAACAACGAAACATTCATTTAAAATAATCAAGGATTTCTTTGCAAAGAAAATGATAAGCCGGACAAAAGAGACAGTAAAAAAAGGCAAATCATTTCTAACTTGGATTCCGGACAGATGTTGGCAATCATATGTGCTACCACAATAAAGCATTCCAGAGAGCATCCAGGGCTCATTGGAACAATCCAACATTTTATCATACAATTCCCGCACTGTTACAGTGCTGCAAACCTCCTGGTCATTGTTTGTTCAAAACTTCAAGGTTGCGCTTATCCTATACCTTTTAAAGATTCCCATCTTATGAAAATTAAACCTTAGGCAAAAGGTTTTAAGTAGTTCCGGTAAGGGGTTAAATAAAATGTCTCTGAAGAGTCAGCATGAGGCACCAAGCTCCTGAAGCCTATGCCCCCTGCATTCCTTAGTGGAAAAGGCTAATGTATCACGCATGAAGCACACCTCACTCAAGTGATCAAGGCACCTAATGCCTGAAGCACACTTCAATCAAATGAGCAACAAGTGCTTTCTTTGTTTATTTTATTTCTGCTTCTTTCATTTTCTTTCTAATTGTTTGATTCATCTATTTATGCGTATTCAACACACACAGTACTATTTTAATTAGTTTAACAAAAATTTTTAGACATTGAAGTTTCATAAAAACAATCAAGTGTTCACCAGCTCATGACCTTGAGGTTATGCCTCACCTTCAAGCGAGTAAAATCTCTATAAGCTTGCCTCAAGTCTTTCAAAAACGCTTTAGCTATTCAGAATTTCATTCTCAAAAATATAGTTGCACAATCAGATTCTTTACTACAGTCCATGTTCTCCAACCTTCTCAAGAAAATCCATGCACAAAAGGTTTTCACTACCAACTCAGAAGCCTTCAAACGTCCACTTGTTAGTTGGTGGCTTGACATGCTTCAAGGGGACGTTTGAATACAGAAATGGCAAGAAGCAGAATTTAAATTCCTGTGAATTATTTCAGGAGAATGTGGGTAGAATGAGAATTGAGTTTGGATACAGAATTTAATTTTCCAGAATTGCAAAAAGTTTCCCTCCAGGCACTTCTTTGATTTTATGAATTAGGGGAAAACCTGAGGATTATCTGTCACTTCATGTGGAGTTTTCATTCTTCTCAATTTCTCCATCCAAACATAATTTTCTAGAAATCTTGAAGAAGTGACAGAGAATCAGGAGAATCAGGGACACAATTCTCTATCCAAGCATACCCTAGATAAAACTATTTGCAAGGCAAAAAAGGCACAGAAGCATGCAGAGAAAGCAGTATTAAACATCATTCTTTTCAACTCCACTGTCACTTCTTTTTTAATTTCTCTTCAATAAAACACTAATTTCCCAAACAAGACGTCAAGCACAGTGTCTAACCAATGTTACAGTGAGTTATAGAGAAATAAGATGAAGTTTTACCTTTTGATAAATCTCTTCTTGCCAATCAACAGAATTATGACCTGTCTGTGCAGTAGAATCCATGGAAGCTATAAAGAAGCAAATAAAAGTTAATCAGGATAACAATTTGCTTCCAAAACCAAACAAATGACACACTTCATGTGCAAAATCACTATCAGAGACTGATATTAAATGTTGATAGACCATATATAAGACTATCAAGGCATGACAGACTAGAAGCTCACTTGATGAGGCTTCTAGAAGTCCTCGCTGTGAGTGAAATAGATGCTGCTTCTGTTGCTCAATTGTACTCTGTGGCTGAAGTAAAGTATTTGATGGTTGCATCCTCTGCTGCATTTGTATTGAGTTTGGCTGCTGTTGCTGCAAAGTCATTTGTGACTGTAACTGAGCCGACTGTGACTGAAGCTGGGACATAAGTTGTTGTTGCTGTGTTAAAGATTGAGACTTCTGTTGGCCTTGGGATGGCAACATCGTTGAGGATGCTTGTTGATTGGATTGCTGTTGAGCTCCCACAACCTTGGCCTGTTGTATCATGTGCATCGAATTCTGATGCTGCTGGATGTTTGACATGTTACTTTGATGAGTCAGCTGCTGCTGTACACCAGACACATTATTTTGTACATTTAACTGTTGTTGCTGATTCAAGCTTGAGAAACTAGTCTGCTGACCCAGCATGGCTGGTTGCTGCGACTGCTGCAAGTTAGAAAGATTGTTTTGTGGACCTAGTAGTCTTTGTTGCTGCATATCTTGAACACCAGTTTGCGTTTGTCCAATCATTTGTTGGATACCACGGGCACTTGATTGCTGCCCCAATAATTGTTGTTGCTGTTGCTGTTGTTGTGAGGGTAACATCTGAATTGGTGTTTAATAAAGAAAATTGTCTGCTAAGAATTATATTACTCAACACATCTGTTTTCCTATCAAAAGAATATTTATATAGAAGAAACATAGCTCTGGACCTAGTTGTCAGGTTAATATGATCCTTATATTCAGTCAAGACTAACAAAAAAAAATGTTGATGCAGACCATTTCCAAAGCATATGTAATTAACGAGCTTTTTAGTTGAAAGTGACCTGACAATTATTCCAACTAACTTTTTTTTATCAGTCTTGAGAGAAAGATAACACTTTCATCGTTATCATCATTTGTGACCATTGCATACGAAATATTCCATATTCAGGGTGTGGGTGTAAAAGATATAAACCTGCTGGTGCACAGAAGATTGTTGTGACTGTTGTTGCTGCCTTAGAAGTGACTGTTGATGCTGGTGTTGAACTGCTGGAGCAGCCTGCTGATTCGGCTGCAAGCCAGATTGTTGGACCGTCTGAAGCATAGAGGGAGATGGCTGCTGCAGTGCCTGACTCGACGGCAGCCCTGAAGACATCTGCATAAGAGATTGTTGTGAACCCTGCAATTGATTAGGCTGCAAAAGTGACGACTGCTGCTGCTGCTGCATCTTCTGTTTCAGAAGCTGATTATGCAACTGTTGCTGTTGATACATGTTATACTGCTGTTGTGGATTCTGAGACTGCTGCTGCCTTCCTTGTAATTGTTGCCTCTGTGAATTGGAAAAGACATTTGGCTGAACTCCTTGTCCAACTAACGAATTACTATTAGAGTTTTGTGCAATTCCCCCTATATTTGAAGGTAAGTTGGGATTCTGGCCCGTAACATTAGACATTGCAGTCTGTGTTAAACCCGTAATAGATGGCATAGCAGATGCTAAGCTCCCAGAATTCTGTACAACAGCAGAAGCGATGTTGTTTTGAGGCAGAACCTGCTGATGTGCCTGAGATTGATTGACCATAGACATGGATAACTGCTGTTGACCTTGATTCCGCAATTGGGGCTGCATTGTGTTTGTCGCTGTAATAACCACAAATAAAAGGAAATGAGATTTGGATTGATTGGATATTTTTGCTAAATATGTTGTATCCAGCTGATATATCAATGACCTAACACCTAACAACAACATTCAATCTGGCTTACCATCATCTAACAAATATAAAAGTAAAGCCATGTTATTCTGACATCAGAGAGATAATACAAGAACTCAAGCACAGCCCTCTACGTAATTCACGAGTCTAGTTATAACTGCTGAGTAGAAAACAAAAGCCGAAAAATATGAAGGTAGAGAGGAAGCCAGACACTGACTCAACTAACTTCAAGCCAAATAATCATCATCATCATCATACGCCTTATCCCAGCTATCTGGGGTCGGCGGCATGGATTATATACCGCATTTGACTCTTATCGGAATCAAAATGGTACAAAATCCATACAAAGTAACATAGTGGCAAGTTTTTACGCCGGATGCCCTTCCTGACGCAACCCTCCGAAGAGGGGACAATGATAAGAAGATTCAGCATCATCATATTCATCATACACCTTTCCAAACATGTGGATTGGCTTCATGACATGATGGTTGCACATGAAATATTAATATAGCCACCTTCCATCACAAAGCTGGTAACAATGAAAACCAGTCTGCTTTTACATGGGAGCATGGCTTTTAACTTCAAGCCAAATCTTGGTTCAAAATAAAGTTCATAATATTGCATATATAAAATGCCGTAGCATACAAGAAAACATTTTAGTTTATATCAAATTAGGCACTTTATCCACAAAATCATACATTTAAAATGGTATAAAGGACACACTCGCCCACATAATTGTTTTGTATTGAAATTTAACACGCGCAAAATTAATTGCTTTGTATTGAAATTCTCAATCAACAAATAAACATATAACTTATGCCACTCCCAGTACATTAGCGGGCGCCCAGTTTTCAATTTACTAATCTGAACTCTTAGCTTCTTCCAAGAAAAATAAGGATTACTTGAGACTTGCACTTCTTGGATTAAAGAAAAAATATCCCATGAAACCCTTGAATTATATTTCTAACAAAATGAAGATATAAGTAATGCCTATTTCTCTAATTTTTTTAGAAAAAAGGTATATGTTGAATGTTCGGTCTTAACAGATGAAAACACCATATATCTCTATTTCAGTTTCATTTTAAGACATGTCAAGTGCACCAACTTGATCATCAAACATTGAAAATGGAAGCAACAACTTTACCATTCACAGTTGACTGCTACTTGCATGGTGCACCACACTTACACAATGTCAACCAGCAACTGGTCAGGCTAATTTTTCTTGGTCAGTGGCTGGTCCAGGTTTTCAAATAATACTAAGATCTAAAGTTCTACAACTTTATTTGACTCCAAAAAACCATGAGTTGACACTAATAAAATGGGCATTATAGTATAATTACCTGGATCTGAGGGATTTTGATTCCCACCACCAGAGGAGTTAGCCACCCCAGCCTGAGATTTTGTCTCCATTGTAAGCATCTTAACTGATATTCTTCGTAGATAATCAGTCTGCAGTACATAATAATCAATTTATAGCATCACAACCAAGACTTAAAGAATTTCAAAGAACTAACATTTACCATTTTTTTATTTTTTCTCTAGAAAAATTTAACCAAAAAAAGATAAGCCAACAAACAGTAGCATTGCAACGTGGCTCCAGAATTTTGAGGTCTCTTTCTGTGGGGATAAAGTGGAAACTGCCATAATAATTGGTATATACATAGGCACAAGCTTAACATTTGACACTAAACTTAAATGATGGAGTATGACATCCAACGGAATTGGTTAAAAGTAGGCTGGCAAGCAAAATAAAAACTAGTATGTGGGTGATGCTAATGCGAGAAAATTGGCCTCCATTGGAGCTTTCTGTTTCTTTGAAGATGCTCAGAACAGGGGCACGTAATGACTGCAGTATTCTCTAAACAGAAACTGGGCATCAACACTAATTATGAACAATAGTAATTAACTGACTAATAGTTTTTGTTTAAGCAGTAGAAAAGAAGAAACTGAATCAAACTACATAACGGTAGTCTAACATAAATATCTGCTCGAATCAGCAAAGAAATAATTCACATACCTGGCTAGTCGCTGCAGTATAAATCTTTTCCTCAAACCTTACAGCAATCTTCTGTAGTTCACCTAATCCCTCGGGCCCAGAGATGGGCAAGTGTTTCTTCAAAGTGTCTAATCTATATAATAAAAAAAAACACGATTTAGAAATCATTGTTTATATTCTATAAGTGCAAAATGCTCACTTAATTTTATTCAGCATAAAGAAATACCTCAAAGCATTTGGTTACATCGTTTGAATGTATTGAATTCGAGATATGTGTAGTGGAAATGTGCCAAAACACATTACACGCACATGTCCATGTGCATATATACACATGCAAACATAGAAATTTACAAAAGTTTTGTCTTCTCATATAAGATACCAAATGCCATTCAACTATTTTATACTTTATTTTTTGCTAAAAAATGCCATTGAACTATGGCATAACAAACAAGGTGGTTTTTGCAGCTCGATGATTAGCTTCGACTAAATGTCATCAACACCATCAGAAAAGTTTGGAGACCACCGTTGTTATGTTGTGCAACTAATTATTACTCATCTCCCCAAAGGAAAGCTGTCCGTTAACCAATATGACAGCTTGGTTGCAAGGAAAACTTAGCAAGCTGAAGCAATCTGAACTACAAGGGGTATACACCTCGCTGGTGTGTGTCTCCGCCCATGACTTCTCTGGTTTGACACCTGTTGTGGGAGGAATTGGGGGATCCGCATCTGACCAACCCCTTGGTATGTTTCTTTAGTTGGTTGTACTATGTTTTGATTGTATGGGAAACACCCCTTCATGATATATTGTATAGCGGGCTCCTCATGTATAATCCTTATCCATAGTAGAAGTTAACAAATACAACTATGCATCCCCTTCAGGGGTCAGAGTTACCAAAAAAGAAAAAATTACTGTCTTTGTGATAAGGTACGCGTTTCACACGCATATAATCACTTTTTACCCGCGCCATTTTTAGTAGTATATGTCATTTTCACAGTAATAATTAGCAAATAAAATATATAGCCCCTTCGCACGTCGAAGTTACCAAAAAAGGAAAAACTACTCCTTGCCTGAATCGTTAATAAAACGCAAAATTAATACAAAAAGGGGTCCGAGTTACCAAAAAAGAAAAAAAAAACTACTCTCTCTGCAACAAAGTACGAGATTCATTCGCATATAATCACTTGTTTACCATGGCCTTTTTCTCCATATTAAACGTGTTTTTTAATAGTCCACGTCTTTTTCATAGTAATAATTAACAAATAAAACTATGTAGCCCCTTCGCGGGTCAAAGTTACCAAAAAAACTACACCTCTCCCAAATCGTAAATAAGAAGCAAAATTAATTAATACAAAAAAAGGCATCAGAGTTACCAAAAAACAACTACATAAAGTGCGCGTTTTATACGCATATAATCCATTTTTTTACCCTGGCCATTTTATGCGCCGTATTAAATGCATTTTTTAATAGTGCAGATTTTTTCCATTTCGTTCGTACTAAACGCATACTATACATATTATTCTGAATCTTTTTCCGCACTTGTCACGTTTTCTTACTTATTTTAGCTTCATATTTTACTTATTTTTTATAATTAATTTTTTATCAGTTCTCCGGAGTTTCACAAATTTTCCGTGTCTCCCGGCTCCCGGTCACTACACTTTCATAGTACCCCCAATCCATCCCTACAATTGTCGTACCTGTACTTTGTCACTTAGACCACTCCTCGCCAAAAACATAAATAAGAAATAATATTAAGACACAACCACACATACACAAAGTTAATCGTCCATCACCTCTTTTCATCTAATCAACTCATAAAATTCACCAATTAAAAAAAAAGTTTAAACCCCGAAAAGGTATCTTTTTATTGTTCTTGTCAAAATTAACATAAGATACCAATTTTTCTATCAAAACATACAAACAACATATCAGTGTTGAGGCAGAAACGATGCCAACAAAAATTAAAAAGCTCACATCTTGTTGACGATTCTCTGGCGAGAATCATGCGACAATTGAGTTCTCCAGTCGCCCGATTCCATGCCGGGGTTGGGGTTGGGCTCCCCCGCCTGGGCAGGCCTCCAGTTATTCCCATCCATCGCGTCCTCTCACCTTCAAAGCATAATTCCAAAATAATTCAACAAAAAACCACAAAACCAAATAGAAAACACTTCTTTTCCAAGAACAGGAGCTAGAGACCCGCACCGGATTCGGCCAGAAGCAGCTCGCCGGACGGGCTCGAGAACGCCGCCGGCGGCGACTTTTTCAGAGATTTCGCGACGGTTTGGAGCTTGGAGGAAGGCGGCCGCAGAGATGCCTTTGTCCACCGTATCTGTCTTAATCCAATTCTTAATTAGTTTTGATTAAGTGGAGAACAACGAAGGTTAAGGTCCCACTTGGATTTATACTCCTTTCTGATTTGTCTCGACGCGTAACCCAATAGAGATTTGACACCTGTCCTTCGATCAAATGGGCCCGCCAAGACGGGCCATCTCAACAGGTTTTAGGTGTGGCCCATTGGTTTTGATGTTCCCAAAATACTGTGTACATTTAAAAAATATATTATTTTTATTAAACCATGGACCCACAAAGAAGTCACGTGACCCCGATATTCCCTCCCATTTCGCTCTGTTGTCTTCTGCATTTTTTGTATCTGTTTTCTTCCACAGGCCATGGCTATGGCTCTGCAGCCTTTCCGTAGTAGTCCCTGCTTTTTGACTGCTCTTCTCTCCCATCTTAGAAATAGGCTCCTGCCTCCTCCAGCTTGGTAGAGCTGCAGAAAGCGAAGAGCTTGCTGCTCTTTTGCTTGCTTATCTCTTACACAAAAATGGCTAAAATGGTGGCTATGATGCTTTCGCTTGGATCTTACTGGTAAGCTTCCAATATCTTCTAGCACCCTCCATCTTACCATTTCTTCTCTTTTTTCTCTCCGGTGGAGAAGCTTTTTACACACTTATTTTCTCAACATAAGCTCCTTTCTCTATCTCTGCTATTAGAACAGAGCCAAAAAAGCTCAGTTTTTTGTTTTCTATTCTCAATTTTCAATCTTTCACTAAAACATGGTAATGCTTGTTTCTTCCTTTGATCTTTTCTTGTTTCACCAACTTGGCTTCATGAACTTCAATGTTTTGCAACTAAAACTTGCTCTTTTTCTGACAATATCATCATTAGCTTCATGTTTCTTCTCTTGTATTGCATATCTCTTCTTCTTTATTTCAGTTGCAGATCAAGAAGCATTCTAAATGCTACCCCTCCATGACACTCCTCTCCTCTACCCAACCTCTTCCCAAATAGCCATATCCGTCTCCGCCACAGACCTCCCCGCCGTCACCTCAGGTTTTTGGGGAGCCAAAACTGGGCTCCGAGCCCATGTCTTAGACCACTACCCATCAACCAACATCTCTGCCATTGTCATCGAAAACACCTTCTGCAACGGATTCCACAAAGTACCGCTGGTTTTATTTGTCGCTGAATTCCTCCGCCGCTCTCTTCGCCGATGGGCCCCCGAAATCAAAGTCGTCCCTGCTTTCGCCGTCGACTATTTCGCCTCACCGACTGCTTCGCCGCCAACTGCTTCATCGATAGGCCCGGCGGAATCAAAGTCGCCCTGCTCTAATCCAATTCACACTCACCTCCGGAGGCTCCTACGCTATAATCACATCATCGGCCCAGCTTTCGCAGGGTGATGCTTCTAGTCCCTGATATCCATAAAGGAGTAATATCGAAGATGGCATTGGAATTCTGCCGGGAGGGGCTCTGCTCGACGTAGGAAAGGGGTGGGAGGGATAGAGAAGAAGAGGAAAATAGGAATAGGAAGTCACGTGATTTGCCAAAATGTACACAGTATTTTGGAACGGAGGGAGTATATGATTTGCGCCCCACTTTTTAACGCTGGTTCTACAGATTGTTATGATATCGATGACCTAATAAAGAGTTCCTAACGTGTATAAATATATATTAACATTAAAATTACAAACCAATTGGTGTGATGGCTCAAGTAACCCCTCGTTCACAAAACAACAAAAAAAAGATTTATAATAAATACTCTCTCCATTCTAAAATACTATATATATTTAGAAATATTCATGGTTCCAAAATACTGTATACATTTTGCTTAATCACGTGTTTTCCTATTTCCAAAATTGGAGGAGACTTAGATGGATTGACTTGAACTTGGTTCGTGAATGAGAATGAGTTAGACGGAATATCAGGGAGAAGGAATCATACTTCGTTGTGGGCTTCATGGTCCAATAAAAATGAGAATTTTTTCAAATGTACACAATATTTTGAAACGGAGAGAGTAACATATACTCACTCCCTATTTGCAACTTATACAGAGGAAACCAAAGGAAGAAGCTGATAACTGTACATTGGTGTAGAACACCGTAATGGCGGGTATATGTTGCACAGTGAAAAAGTGGACCATGTGAAAGCCCACTTGGACACTTCCTTACTCCCAACAGATACCCGCGATGCCACCATTGTAGGCCTACACCAGTGTAGCAATATTATTTTCCAATGAAGAAAGAGGTGAACAAATAGTTGGGCTAGGTCGATGAGAGTTGAGACTTGAGCAGATCTCAAGTAATCACAAATGTTCCCACCAGTTCGATTCTCAACCACTTCCTTAATTAGGCTGGACGTGTCTTAAAGCAACTACCAGTATCATTAACCTGAGTCTTATCACATCCGTTTCATGAGATGAAGAGGGAATGAAGAAATGCTAAGAAAAAGTTATACTGATTGGAGAATATATTTGTACCAGAGGAAAGAAGAATGAAGAATATATTACTTGTTACACACCTGCCAACCATGGAAATGAAAAAGCTTAATCAAATGAAAGTGGAAGTATAAAGCGCCTTTTTTTTATTGAAGGAGCATTTCATTCAAAAGCAAAGTTGTAATACAGATTACAACTATATCACATATAAGATCTATCATGCTCCAAAGTCAGGTCAAGGAAGGAAGGAGCTCCATCCCGCCAAATCGTTGGAGTAGAGAGGAATTTCGCATGCCTAACAAGCCCATGCGCTACCCCATTAGCCTCCCTCCTGAGTCCTGACATAGCAAAATGACACTGACTCCATAACTCTGATCTGGTCTAGGGCTCTCATAATTACAGAACTCATCAAGGGATGAGAGGTTTTTCCACTAGCCATAATATCAATCGCCCCCCTACAGTCCCCTTCAAGCAAAAATCCTCCTCAACTGCAATTTGTTCGCCCATTCAACTGCCTTGACTGCTGCTAAAATTTCAATCTCCTCTGCTTCCAACAGACCAAGGACCGAAACACTCCAGCTAGCAAGGACCTTCCCTGAATTGTCACGGGCACAACTCCCTACTCCAGATTTATTGTCCTCTGCAAATAATGCACTGTCAAAGTTAATTTTAATATAAGACTGCAGCCTATTTCCAACACACCTCTGAATTGCCCGGTTTAGGCTCTACCATTAACTGTTCAGTGGTAATGCAAACATATAAGGTAGCACAATTAGCATACAAGAAGTTACAAAATTTTTATCACTCCAGCCAATCGTTCTTCAAAGCCCACCAAATTTGCATCATTTGGCAAAAGTATCTTTTGGTAAGCCTTTTTCATGCTTCTGACCTGGTGATCACACGCATAAAAAACATTCAGCACCATATAGAAAGCATGAGAATATAGAATCAGCATCATCATATTGATCCTTGCAATCTTATGCATGTCAGTTACTTAGATGATGCCTTGTTTAAGTTTGCCACTATGTTTCTTTGTATAGATTTTGTACCATTTTTTATTCTGATAAGAGTCAAACGCGGTATATAATCCATGCCGCCAACCCCAGATAGCTGGGATAAGGCGTATGATGATGATGATGACGATGATGCCTTGTTTAAGTTTAACACTTATTAAGTCGTGAACCTTTTCTCTCAATGACTAATACAGATCACTGTGGAATGTTTTCTTAAAGTGACTAAACTAGACCTCTATGCTAGAGAATCATCGGTGTCGGAGACACTCCAAATTCAGGCCACGAAGCTCAGCTCTATACCCAGCAACCATCATATACTTCGGAACATCTTGTGCAATCTACCTGATCATATAGGAATTTTAAAAAAAAAAGGAATCCAGGAAAGGTTACAACATTTTGATTAAATGACTCAAGAAATCATATATCAAGAAGGGGAAAGCCAGGTACAGGCACATACCACAGAACCACCACCGACAAATGCAAATGAGCCAATATGACAAAATTGATGGCAACAATTGCACCCGCAGTATGGGCAAAATCCTACATCCAAAACAGCTTCACAACTTTAGACATGAAGACTTGTCCTATCTAGTTAGCCAAAAATTAATGATTAAAAATGCTTACTTCTACAACAACATGACCCGCTAAAAGAGTATTATGCACAAAAATGTTGTGATTGCCTACTTTGCAGTCATGAGCTATATGACAAGACCCCATTATCAGGTTGTTGCTACCTACAACCTATAGATTGAAAACTAGTCAGAATTTAAACAATGTACTAGTAAATGAACACATCAAAAACAAAGTATTTGAAGTGCTTTCTTACTGTCTTGGCAGTTGATTTAGATGACCGTGAATAGAAACATGCTCCCTAATATCATTGTTATCACCAATTTCAAAGGAAGCACTCATATCCTACCTTAAGAAAGAATGTCAAAAGTTGTGAAAGTAGGCATTGATAGTAGACAATATGCAATTCATGGCAACAGCGAATCAAGTGCAACGTTTTTAAGAATTTTAATACTTCCATTCAAAATTGAAATGGTAAAGAGGGTCTAAAATGCACCATCTAAGAACAAAGGAATGCTTGCTGAACCCATTCCTTTATGGAAAAAAAATAGACTATTAATCATGCAAGAATAACAATTGCACATTTGGCTACAGAGTTCTGGGTTATACTGAGATTGTGGACCTTGTATGTCAGATCTTGGCATTGCACCCCAACAAAAGCATGATGCCCAATAATGTTATTGTTTCCAATAAATGTTTGGTCAGGAAGCTCAGAACCCACAATAGCACCACTGACCTGACAAAGTTCGACAAATATGAAAATTATTTCTTGGTAAAGAAAAATAATGCTAATTATGCTGCTAGTGCAGAAAACCAAGTTTTTGGACAACTAGGAAAGAAAAGAGATCAAGTTGCAAGAAACGAAATATTCCACGTGCGTCATGAAGCATGAGAGAGAGAGAGAGAGAACTCACGTCAGTAAGATACAATTCTCTCCCAATTCTGTATCACCAAAAATATGACTACCAGGATGCAATTGACAAGCATTCCCAAGTTTTGCTTCTTCTCCAATTGTACGCAGAGGACCAACAGAAACACTGACAAATGAAAAAAAAATTTCCAACATAAATTCATTCTCTATCATGAATGGACGAATGCAAACACAAAACGGTTATTAATCATAATCTAAGGTGTCCTCGTACCAATGGCTAACAGAACTATAATCCTTAAACCATGGCCATGAATAACTTATACTGATACCATCATATCATCATCATCATCATCTTATAAATCTCACAAATCAAACAGCTACTAAATGTAAGGTCAAATGCTCGGCAGCAGCACCACCATAGTTAAACACACTGTTCATTTTTCTCTATTTCACCTTTGAGGTAGTAAAAATGTTTGATCCATATTAATAGCTCTCCCTCCATCCATTATTAATAGCTCCATTTGGTAAAAATGGTTGATCCATATTAATAGCTCCCATCGGGCTCACTTTATGTGGCTGGGTACTTAAAAAGGCATTACAGCCCACTTGAAATGTACCATTCAATGAGAATCCCATTTATCTCAAATAGAGCCATTAATATGGGCTGGAGGTAGTATAAACAACAAGGTTGAAACTGTTGGTTTATAAAGTAAAGGAATAAGATACCAGTTTCAAGGAGATCCTGCATTAAAGTCTCACTGAAGGCATCTATACCCCATTATGTTACACATGCCGCGCTTGGTGGACACATGCAATGCTATAAATAAGATTTCCAATTCTTACCATCTCTAGATTTTGGGAAACTTGGAAACCCAACAAACAAACCAAAAACAGTATCTTCACCAAATTTCTGCTTTCATCAACAATAAACACACACAAACGAGACATAATACTTCACGGAAACAGCAATGTTGACAGGAATGGATACCTGGCCAAGGATAGCAGTGGGATAAACAACTGCTGTTGGGTGAACAAAGCTCAGATTTCGCCCCACAGGAAGCATCTACGACATAAAAGTGCAAAAAACAGAGAAAAAAAAACCCACAGAAACTTCGATAAGATTTCAAAAGAAAAGATACCCAGATGGGCAATTGTGCAGAACTTACAGCTGAGAGGACTGAGGCGCGAAATCGTCCGTACTGCTCTGGGCAACATGGCACCAGACGATTTGAATCCAAGAAGACCAGAGAGCAGTGAAACAAGAGGAGTTTAACGACAGGTGCGTTCGTGGTGGTCGACGAAATGCCTGAATGAGTGATTAGAATCTAAGGAATTCCGTATATGATATCGGACAAAATATCGAAGATATTTCGGAGATATATCGAAGATATATCGAAGATATTTATAAAAAATTATCAGTGGTCAAAAACTAGTTTTAACTTTATATTTTCACAATCTAATTTTTAAAATAAATTATACTAATTTAAACAAAATATAAATTTTAAAATATGTATATTAGGATGGGAAACAAATGGGAAAGTTAATCTTTCTTCCCGAATTTTTTTTTCAAAAATATTTTTGTTAAAAAAATTGCGATAACCAATATATCGGCAATATATTCTAAAAAACCCTGAAAATCGATATTTAGCTGTATCGATTTATCGGGTGAGACCCGATATCGATATATCGCCGATATGGAATTCCTTGAATAGAATAGACTAATTTTTCGGCTTCTTTGAAAGCTTTGGACTTGGATGGACTATGGGCCACGCAGCCAAGGGTCCAGATCCAAAAGAGCTTAGTAACCACCTGTGTTAAATTTTATCAACCCGCCTAATTAGTAATTAGTGTTGGAGAGAGAGAGATTTCATGTGTGAAGGCCATGGCATATCCGCATCACCGACCATGATACATGTCGCATGCAGCCCGTCAGATACAATATTGCATTCCAATAAGAAAAATATTTTCCTCACTAAACTTCTTCAGTGGGACAAAGCACCAACGGCTATGTGAAGGTGGGACCCTAAAAATTTAGATAAAGTTATAATTTTTTCCTTTATTCAGCCATTTTTTTCCTTTATCTTGATGATGTGACAAGGCCTCCTTGACGGTGATGCGATGCTGGTAATAAAAATTGGTGAGGTTAGACGAACTCCTACAATATGAAGATACCCACCCTAAACACCAGTGTTGCCAATGTGTATAACATGCCCATGTGTTTTTGTTATAGAATTTACCAATTATATTAAGATGTAATTGAATAGAGCCATGATGACCACCGGTTCGACTTTCAACTACTTATAAATTGCTATCTATCTGCTTAAGGGCATAAAAGATTTTTGAAGGAATATAAAGACTTTCTACTAAAAAAATATTTAAAAATATTTTTTTTACAATTTTTTTTTGTTCATACATTTTCGTACACAAATGTTTTTAAGATAAAAAAGAATATTAATGCCCCTTTAATAAGTCATTTTCCTATATACTAGAACCCTCTCATCCTGAAGAAGTTTCTAGTAAAAAAAATTTTGGCAGTGAAAAAACCTTTTTGAAATCATTCTCATCCACGTGTTGTAAGACATTTCCGTCATTTCACGTAGTAAAAATAATAACAACTTTTTTATCTTTAAAAATAGAAAGAAAAGGCAATCAAACATAAAAACCCTTTTATTTGTTTTTTGCAAAAATAAGAAATTAACATTCCTTTCATTTTTAAAGGTGCACCTAAACAGCCCCTTAAAGTGGGGTTTTCTTAAAGCAAATGCATTTATATAGACCCCCGCCCACAATAGGTTCCGGAAAGGTGTGGCGAAGGGATCTCCAGCCAAGGTTGAAAAAAGAAACTTGCTAATTGAACTTTCTAATCTCACATATATGAGCAGTCCCTGATACGAAAAATCCATATATTACAGATACAATGAAAGATAGCTAACTAAAAATTTACACCATTCAAGCGACCTAGCCTATATAACTGAGAGAATGATTCACCGATTGTGACTTCTGAGAACTAACAGTCGCTAATAAATTGTCACAGATGTGAAGCTCAACCATTGTCACAATCAAATTTGGGCAAAGAAGAAAAGCGGCAAGTTTTCTTCAGAAGTTGCACTCGGATGGTCCACTAAGAAAGTCACTACCAGTGCTCCAGTGAATCTGCGAAAGATTTTCAGAATCATGATGAAACTGATCTTCACAAAGGTATTCTAAACAAATGTTACAGAAGCCATCCACAAAAAATCGGAGCTCTTAGCATCTGATAGAACAGTTAGCAAGCCATATATAACAAGCAACATTCAATGCTATCACCGAAGAGACATCGGCATGTTTAGCCTAAAACACAGGTATTGGCGATGAGACCTTCCAATTTCCAGAGCAATGGATTTAGCAACAACATTTCATTCGATATAGACAGGCTCCTTTCTAAACAAAATTCAGCCTTCCATTTCCAAATTTTTCTAAACAAATATTAGTATTCGCCTGACTTTTACATGCAATATGCTAGGATGTCTTACCATGCAGTCATGAAGGATAAAAATGACACTTGTTGGAAAAAATGAACAGGAAGTGTTAAATAAAAATAAACTATACATGCAGTGATTGATAATTTCTAAACACTGATCTAGAATGCCACAATCCTCTTTCATGCATGACAGGCGCTGGAAATTAATAGCATTGGCAGAGTGACCAAGTTTGAACTACAAACCTCATCACAAAAGGAAGAGCATCATGCCTTGACTAAACTCCATGCGAAAGAGAAAGTCATATATGAGGCTATGAACAAAGTCGTAAACATAATTCATCAACATATTCTCATATTCTTCAAATTCAATACAAATTGTTTTGAGTATTTATAAAGGAACAAAGTTTATCCTAGAGCGGATACAGAAATTGCATGTTGAATTCGTCTTCGTGCATTGGAATCAGCTAGAATTAGCTAGTCTGAGCAAAAATAGCTAGATTTACAGCTATGAGGATAGAAAGAAATTCATCAATTGAATAGTGCATGAAATTTACAGCTAAATTCATTTCACACATATTGATTACCACCTTAATGTTTCAGCTTCATTCCATTAAAAAGTTCATGGTTTAAGCACCCAGAATGCTTGATATGTGCACATATCAAGTTATTTTAATATAGAAATAGCTGTTATTCCTCACAATGCTTGAGATAATAGCCAGAACTCAAAAGAAGATGCAGCATATGCAGTTTTGAGGTCGCATTGTAATTTTAAGCTTAAAATATTTTGTGCATACTTGAAGCCACCTTCACGACGCTAACGGTTTTATTATAGCATAAGCAAGTAAACCAGGCATGGAAACCTTTTATCTCATCGCCAGGAACATAGTTGTAATTTCACTTCATCCAGCAAAGATTAGTTTATTTCCCTTGTTTTGGTAACTACCATTTGATTGGGATTTGAGCAGGAAAATTCAGCATTTTTGATTGGGATATTATCTCATCACCTTATGTTATTCCATGTTGAGTAGGAACTAATTAGTCATAGGAGATCTAGATTAATTAAAACTATGATTGTTGTATGAAATAGAGCCTCCACCAGGAAAAAGACAGTTTTCCTTGAGTTATAAAAGGTCAGAATTTCCTCTCTAGTCTCTCTCAAATGTATTTTCTCCTAATATTCAATCACTATTTCTGCAATTGCTCCCCATGGAACAGTACCATATCAGTACGATTCATATCACCAAGTGGTGCAGCCTATTCACAACCCATTCTCTGGCGTTACCCCTTGACACCAGGGCTCGTTCCAACTCAGAGGCCTCACGCTATCAGTTATGCTGGAGCCAAGTGAACTAGTACAGAACATTTCAAGCTAGAGAATTCAATGGAATTAACAGTGCAACCAGTTTAAGATAATCTCGAAAGGAAGGGCTCTCCTTCACAGCACTCTAGCACGTAAACTTATGCCAACAGTGATCATCCATCAAACCATTTAGCAATTGAATTAAGCATAAAATGTCACTGCAGGATTCTGCATTTTCAATAGACAATAATTTGGCAACTGAATTAAGAACAAAATATTATAGCAAAATTCAGCACGTTTTAGAGATAGTAAAAAGCAACAGAATAATATAACATAGTCGCAAACCTTAAAGCCTCAGACTCTAAGCAATTGTGTCTTGTTTCCGAAGGCAATGGCGATCCAATCCGGCTGCGCCGCAGACCACTGCAGCTGATTGATCTCAGAACCCGCCGAGTATGCTAGAATAGGGTCAATCCCTCCAGGCTCCGCAGCCGTGGGCAGGTCCCAAATCAGTGCCTGCGAGTCATCCCCACCGGAACAAATGTGGCGGCAGCTCTGAGGGGCCCAAGCGATGGCATTGACACTCGCGCGGTGGCGCTGCAGCTCCGCCACCGGCGTCGTGGGCGACCGGATATCCAAGATCACAACTTTATTGCTGTCCATCAATATGGTCGCCATGTACCTCAAGTCCTGCTTGTTCCAGGCCAATCTTAGCAACGGGGTGTCCGGTTGGGGGCTCTCGTAGATGATAGTAGAGTGCTCCTTGTCCCTCAAATCGAATATCCGCACCGACCCGTCTGCGGAAACAGACGCAAATACGCCGGCCTCACCCCAGGCGATGTCGAACACCTCCTTATCATGTGCAATAAGCTGCGTCTCAACTTGGCCGCGCTCGATATCCCAAATGGTGCAAGTAGTATCGACGGAGGCGGTGCCGATACGCCTTGGCTCGGCCTCGTTCCAATCGAACGACGTGAGCGGCGCGCAGAACTCAGACGTCTTGCTATTATTAAGGACGGCGCGGGGCTCGACCGCGGGGGCAGCGGAGGAAGAGGAGGAGGAGGAGGGGTTGAGGTCCCAGAGGCGGAGGAAGTCGCCGGAGGAGGCAAGAAGGTCGGGGGAGGAGGAGGGGTGGAACATGAGCTTGGTGGGCGGGTAGGGATGCTCGAAGGAGAGGGAAGGGATGGGGCGGAAGGCGAGGCCGTCTTCATCAAAGGACAGGATGTCGACGCGGTTGGCATATTCTTCGAGGAAGCTTCCGACGGCGAGGCGGTGGCCGGAGGAGGTAGAGGAGGAGAGGGACATGGCGAAGATGGGGAAGGGGGACTCGTGGGTGAAGATGTTGGTGGGCGTTTGTGGCTTCGGGTGCGAGTCCAGAGTCGACTGCTCCATATCGACGACGACGAGGAGAGACGATACCAGAGGGATGGATAGAGATCAGAGCAGCGTGAGGCTGATGGTTGGCATATAAGGGGAAGGGTTGGTGAGGATGGAAGGGAGGAAGGAAGGTGGCGATGGAAGATGAGATGGGAACTGGGAAGACTTGTCGCTGGGATGTCAGCGAGTTCAGCGCACGCGGTCAAGTGTGTACTTTGGAGGGTTGTGTTCACATGAAAAGACAAAGGAAAAGGAACGGGGAAGGAAGGTTGTAGGGTGTTTTTAGTGAAGTTGGGCCTGTTACTTTGTTAGGGCTAGTGGGATGGGTGATGAGTGATGAAGGTGATTGGGCCAATGGGAGTAGATTAGGCCCAAGGATCTACACATTGTATTGTTTTTTTGGATACACCTGCACAATCATCTATCTAAAACAAAGGCAACTGATCTTCCAATATAGGGCTGGCTGGCAACGGTACAGTACAGTTATACCATTACTATTATCGTTTATTAAATCTTTATTCATAATTGTTCCACCATTAGCCAGTTAACCGTTACCACATCTATCTATTTCTTAAAACTAGGAGTGTTCACGGATGTCCATGTCTGTTGGTCCTCCGTATTGACCACAGACCGGACACGAACAGGAGCTTTTTGTCCGTTCTAGTGGGGTGCTACGAACAAGACAAGATATTGTCTGTGTCCGCGGATGTCCATGTCTTTGTTTATTGTCCAAGTGTACACGGACAACCACAGATAAATTTTCTAACAGATAACTACGTACACGGACAGACTGGATTACGGACGGACGGTTATCCATTCCGTGAACACCCCTACTTAAAAGTGCATTATTTATCTTTTAAACGCAAATAAACTTGAAAATTAAATAAATAATAAATAATTTACCACTAAGGGTGTAATAAAATTAAGTTGAATCTAAATAAATAAAAAATTTAACTAGATAACTCTTTGCATATAAATCTTACCTAGATTATGATTATGATTATAAATCTTACCTAGACCAAAACAATCTTTCAATTAAAAGAGTTTCCTTAACGGTGAATTTTGTGCATCTAAATTCAAAGCACCCTAACTATTAGTAAGATTAAGCGTCATATACATCTAAATTTTAAGAGTTACTTTGACTTCACAATCCAAAATCTAAGTGCTATAAGTGTCAAAAAAATAAGCTAATGAACTATACCAAATGGTAAACAATACTAAATGGATATGGAAGAGATTCTTATTACCGGTCAAATTTGAAAACGGTTGGATAAAAATGATCTATTTATTTTTCTTAGCGGTATGGCACGGTTGGTAGAGCGGGTACCAGTGCCAGCCCTATTCATAGATGTACTAATGGTTGGTGAATGCTGAAGTACACGGCCGGCATGGTGTGCAACGGACACTAAAAGTTTTCTCGATTACTCCCTCTATCCAACGAAGCTCATCTGCACTAGAATATTGGGTGAAATGTATTGGGCTCTAAGGACCACATGAGAAAATAGAGTTTCTCTCCTCCCCGTGTTTTTGGTCTTGAGAGAGTAAACCCAACCAGTTGATGTTGCACCATTTGTAACACTTGTGAAAGAACTAATATATGATGTTTCATCTCCATATCAGAAGTCTATTGTTATGAACTTAGGAAAACTAAGTTAACTAGTTTATAACTGATGGAGTGCTATGACGACTTGTCGGTAAAAATTGAATGAAGGTAGACAACAGGCATGGAAGAAATGGCTGGATGTAATCAACATCCGCATATCCTGAGTGAATGTTTAATCAACTGTCTGGTGTAGAAGTAATTAATCCTGGTAATTAATGGGATGGCTTTCGAAGGCTACTCTGGTGAAGCTTCACCAGCTCATCACGACTTGGGTTCTGTGTGTTTTGAGCAATGTTGAACAATGTGTGAAGATATGAAATGCCCGTAGTGTGTGCAGATTTGGTAATTAACGGTCTGATCACATGGGGCCCATCGAATCTGAGGGTCACTAGTTATAAGCATGAATTTTTAAATATGTTATTTTCCTCTTTTTTTAAGAAAAAATAAAATGAGAAAGACCGTGTTTTAGAGAAAGTGTTATGCATGATGGCAGCCGTCAGATCGCGTTGGCATGCTTAAACTTCAAATTGAAGATAATCATAAGAAGAGTCTTTGCTTATTGGAAAATGGATTCGTTGTAAATTGTAATCAAATTGTTTCCTTGAAACGAGATGAACCAATGCATACAACCATGAGAGAGATAGAGAGATCAATTGCGACAAATAGCACGCACCACAGTCCAGGAGTAGCTTTCGTCGCCGAATAGTTGGAGAAAAACCTCACTGTGAAGTTGATGAATGGTACACATACACAAAGTCAACATTTTTAACGAATAAAAACCAAACACTCCTACGCCATTCCTTCTGTTTGGACATGGCCTCATCAGATCATACGCAGGTTTTAAGTCTTTGTCGCTCATTTGAGATGTCAGATGTTTCTTCTCTTCCACATAAAACTTAGCCTTGGATGACCTTTTGATGCAGAAGGGTTCGTCAAGTTCATGCACTTGCGCAGTTTTTTCTTTTCCACAAACGCCCGTCTTTCCTCTTCCACTTGTTCTCCTGCCTTCGTCCCTGCATGCCTCGACAAAATAGGATGTGTGCTAGTTTTAACTTTTAAGCAAATGATTTCTTTCTGGGACATTGATGAAAAGGGACCTGTTGACAAAGTCTCATCGGCGTTCTCGAGTTAGTGCAGTCTTTCAGTCACTTCAGAGTACGTATTCAAACAGACAAAACACAGTTTGTCCCTTCCTTACCTAGATTAGATTGGATATACATCTCACACCCTTAGAATCAGAAACGATATAAGTATTGATTAGTTACAAAACTACGTACAAATAGTTGCTGACAAGTTCAATTATAGTCTGAACGTGGTTTAATGTCAGAATATATGATGTAGCTACCCAAGTTGTCAACCTGTGATCTTCTATTGCATCGTATCAATCGGTTTTTAACAATATCATGATAAAGGATAAGTAAGTTTTCTGTTGCTGATAGCCACTCACTCCCATAATCTGGATGAAAAAAGCAAATGATCTTGCCCTTGTCCAACGCATCCGAAGAATTCGGAGGATGTAGGGAGCTTTGCTACGTAGCTGGACACACATACACATAGTATTGAGAGTTGACAGATAACGCTAGGATTCTACGGAGATTTGATTTTTGCGGGATTCTATGGTTCTCTTCAGATTTAGATTCTTTACATACATATCTTATCAAATATTCTGTTTTCCATACTTATCGCGATCCTTTTGAATCGTCTCTTGTAAACACATGTATATTTACTCTACAATCAATGAAATTAACTGGATATTTTCAACCCAAAATTAACACAGAGAGAGAGAGAGAGAGAGAGAGAGAGAGAGAGAGAGAGAGAGAGAGCATATTTTAGACTCCACTCACTCCACAATCTTTACACCAAGAAGCAGTTAACTTATGAAGTCCTAGATAACGCAGTCATCGCTCGCTGGCTTCTGTAACTTTTTTGTCCACATTCCAATACGTCAAACAGCGATGGCTCGAAAAGACCAAACAAAAACTGTGGACCGATTTCTCTGACGGCCCATGTTGCCTTACGAACTTGCATTTCGTTCATATTCCATGCACTACTATTTCTTTTGGTTGACAGCTTGAGAAGGTAGCATGCATTTTATGATCATTTAGTTATCCATTACTTTGCAACTGCGATTTTCATCTTTCTTTTCTGGTTGGCATTTTAAATATCCAGTTACCCATCTTACAGCTCTCACATTGGCCAGAAGGGGACCTTCTCTGCAGTCTCACCTAATTAAAGTATCAGTGGGTGGCCGGGCAGATATGGTTCTACCGGGAGTTTGTGGGATGAAAAAGCCTAGATGGCGAAGACATCAATCAAACTCCTGCATGCATGGATTCTGCAGGCAACCAGGAAGAAGAATACAACTGCGAAGTAGGACACTTGGCTTTAAATTCGAAAGTGCAACATCATTCTGCATGAGGACAGAATATGCAATGGCACTTGGCCCATTGATCCAGCGGGCATCCTTCACATCTTATGTGAACTGAGCTTGGCATGTATTATAGCTCGTATGTCACTATATCTAATTACAATTAGTAGAAGAGTAAGTAGAGCATTCAACAGATGGCTGCGGATAAGATCGCGATGAACGTATGAAGTAGGTGTAAGATAACCAAGTTTTTCAAAAACTTGAAAAGCGCTGCATGTGGAACATAATTGGGATATAAACGCCTTCAACGAGATTAAAACCTAAGACCTCGCATAACCTGGAGCTCTGATACCATGTATGATAACTAAATTTCTAAAAAGCTCGAGTTGTTAGGAAACTGAAATCTTTATTAATTTATTGTATATTCTAACAGTAGGAACATATATGAAATTTGGCTTTGTTTTGGTTGTTGACCTTTTAAAGGAAGCAGAAGACAAACCACCATAAAACCCCGCATAGATTGAAGGCAGGAGATATGTGGACCAGTATCCTACACGAAACTTAGCTTAACTCTTATGGCTTCAGCTTCCACAATGGACCAGCTTATAACCTTCCAATTCGAACTTAGCCAGCAGTCTCAACTTACACCAGAAGGGAAGGAACAATGTGTATAATGAACACTTGGCTCAAACTAGACCAAGGGGACAACCTGGCTGTGCACCACTAGGAAGACACAGTTTAACTAATTTTTAGCTTGTTCCAGCCTCCACTCATTCATGTAATCAGCATCCTCCATCGAATATGCATGCTGATAAATAGGAACTCTATTTTGGAGGGAGGATGAATATAAGAATAGTCATTAGTATAAAATAAATGGGTCACTATCTCTGCTGGTCTGCATATTAAAGGGAAAATTCAACAATATTTGATGAAGGATGTATATATTACACATAGAAGATTACTTGATGAAGGTTTAAGCAGCACGCACTTAGGTCTCCTCTGTAGAATGTAGACGAGAGACGATGACTGATTAGTTGGGTCAGGCGAATGGTTCTAGCTGACCGTTGGTTTTTAGCTGCAGAGATGCAGAGCTAGACCTCGGGAAGAAGCTTCCGGTTCTTGACCAGATAGCTCAGAGGTCAGAGCAAAGAAGTCGATAACGACAACCGAGAGAAAACAAAAATACGTATAAAGGGGGAGATGGTCGTTCAATTCCCTCTTCTGCATTCCTCTAATACAGCATCCAAAACAATGTTATTTCCACTTTTCACTGTTTATTTAATCATTTTACACTTGTAGAAAAACCATATAATCATCCCGTTATAGCTCAACTTAATGAATCCACGACATGGCATGGCTGTTCATACACATTACACGATGAACACCTCTCTCTCTAACACACTCTCTTGTTTCTTTTTTTGGGCACTACTCTCTCTCTCTCTCTCCTGTTTAATTAAAGGAATTTGGCCTTTGTTTTTGGCTTGGACAAGCGGCTCTATTCATGTGGGCATGTCTGTGGGGCATTAATGGTCAACGTAAAAAGCATTACTACACACAGCTTTTTCAGTAGTCAAGTTTCTGGTAAGAAATCATGATCATCCTGCTTCCAATTTCGTAAGCTGCCTTTACTGCTAGCTGAGCAGGAAAATGACGGCAAACGAAAAGGTCTACAGTAACCGGAAGCATGCATGAATCCAATTTCCGCTGAAAAATGCTTCCTTTTCTATAATGAACATTATGGCTTCTTCCTCCAGTAACATTTGAAGAGCACATGGGAATCCACAACACAGGCTAGTCACAAACGTTGGATTCCTCTATCAAATAGACTACCATTTAGGCTCTCTTCATCCCTTATCACAAACATAATTCAATGATCTTTCAAGCTTCAAAGAACCAAATCCATATCCGCTGTTTCTACAATCACCTAATATATTTACTTAACTTGAAGACTAAGAGCGTAACTTGAAGGCTAAGAGCAAACCTCTATAATACTTTAAGATGCGCAGTAGCTAGCTACTCCACTTCTTCACATGAAAGCTTGAGCTTTTAAAGAAGGAACTAAGTACAAAAACTTTGTTGGCCCTACTAACTTGTTCGTGAATCAATTCTTTCTAAAAATCAAGCTGTTGAAGGAGGAACAAACTACTAGGGAGGCTCTCAGTACCTATATTATGAACATTACTGTGGAAGATAGTAAGCTTCTTGGAAGTTATTCGTGCGACAAAGCATTTAAGAGATTACTAGGGCAAATACATAAAAACCTATAAATGACTTGAAGCACAAAGTAGGACAGAACCCTGTTGTATTCAAAGCTTTTTTTTTTTTTTTATTCTGTTCTATTCAAAAGTTTGAGTTTGTGGCTTGATGCTGTATAAATGTCTTGCATGTATGATACGAAGATTGGGTAAATACCCAGACTACAAAGTGCTGTGTAGGTTCTAACATCTAGCAGTGATCAACAGACTATGACACTAACCGCGGCAGGAATTTATAGACTTCTTTCCTTGCTGACTTACTGTACCTTTGGGTTGTTCCACATCTGTCTGTCCTCTATGAAAGACAAATTTGCTTCTACCAATAATGAATGGAAGCTTGTAAACCAGACAACCCCCTCTTTTCCCACGTATACAGAGCTTCTCGCTTGACTCCGTCATTTTAGAAAGGGTAGTTTTTAACCTTCCATTCCATGCCTAGGAGTCTATCCCATATTTTCCTAGGAGTTTTTAACATCAGCTGTCTAGGGAAAATGTGTAGGAATCTGCTGTACAAATATCATTTCCCTATTTTCCTACTATACCTGTTACTCCCCTCACCGCATGCCTTCCTTTGTCTTCCATTCTTCCCCTTCTCTCCAGACATCTTAAATTTCCTGGTCTGGATGCATCTCCTCAACTGGAAAACAAGGTAAGATATACCTGTGCTAATTTGCATTTAAAGCCCTGCTATCTGAATACAGAATGTTGGCCATTCAGAGAAGTTTTAGAAGTTGGTGGCACGAAAGAGATTTGAAACTTAAGTTGGCGTAGTCCGCATTTCCAAGCCTCTTCTCTTTCTTCAACTGCCATTGGAGAGAGTTCAGGATCTGCAATGCATTCATTTCGCATTGAATGCTTAGTTTACATTTTAAGAAAATTGAAAGCCTCTTGTCTTTCAGTTAACAGATTCTATTTCATTCCTCTGCTGCACAAACTGATTTGTAGACCCAATTCCAAGGAAACATCTCTTTTCAAGCTATTTCTTATTCTCCTAGTTTAATGTTATGCTACATTTTATGACCATGTTCTTAATCATTGCATTTTGTACATATTTTACAGTACTTAGCAAAGCACATGAATCCAGATTACTACCTCAGTGAGGGGGACTTTGTCAACTCAGAGAACTACATATATAAAGATCTCTTTCCTCATCTTCACTTTCCATATCAAAAAATGCAATTTCTTCAAATGCTGGGAGTAGAATCTCTAGCAATGCCACAGGAAGCAGAGCCCAACTTCCATCTTCTTCTTCGGTTACAGCAGCTAAAGAGGCCTCTGAATTTAGACTACTCAGTAGAACCAGGACTAGAAAGCTGCATGAGCATGATCCATATGTCTGAATCACCTTCCTCTGCAAATTGCCCGGCAACCGAGTACAATGTAGCTGAAGAACTCAGGGAAGCCAAATCAGTTTGTTCTTCAATGTGGATCTCCTCCAGTCAGAAGATGGAGCAGCCAAGATCACCGGCCAGTATCGGAGAGAAGAAAAAGAGGAAGAGAGCAAAGCTCTGCAGAAACAGAGAAGAGGTGGAGAACCAACGCATGAATCACATTACTATAGAGCGCAACAGGAGGAAGCAGATGAACGACCATCTCAGTCTTCTTCGCTCTCTCATGCCCCTCTCCTTCGTTCAGAGGGTAATCAACTCATCTTCCTCGTCCATAAGCTTGATTTAGTCCAATCTTTCTCTTATTTTTGTTGCATTTTGATTAGGGTGACCAGGCTTCAATAGTGGGAGGGGCCATAGAGTTCATAAAGGAACTGGAGCAGCTCTTGCAGTCGCTGGAGGCACAGAGGAGACAGCGGCAAAGAGAAGCCGGTGGCGACGATGCCCGGCCATTCAGTGGCTTCTTCATTTCACCGAAGTACACTTCTTTCTCCACCTCCCTGAGTAGTGCAACGGGCCACGGCGGAGAAGGCAGCCCTGAGAACATGTCACCGGCAGCGGCCGACGTCGAGGTAACGGTCGTCCAAAGCCATGTGAACGTTAAGGTGTTTTCACCAAGAAGAGCCGGCCAGCTCCACAGGGTTTTGGCTGCCTTTGAAGATCTCCACCTTGCAATCTTGCACCTTAATGTCACCTCCTTAGACCAGTTTGTTCTTTATTCTTTGAGTCTCAAGGTATCATCATTATATTCTACCACATTTTAATTTGCAGCATAACTTTATGTACATGACTTGCAATATGATTTAGTGAATGCATGGAACAGATGGAAGAAGATTGCAAGCTGGGGTCTGAGGACGAGATTGCAGGGGCAGTTCACCAGATATTCAACCTTACTAGTGGAAATTAAGATGGTGCCATTGTTGAGTAAACGAAACAGACTGGTGTATGAAGAAGAATTGTCATCAAACAATTCTCTCTTCCACAGACGTTGCTTTGTATGCTATATTCATTTGTGTAATGAAATGAGAGTATATAGAAAAAAGTGTCACTCTCTCTCTGTCGATTGACTTGCCAATCTTTGGTTCTAGTTCCACTTTTCAGTTCATCATATATTGGTTTTGTTGCAATTTTCTGCTTCTTAGTCCATAGCAAGTCAATTTGACTCCTTTTTCTTCCTGCCCTCCTACTAGACTACTTTTGCAGTAGCCTACAGGTCTGGTGGCAACAAGAAAAAAGAACCTTTTTAAGCTTTGAAAGTAAGTTGCTCGAGGGTTTTGGCAAGGATGGAAAATGTCAGCAGGTCTCTTGAATAGTTGAACAGCAAGATCATAAGCTGGAAGAAGAGATAGATAGGTTTTTTGTACCAAAACAAAAATGCTTTTCTCTCGCTATATTTTCACCGTGCCCTTTGTAGAAATTCTATGGGCCCATATTTCATTTCCTCACCACATTGGCACGTGAGGTTGGCACTACTCGTACCAAAAAGAAAGAGTATAGAAAGACTTTCTGCAAGGCATGAAAGCGAGGGATCTGAGCCTGGTCCTTGGATAACGTACGTAGTACAGTGAAGTTCAGGTTCTGGGTCCCATGAAGTTCAAGGCTTATTTGTTAAGTTCTGCAGTCTCCGTGGTACCATGTACAAGAACAGGGAAGTGGTCCAATCTCACTAATCTTAAGCCTTCTGGGCTCTGCTAATCCATTAATGACAAATTTACCATACAAATCTCACCCCATAATCATAATAGAAGAGCTGATAACTAAGCTATTAGAAGAGGGAAAAGGTTCATATGCGCACCAGCTCATGCGTGTCGGCGTGCACTGTACACTACAGACCATTTGATTGACTCCGATGGTGAATGTTAATTTAGGGGTGGCAGGTTGAATGGCTGATTTATACCTACCTGCCATATAGTAACATGCACCGCCTGATCGAAATCCAATGGTTCATAGTGTGATTGTGCAAGCCAAAGCTAAGGTTTTAAAAATCGAACTGGTCATCGATATGGAATTCTTGCAAAATAGGTCCAATTGGGTTCAACCAGGAGTTAACCCAGGTTGACCTAGTTGCTGACATCATCAATACAAAAGTTATCCTTCATCAGTTTAACATTAAAACATTTAACTATAAAGTATAAAAGTTTAGAATTTTACAAAGATGATGATTGTAATTTTCAAACTATGAAGATATGAAACAAAAGACGTCCTCAATCCAAATCTTCTTGCCTTGCTTCACCACCAAAATCCCGATTCTCTCGTTTACCAGACCCCCCACTCCTAAATCCATATGATCTCCAAAAGCTTTAAACAACAACGACAGTGTGATGCCGTGATCTTGAACCTCTTCTCTACTATTCGCTATGAGGGATAGCCGAAGAAGGTGGTGTGAGGGCTGACCGAGGGAGAGTTGGGGCGAGGGATGGTCAAAGGAAGTAGTGCGAGAGCTGGTTGAGGGAGAGCTGAGGCGAGGGCTGGGCGGAGGAGCTAGGGCCACGGATAGTGAAGGAGAACTGGGGTGGGGGTGCTGGCTGTTGGCTGACATGGAGATGAGGATTAAGAATTAAAGAGAGGAATGAGGATTGGGGAGGAGAGAGTCGACTAGTCGGAGAGACAAGGAAAAGAATGAGATGAAAGGGAGAAAACTGCTAGACCCGATCTACTGGGTTTCAACCAGATGGATTAAACGGGGTCGACGGGGTTAATCTACCCAGCCGATCCTGATGACCCCGCTCGAAAAACCTTGCTCGGGCGAACTAGCTGGGTGGGTCCGTTTTTTAAAACCATGGTCAAAGCACACGAGCTTACGGGACTCACGAGGCTTTGACTACAAGTTAGGAGACAAATGATAGTGGATTAATCAGAGAAGGAAAAGGCAAAGCCACAGCAGTACTGTTCCAAGAAGCAAAAAGAAGTGAATAAAGGTAAAGAAAAGACAAGAAAGGGAGAGGAGAGGAAGAAGAGGGGGGACCATGGAGGCATGTCAGGCACCATGTGCGCTTCGCATTCCTTACGAGAACCAATCGCCCTCGTCCTCGGTACATGAGTCCTTCACATAAGAAGACATATTCCAACTGGGGAAACCGCTGAAGATAAGAGTTTGAGCTGGGCAAAGCACTTGTGTCCTGTTGATCTTGCAAGGTGAAGATGGCACCTGGGCTCACTCAACCCATACAAAGGCCTACTACATTTTCTTCAACTTGGTTCACCAGCTCTAATGATAGGATTCCGAATAAGAAGTCTTGCTGGCCGTACTGGTTTGCAGCAGGCGATCAACTTGGCAAATGCCAACATTTATTTGTATGCTGTGAGGTCAATATATGTTTCAATGTGGACCGGACAATCGTTAGATTCGATGCCTTCAAGTCAGTCTGGCGTTTGCAGACTATGGTCCAGGTATGTACCAGGCCAGATGAAATAGGCTCCCACCACAAGGTCACACCAGTCAGTCCATTGGTTGCAGACTTTTAGTAGTTTGGATGGGCGTCAAAGACTTTCCAGTACAAGTGGGTGGAAAAGCTCTGCGCCTGTTTTGCACTGGGTGATACTTTTGATCACCTCAAAATTTCACCAGAAAAAATAGAGATTTTTCCGTATTAATTGGCTAATGAGCCCGGATTGCCATATTACTTAGTTTTTCCGTATTAATTGGCTCATCTTATATAACCTAATTTCAGCACTTAATCTTCCCATTTGCCCTCCAACCCTAACCCTCTAACGTTTTCATCTTACATGGTTTTAAGTTTTACACTTCAACAAATCGTATCTCTTTCATTTCTAATCTGTCTTTGTTCTTTTTTTTTTGTTCTTCCTCATTTTAATGCTATTTTTTATCATCATGATATCTTAATGATCTTGATATAATATAAAAATACAACAAAATCTATGATAAATAGCATGTGGTGTCTCAATATCTTTATGATATCATCATGATTATAAAGAACACTAAAAAAAATGGGCAAAAACGGATCATAAATTAGAGAGATACATCGTTGAAGCTTGTCTCATTAAAATAGCTATCATGTATTCTAATCGAATATACGATAGCCCAATAGCCTGGGCCTATCGTGTAATCGAATACACGATATCATGTAATCGATGACACGATAGTCAGGGCTATCGTGTATTCACTTACCGATAGCACTACTATCGTGTAATTGCCCATTTTAATAGGATAAATTTTAATGATTCATATCTCATTCATTTCTAATTTATTTTCATCCAATTTTTTTGTTTTTCCTTATTTTTAGTATTCTTTTTTATCACCATGATATCCTAATAATTTTGATATAATATCGAAAAAATACAACAAAATCTATGATAAATAGCATGCGTTGTCTCAACATCTTTATGATATCATTATGATCAGAAATAACACTAAAAATAAGGAAGAACAAAAAATGGGCAAAAATATATCAGAAATGAGAGAGATATACATCGTTGAAGTTTGTCACACTAAAATAGCTATAGTGTATTCGATTAATTACCAGATAGTTTTTTTTTTTTGGACAAGCTTTAATAATTCATATCTCACTCAGTTCTGATCCGTTTTCACCCTTTTTTTCGTTCTTCCTTATTTTTAATGTTCTTTTTGTCATGATGATAGACTAACTATGTTGGGACACCGCATGCTATTTATCATAGATTTTGTTGTATTTTTTTAGATATTGTTTCAAGATCCTTATGATATCATAATTATACGAAAGAACACTAAAAATCAAGAAGAATAAAAAAAATAGGCAAAAATGGATCAGAAATGAGCGATATACGAATCGTTGAAGTTTGTCGCAAAAAAGCTATCAATCTATCATGTAACGCTATCATGTAATCTATTACACGATAGCTATTTAGTGGGACAAACTTCAACGATATATATCTCTATCTCATTTCTGATCCATTTTCACCTATTTTTTTCATTCATCCTTATTTTTAGTGCTCTTTCGTATAATAATGATATCATAAAGATGTTGAGACACCGCATGCTATTTATCGTGGATTTTGCTGTACTTTTTTTATATTATATCAAGATCTTTAGGATATCATGATGATAAAAAAGAACACTAAAAATAATGAAGAACAAAAAATGGGCAAAAAATGGATAAAAAATGAAGAAAATATGAATCGTTAAAGTTTGTCCCACTAAAATGTGCAATTACACTATATATCGTATAATCGAATACAAAATAGCTATTTTAGTGGGACAAACTTCAATGATGATCATAAAAAATATTAAAAATAAGGAAGAGCAAAAAAATAGACAAAAAACGGATAAAAAATGTGAGAGATATACATCATTGGTGTAATGGAATACATGATAGCTATTTTAGTGGGGACAACCTTCAACGATGTATTATCTCTCTCATTTCTGATCCGTTTTCGTCCATTTTTTTTCTTTCTTATTTTGAGTGCCCTTTTTGATCATGATGATATCATAAAGATATTGAGACACCACATGCTATTGATTGTGGATTTTGCTATATTTTTTTATATTATATCAATATCATTAGGATATCATGATGATTAAAAATAATATTAAAAATAAGAAAGAACAAAAAAATAGGTAAAAACAAACTAAAAATGAAGGAGATATGATTCGTTGAAGTGTAAAACTTAAAACCATGTACGCAATATAGAAACGTTATAGGTTTAGGGTTAGGGTTTAGGAGGGCAAAATGGGAAGATCGGGTACCAAAACCAGGTTATATGGGATGAGCCTAGAAAAACCAAGTATTAGGGCAATCCGGTCTCATTGGCCAGGTAATATGGAAAAACCTCACAAAAATATCATTATTTCACGGTGGCATTCTACTACAAAAATGACAGTTACTGCCAAACATTTTCATTGAGTTCAATCTGGCTAATGGATCCTCCATTATATGTGACGATAGAGTCTAATCGTCATGATCCTGAGTGGAGGCCTATTGACAAGATCGTGAATGAGAATATTGTGGTGTTACTCAGCAACTGTAAAAAAACTTAGGGTTCTACTCAGCATGTGGTGTTTACTAAGAAAAACTGGGGTGTTGAAAAGTCTCACCCTTTGCAGTAACTATTGGTTTGTTTCCTCTGGAGAAGTAGTGCAATTCTTTTTTTGATGTATATAAAAGTAGTGCAATTCTTAACTTACACATCAAAATCCCAATACCGTGGAACTGGATTATCTGAACTTATCCATGGTCCGTTCACAATTTTTATTGCTGCACTTTGTTTAATTCAATGTAACAGTCAATTTTTTCAGCCTATTTCGACATGAATACTCTGTCGCTCTATCTGTATCATTACATGACTAATGCTATACTCTCTTCTAATGTAATCAACCACATTTATCAGTATTGTATATGCATTTGCGTCCGTGGATATTGTGTCCAATACATTGTTCAGTGTCGAATCAAGTACATTGTTACTGCTTTCACAACCCTTCCTCAAGTTTTGTTTCATCAATCTTTCTGGGCGTGATTTACACCAAAACCTTTACAATGCTTCTCCACATTTTTATCGCCATGCCCCAAAACTATGATTGAAAAGATCAATGTGCATATTTGCTCAATGACCTTCTATTGTGGTATGTACCATATGATGGATGTTGCCACCAATCATCACACTAATGCCCGCCAGATAGCAAACGGTCACGGGCTGTTTAATGGGCTCTTACTGGGCGTGTGCTTGGGTCTTTTATTGGTTTTTGTTGAAACTCCATTTGAGCATTTGGGATTTCTTATTAGGCCAATCTAACTATATTTGGGCTGCAATACATAGCAATCTGAGATTCTGAGTACGGAGTCAGCTTATATGTTCTTGCCGACTGCCACCTTCTTAAATTAATTCTAGAGTTTCCTTTAATTCTAGAGAGATGGAAATTTCAATTTTTATAGTTTCTAAACTCTATTGCATGGCACTTCTTAGCCTCTTTTTTTGTTGGGCTTAATGAAGTTTTAATTAACCAAAAAATATGCAATGGTTAAATATGGTTTCAAACATTTATGACATTAAATTTCAACAGTACAATTTTTATAGTCATAACTGTTAAAATGTAATGCTATTTGTCTTTTAGTGCTTTGGTAATTTGGGCTATAAGTGTGAAAGCATTTTAGGGACTTTGTAATGTCTTTAATCTAGGGCAAATGGGCAGCTCATTCTCAGCCCCTAGCAGCCCCCGTTTTGAGTTTGAAAAACAGCCCCCTTCTTCTCCATTTGAATGCACTAGATCTTCTATATCAAGCTTCAACTTTATGAGTTAAATCAAGTATTTTCCCTCATTATTGTGTGTTTATATTTCATTCCAAGCCAACAAATTGGCATCAGAGCTAGATTGGAGCAACTTTGGGCATTTTGAAGAGTGGATTTTGATTATTCTTGAAGATAAATAAGCCCCATTCATGATTGAAGATGGCAACCGCAAGCTCTCTTATAAATGGCTTCCAAAGTCACTCTATTCCTACGTTTGAGGCAAAAATTATGATTTTTTGGTATGTAAAAATGAGAACTTTTCTTATTTCATAAGATTTGTGGGAGGTAGTTGAAGATGGGTATGTAGAACCCATTGTTGGTGCAACTTTGACAAATGAAGAGAAGCAAGCATTGAAGGAAGGAAGAAAGAAAGATGACAGAACTCTCCATATGATCCAACAAAATGTCTCAAAAACAATTTTTTTAGAATCATCAATGCATCAAAAGTAAATGAGGCTTGAGATGTCCTACAAAATGACTATAAAAGCTCAATGAATGTAAGATCTATTAAGCTTCAAGCTCTTATAAGAGATTTTTAAAATCTTAGAACCAAAAATGTGGAATTGTTGAATGATTATTTCTTTAGAGTTGTTGAAGTTGTGAATCAAATAAAGACATATGAAAATAATACTAGTGATAAAAAAGTGGTTGAGAAGATTTGATTTCATTGCCAGAGAAATATGATGCTATTGTTGCGATTATGAGGGGAGCAAAAGATACGTCCACATTGAGCATCGAGGAATTGATGAACTCTATCCTTGCCTTTGAGCAAAGATGGGTCAAAATAGAAGCTTTCCATCACTTTCATATATTCAAGAGATGTAACTATGAAGGTGGATTTGGTAGATGAGTCATGGTTTTGGCATAGAAGGCTTAAGCATTTAAATTTCCAAAGTTCGAAGAATTTGCAACAAAAGGGCATGGTATATGGATTGCTTATTATTTAAGAAGTGAAGAAAGTTTGTGAAATATGTGCTCTTGGAAAGCAACATAGGGAGCCATTTAAAAAAATGCATGGCGGGCAAAAGCACCCGTGGAGCTTGTTCACACTAATATATGTAGGCCAATGGTCACTCCAACAAATTGAGGTAACCAGTATTTTATCACTTTCATTGATGATTATTCTTGAATGGCTTGGGTTTATTTTATGAGATAAAAATTTGATGTTTTCACTCTATTTAAAAAATTTCAAAAGCATGTGAAAAGTGGATATCTCTTGAAAGTGCTAAGAAGTGATAGAGGGGGAGAATACAACTTTAAGGAATTTGATAGTTTTTGTGATGATATTGGCTTAAATAGGCAATTGAGTGTTAGTTACACCCCTCAACAAAATTAGGTGACAGAAAGAAAGAATATGACCATTGTTGAGATGACAAAATCAATGATTCATGAGAAGGGAATGCCTTATTCATTTTGGGGGTGAAGCAATGTATATGGTGGTGTATTTATTGAATATATATCATACCAAAGTGATGGAAAACAACACACCATTTGAGGCTTGGAGTGGTAAAAAGTCATCGATGAATCTTTTGAAGGTTTTTGGTTGTATTTGTTTTTCTCATGTCCCAAAAGAAGTGAGGCACAAGCTTGATGAAGCAAGTGAAAAATGTATTTTTGTGGGATATAGTTCAAAATCAAAGGGCTATAATTTTTTTCAAACCCAAGAAACTTCATAAGAAATTGATCCAAACATAAGTTCATCAAGTTCTTATTTTAGTACAAGATCCTCATCTCTTAGTTCGTTATAAAAATGAGAAAACTTAGTGATGTGTATGGAAATTGTAACTTTTGTGTTGTTGAGCCATAGATGTTTGAAGAAGCAATCAATGAAAAAGCATGGAGGAAGAAGTTTATGTGATTGAGAAAAATAAAACTTAAGAGTTGGTGGACAAATCAAAAGTAAAAGAGATCATTGGTGTGAAATGGATCTACAAAATAAAGCTTAAATCGGATGGATCAATTCAAAAGAACAAAGCAAGGCTAGTAGGAAAAGGGTATTCTCAACAATATGAAATTGATTCTAAAAAAACATTTGCACCAGTTGCAAGATTTGAGACAATTAAAGCTCTTGTTAAGTTGGCGGCGCAAAATGAGTGGTTCTTATATCAACTTGATGTGAAATTGGCATTCTTGAATGATGTCATAGAAGAAGAGGTTTATGTGAAGCAACCTCAAGGCTTTGTGGTGGAAGGTGAAAAAAATAAAGTAAACAACTTGAGAAAAGCTTCATATGGCTTAAAGCAAGCACCCCGAGCATGGTACAGTAAAATTGACTTCTACTTTAAAGAAAGAGGATTTCAAAAAGCAAAAATGAGCCAACCTTGTATGTGAAAACTCAAAGTAAGTCTAATTTTCTTATTATCTCTATTTATGTTGATGATTTGGTGTTCATCGGTAGTGATATGAAATTGATTGAGGATTTTAAAAAAGATATGATGAACAAGTATGTGGTAAGTGATTTGGGTATTTTCTATTATTTATTGGGTTTCAAAGGTTATAAAAAAGAATATAATTTTTAATTTGTCAAAAGAAGTATGCAAAGATTATTCTTGAAAAGTTTAGAATGAAGGATTGCAAACCGTTGATTCACCATTGGTTGTGAATGAGAAGTTATGCATAGAAGATGGAAGCAAATAAATAAATGATATTCTTTATAGAAGTATGATTGATAGCTTGTTATATTTGGCGGCCACAAGGCCGGATATTATATACGTTTCAAGTTTGATGGCAAAATTCATGGCTAAGCCAAGTGAAATTCATTTCGGAGTAGCCAAGAGAGTACTGTTGATGTACATTCAAGTACTCTTGATTATGAGATTTTCTATAAGAAGAATGTAGAAGCAAAACTACTTAGATTTTGTGATAGTGATTGGGCCAGAATTATAGATGACAAGAGCAATACCTCTTGGTATGCATTCTCTCATAGATCTGATATGTTCTCATGGGTGTCGAAGAACCAAAATTGTGTTGCAATATCTTTCGCCAAGGCCAAATATGTTTTTGCTTCAATTGTAATAACATAATGAATTTAGTTAAGAACGATTTTGGAAGATGTGGGAGAGAAGCAAAAAGGAACTACTCCACTTATGTGTGATAAAAAATTGGCTATTTCCATGACTAAGAATGTAGCTAAACAAAACATATTACCATCAAACATCATTTTATTAGAGAAGCCGTTTTTTAGTGGTGAGATTGAACTTAAGTATTGCAAGACTAAGGAGCAAGTAGCCAACATCTTCACAAAGACGCTTCCAAGAGACAAGTTTGTTTATTTTAGACAACTATAAGGAGTTACAAATTATCATTAAGGGGGAGTGTTAAAATGTAATGTTATTTGTCTTTTAGGGCTTTGGTAATTTGGGTTAAAGTGTAAGGGCATTTTAGGTACTTCGTAATGTCTTTAATCTGGCAAATGGGCTGCTCATTCTCAGCCCCTAGCAGTCCCTGTGTTGAGTTTGAAAAACAGTCCCCTTCTTCTCCTTTTGAATGTACTAGATCTTCTATATCACGCTTCCACCCTTATGAGTTAAATCAAGTATTTTCCCTCATTATTGTGTGTTTATATTTCATTCCAAGCCAACAATAACTTCAGCTGCTAACTTCGTCGTCGAAGCTCTACTGCCTGCTTAAATTTAATACTACGATAAGTTTGATTGGTTCACTATTGTTTCTAACATAGATGACATTGAATTTCGGCAGTAAAAGAGTGGCATTCATTGCAACATCATAACTCAGTTTAAGAGATGCCCAACAACGCATCAATTGGATATCCGTAGCTCAAGGTATAACCATAGAAGTTTAGCAATAAAACACAAGATCAAGACTTTAAACTAATTTAACCGCACGAACATTCAACACCACCATATACTAGCTCGACTAGGTACATTGCGGGCTCATGCTCATCTCTTAAAAAGCTCCAAGAAGTGTTCATCAGAAAGGTTCCTGCTCCAAAATTTCTCATAATACTCCTCATAGGTAAATTCTCGGTAAATAGCCTCACAATCAACGTTTGTCAATTGCTTTGCAGGTTTTATGACTGCATCCTTTTGAGGGCAGAGAAATGATGCCACAGACAGCCTCTCCTTGTTTGAATTGACTACGGCTCGATGCCACACACTTTTGTACCTTCCGTTGCTTAAAGCCTGCAGAAACCAATCTAGGCGTTAGTCTAAACCAAGGTTGCAAACATCTCTCCTATTAAAATGTTATGAACATTATATATTTACCTGAATTTGATCACCAATGTTAACAACTAAGGCATTTGGATGTGGATCTACCGCCATCCACTTGCCGTCTCGGAATACTTGCAGGCCAGCCACTTCTTGATCTAGAAGAAGAATGGTAATGGTGTTAGGGTCCGTGTGGGCAGGAAGTCCATAGGTGAGCTCCGGCTCGGGGCATGGAGGGTAGTAGTTTATAGCCATGTGTTGGCCTTGTTCACCAAGGACACTTGCCATGTAGTCTACTTCTAGGCCCAGGCTCTCTGAGACTAATTCCAGTAGCTTGAATCCTAGCTGACGTATTTCCATGCAGTATCTGCTCACAACTTCCCTGCAAAGAAAAAGAAAGCATATGTTGCTAGTTGCTACACCTTTTCTTATGACACCAAATTTGACTTTCAATCGAAGAAGCACAGATACGGCGTTTTTGCCCCGTATCCGTATTTGATATGTATTGGATACGGATAAGCCAACGATACGGCTGCATATCGATGGCGTATCCATTTTTTTTAAACCGATACATATCGGATACGTATCAGGTAAAAAAAATCCCGAACCCTCCCCTCTGCTCAAACGAAAGAACAGAGGGAGAGAGGAGAGGAGCGGCGCCAGACCTCGCCGCCCGCCCACCTGCGCCATCATCCTCCACTCCGGCCAGCGCGACGACGCCAGAGCTTGCCGCCGACTGCCTTCTCCTCCGCCAGAGCTCGCCCGCCTGCTCGTGGATTCTGTACGGGAATGGGAGAAGATAAAAAGAAGCTCGAAGTGGAGGCTCCGCCGCCGGAAGCAGCTCCCGAAGCTCCTCCTGCTGACGTGGTGGAGGAGAAGGCAGTCGTCCTGCCGGTCCCGGAGGAGACGGACGACGACTCCAAAGCTCGCCCCGTTATCGAAAGTAAGCGAAAATGAGTATCTTTTTCTGATGTTTTGGCATTAAATGGATATTAGGGAGCTCAAAGTTTGAATCTTTTTAGTAGTTTTTGGATGAAAATGTGAAAAGGATTGTCTGGGTTGTGATTTATTTGGGTTTTTGGCGATTTGTTGTTTCATTTTCATGGAAATTTGGTCTTGGATGTGGTCATATTTGGATTATTGCATGCATTTTGGACGGTGATCATAAGAATTATTCACTAATTTTCTCATACTGAGCTTTACTTATTTATTTAGCTTTATTGAATGTCCCCCGGAAAAATTGCAAAATTTCGTGGACTTTCCACTATTTTTTAACCATTACAAACCATAAATCTTTATTTATTTTGATATTGGATTGTTCCAAATGATGTTTGTTCTTGAAATTAATTCAATTGAGATTATTTCATGCATATTGGATGTTTGTTGTTAATATGCTTGAAAAAATATTTTAACGATGTTAGAAAAAGAAAAATATTAGATTAATGCTAGGTAGTTGTAGATATTAGAATTCGTACATGTGATTGTTATGTTTTGACATTATGACCAACCTAAAATGTGTTTTAAAAATATAAAAAATATTTTTTTAACAAACGTATCTCCGACGTATCGTATCGGGACTTTTTGAAAATTGTCGTATCGCCATACCCGTATCGTATCGCGGTACCCGTATCGTGCTTCCTAGCTTTCAATAGAGACATTAAAAAACGTGGTTTTGAGAAGAGTAGTCAGAGATACAGCGTGATGAAAGAAACAACCCGAGGACTGCATGGCTGTAATACAGTGCATTCCTGAAGTGGAGATCATGAAACCATAGTCTTCAGACAGGGAAACAGGGATCTAGACATTAGGATATTAGTATTTATCCTATAATCAGACCTGTTTATATTATTAAGTACTCCCTTAATTAGAATACTCCATACAATTAAGAGAATTGTCCATTATATCTACATAAATGCAACTCGACAATACTAATGAGAATCTTTGAATTTATTTTACTACAAAGTGCTAACTTGCTTGTGAATGCTTAAGAAGGACAATTAGTGCTAATAGTAGCAATTATGCAAACTTACTTGAAGGAAGAAGGAGAAGAAGGCCACTCATGCACGAATTCTTCCAAAGGATAGCAATGGAGCCGGAGATAATCTCTCCAGTTATGAACTTTCTCCTTCTTGAGATTGTGACTGGTTGATAGTCTCACCTTCTTTGTCGGATCATCCGTGTAGTACTTCAACTTCTCCTCCATTGGCATGTGGAAGAACTCTCGGGATATTTTCATCATCTCTACAATGGTTTCCTCATTTATCCCATGGTTTGTCACCTAACAAAAATATTACCAACTACATAAAACAATGAAAAACTAGAAAATTTAAGGATGTATAATAAGAAGCAAACCTGGAAAAAGCCATAAGTCTGGCATGCTTCCCCCACCTGCCGGACGATCTCGGACCGATCGGCACATCCGAGATGGATAATTGGGACTTGTTCAGTGACGACTTGGGAGAGTCTCGGCCGTTCGGAGGCCGGACGGACGTAGTTGGCAGGCAAGGAGTTGAGGTGCAAGCCTGTGGACACAAGCGTTTGTGCCATTTTCTATGCACTTTCAAGACAATTGGAAAAGGGCAGCTTCCTGGAAGCGGGGTGATAGTCTCCGGGAGACTAGAGAGTGAAAGGGACAAACTTAGACCTGGAGCGTTGCACTGGATTTACTTCCTGAGATATATATAGAAATGTCTGTGACCTAACTTCAGATGCAATCTAGCCTTGTTTTATAATGAATGTCGGCCCGCCCTCAATAATGCTGAGCCGAGGAATTCAGTGTGCTACACGAGTCACGCACCAACCAAGCCATCTCACACACGTATATGCAGCTCAGCATGGACCCTGCATGGGCATATGACACTGTGGGCTCATGCATGTGCTTTGATTACGGAAGCACCTCACCTACATGAGACGTCTAGTGCATGACGTAACGGTCCAATCCCAATGCTTTTTTTAACAATCAAATTCATCAAGTGTGAGCTAGCTCATACTTCCATTTACGACCTATATGAACAGTAAGCACTTTCTTTGGCAATGTGATCAGCTTCTTCGTCCTATTTGACTCTCTAAGAATGCGCCAAGCTTACCATGACAGCATGATGATAGCTCAAGCATGCACTTAGCCTACTTTGAATGTAATCTTACTATATTTCTGTTTCATCTCATGCACAAGATGTACAGCTGCAATGGGCTGAGAGGCGGGGCCGGCAGAGCCGGCAATGCGCCGTCTGAGCCACCGTCTCTTTCTGATTGATCATCCATGGTACTTTCGTGAAGCCGTGTTATTTGGGATTCCTGCTTTGGCTGTTTCTTGGTGGACTGGAGAGTGGATCAGTTATAAAACTAGCTAGTAGTTCACCGTAAGTGCGAAGCTGAAAGGCTGAGGTCATGTGCACCGAGTCTTGCTGACGGATGAAGTAACGAGGGACAAGGGGTTATACTCATATGAGATGGAAAAGAGTCTTCCTGGGGCCGACCATGTTGATGGGCCATGTCTTCATTGTAGCTTTGCTGCCGCTCAGTGCTAAGGAATCTTGACTAAGTTCAGAACCTGTCGACAAAACGTGGTATTGCATATAAACGAGTCAACCAACTAGACATAGATGCATGGAAGAGTACGGTGCTGCGGTCACTATTGTCTATGGCTATATTCCATTATTAGACTAGGCAGGATACGACGCAGAAGGGTCTAGCCATTTGTAACGCATGGTAGGAGCTGGCCTAGAACACTGCTTTGGCACTTTATTCTCGCATCCATGCTTCGCCAGTGCGCCGGCTGCTTGACTTCTGTATCTTTATCTCCATTTTCACCGATTTGGTTGTTTGATGGATCGATCATGTATCGAGCAACTAAGCAGACATGGGTGCATTTGGAAACTCATTACCTGAAAAAAAAAAATCAGGCTGAAAGGGTCAATCATGTGTCGAGCAACTAGGCAGACATGGGTGCATTTGAAAACGGATTACTTGAAAACAAAATCAGGCTAAAAGGGGTTGATTTTTCTAATTGGCGTTTGTTTATTGATTTTACTTATAGGAACGGCTGATGATGATAGGTGAAAAAAATCACATATTTTCACATATCAACTGATAGTGCGTTTGGTTACTAATTTGGGTAATTTTTATTTATGACAATAAAAAATAAAAAAAAATCAACAAATCACCCCTAAAAGAGGTAAAAATGCTGATTCTTATTCGAATGAGCATCAGCCTGAAATTTTTTTCCTCGTCACCTCTACCACTGCCACCGCCCACGATCGACACCACCACCCACCACCTCCCACCCCCGACTACCACCCATCATCACCGCCACCCACCACCGCTGGCACCACCTACTACCACCATCACCGTCGCCCACTGCCACCAGTACCACCCACCACCGCCGCCGACCACCACCCATCACCCACTGCATGCCATCACTGCTACCCACCACCACCACCACTACAGTCGCCTTCCACCGCCGACCGTCGCCCAACCCCCGTCGGCCACCGCCCACCCGTTGCCGGCACCACCCACCACCAACACCGTCGGCCCCTGCCTCCCGCTGTCGCCGTCTAAAACAGAAATTTTTCACCGGCTTTACCAAACACTAATCACACCTGATTTTTTTTTAGGTTTTTAAACGCAAATCACCAATCAAGAGTCAGGCTGATGATGGTGAAAGACTGAAAATATGATTAATTTTATGTTCCCAAACGACTTTTCAACAATTAGAAAAATCACTTATAAATCGCCTCGATTATTTTCAGTCAGATAATTTTATTTTATTTATTAATATCAGTATCTAAACGCACCCATAGTCTTTAACCGATTTTAATTTTTTCGATGCACTTGATTTGACAAGCAAGTAATTTCTCAAGGCATCTTTCTTATGATGAGGTGATAGGACTACTAGAAAATCTATTGTTTGTCATGCTGAGTGCCTTGAGATGGGATGCTTGATGCTTCATGCATGCTCGCATCAACGTGGTCCCTAAAACTTAGACTCGTAGTGAATTTTTTTACGTCTTGATTGCAAGGAGCCGCATTACTTATTAATTAGTGGAGTGATAAGTGTGGGAATATAATATTGGCCAAACAAGTGGGGTTTCCCGAGAAAAAGGAGGGCAACTTCCTGCATAGTGCCAAAACAAAAACAATTTACTTATGCGAGAAGAACGGAGCGAAAGTTAAATGATCAATTGCTTAAGAAGTAGTGCATGGTGTACTCTACAAGGTTAAGGTGTAGTACGTGGTGTACTACATGTTAATAGAATGCTCTGATGGGTAACTCATTCTTAGCTCTATTTGGAGAAGAAGTTTGAAAAAAGGCTCAATATGTTATTAGTAAAAAGCTTGGCTTTAAGTTAAAAGGGACGTCTTGATCTAAGGAAAACTCAATTTTTCGTAGTCTTTTTTTTTTTCATTTCATATTACTCTTTTGTACTCATCCTCCTTGTGATCCTTAGCTGAACTGGGGCTTAGCCCCAAATTTCCAAATAAATTGACCCGAGCCTGGTGTCTTGAACATACTAATTGGTGTCATTGTATAATGGAATTCATTCATATATAGTTCGTCGCATTAACTGCTTTAGGTGTCGCGCAAATTTTTGATGCATTTTATGCCAACTAAATTTGTCTAAGAAGGATAAAATATTCAGATCATTATACTTTTTTTATAGGTAAGACCCACTCATGCACGCTTTGTTTGCCAATGGGATTTGATCCTTCGACATTTCCCACAAGTCGGAGAGATCCAACTAGCCCGACTAAGGCTGGATTGGCTATTCAATTCATTGTCACAATGGATTATCAAAATGAGACGGACACTGACTCAGAGAAGATTCACACTTATTAAAAGGGAAACGATATTTGTTGTGATGTTGGCATTGACTCAGATCACAAGATGCAAAGTGATCCAGTCTACGTGTGTGATGTTGTGATGTGATGATTTTTGGTTTACATCGTGGATTGGATAAGGCAAATTTGACCCCGAGACATCAAATTACATGTATCTCTCTCACTTAGATAACTTCAAGAAGACTTCCGTTTTCTCTGTATAATTGATTTATTATGACTCACAGCTCCTCATCCATAGCTATTGGCAGCCATTTTTTTTTGTGAAGTTTTACCGTTTTGTTTGTAAATGCTATCAATCTTCCAACTCAATCCTCTACTATGCCTCCCATTTACATAGGTATAACATGGCCTGATTTGGCAGACCTTCCTACCTTGAAGCCAACAAAAGATTAAAATAGGAAGATTCGAACCACGCAGTGGGTGGAGTGATATAGCATGAGTCATTTGTACATAAAAAAACAGATAGCATGACTCACGGTTGGCCGCATTCTCCAATGTAAAAACAGATTGGTTTTCATTGTTACCATCTCTGTAATTTGTGTGAGAAGATGGCTATATAAATAATTAATGTCCAACCATATTTAGAAAGGTGTGATGAATATGATGACGTTGAATCTTCTTATCATCATCCCCTCTTGAGACGGTTATGTCAGGAAAGGTATTCTGCATAAAAATTTACCACTATATATTTTTTTTATATAGTCTTTGTACCATTTTGATTTCGATAAGAGTCATACGCGGTATATAATCCATGCCGCTTACTCTGGGATAAGGCGTATGATGATAGCATGACTCACGGTTCCACATTTGCGATCTTCAGACCTCATCTCAAGCATTTCAAATAGACAGATTACCTACCTCACTCGGGCTCAGATGGGGGCCCAAAGGCCCAACTTGGATTACATCTCAAGCATTTCAAACAAAGACAGATTAACTACCATCTCACTTCGGGCTCAGATGGGGGCCGAAAGGCCCAACTTGGATTTTGTATTCCGGAATTTGTTATTTTTGGGCTGATGAATTGAGTCCACTTAGGCTAAATGGGCCAGGCTTGGGTCGGATGAACGCACATCTCAGTTCCTTTTGACCTTTATTTTTCGATATTACTATTGGTATTTTTTTTGGCTGCCACTTCCTTTTTAGATTATGGAGTGTTAAATAATCAAGTTTCTCAAAAGCTCTAACGCAAGCATCCATCAATCGATATAATAGGACTACAAGATGAGAGGTGGAGGATAAACCACGTTGGGGAAAATATTCTTCAAATATAATTGAGAGAAAATTGCTCTCCACGGGACTTGAACCAAGTCCTAGGCTCTCATACCATCTTAAATAACAGTTTAAATAACCAAATTTTCCAAAAGCTCAAGCTTTAACATGGTTTACTATATTTGAACTAAATATCTTATCAAAAATAGGTTTTTTTCTCACAAGAAATTGCAATAAAGTTCCAAAAAGAAAAAAAAAGGAGCTTATAACAGCAGTCATGTATTTTGTGAAGGTAGACAAAATGTTATACTCGAGATATTGGTATAGAAGTCCTGCGAATTAGACTCATGCAAACAAAAAAAACGGATTACTAATGCAACATTGTATATTGAAGCCGTTCCATCCTTCGCTATGTGACGACTCATAATTCCACGTATTATTGATAGCATGTAACAACTCATAATTGCTCAACTTTCAAATTGTCATATGTAGACATACAGGAAAACCATGAACTATGTCGTGTTTGCAACATTCAATTGCAAACATTTAAAACTTATATGAAGCTCTTGGTGATGATTGACCCAATACTGTCCCTTTCTCTTCTTTTCTGCTTTTTCTACGCCGATTCTTTGATTTCTTCCCTCATCCTATCTAATGCAAGCAAGAAAGCATTCGACCATGAATACCCAGCATCCTTCGTGTCTAAATAGTACCTAACCTCAATCAGAGAAAAAAAAACCTCACCTAAACACCCTGAATAGAGACCTTTTATACATGCGGTCTTGTCCCTTTCAATAAGGTTAACAAGTTAGAAGTCATTAACCAATAAAGGTCAAAGGGTAAGGCATGGCCTGGGTACCAAACGCTATCCACTCACAACCATTTTTGCTGTATTAAACATGTCTCATTGGTTCATTTCAGCGATTGGTTTGGTGAACTTGCTAGCTCAACACCTCCACCGACTATACCATCTCGTATCCGTTTATTTATTTATTATTATTAATAACCACTCCAACTGGGGCAGTTTATTGCAAATAAACCTAGGGAAGGGACCACCAAAAACCTCCTTGACCTCTGTCTCTCAGCTGCTTATTATTCAATTCCAATGGTGTATGATTCCCACGAGGACATGACTTTGGTTGGTATCATATTCAGGAGGGTTGGTGGAGGAAATTTTGATTCAAGTGTGAACGGACTTGCACTTGTGTAACTTAAATTAGGTCCATGCCTCATGCCTGTCTTTGTTATTCCCCTTGTTTTCGCTGGTCAAATCAATTGTTAGTCGGTGAAGTGGAGTAAAACTTAGCGGCGATTGGCTGGTGTTTGTCTCATCCATGCCATCTGCCAGCCTGCTGAGGGTCTCAGCCACACCACAAGCTTACTTTCTAGATGGGCAAGGGTGAGACATTGCCTAAAGTCTTTGTAACGTGGATGCTACGGGTCCGGGAAGGGGACTTGTCATCCTCCTCACAAACCCTTTAATATTTCAAAATTTGCTTGAAATCACGGGCTTTTTACATATTACCTGGCGCCAAGTATGGTTTTATCATATTACCTGGTTTTTCTTCTGACTTCTCGTATGACCTGGAATCGGCACCTAAAGTACCGAAAATGCCCTTCTTTTACGTTTTTTATGCATTTTGTATCCGAAATGCTTCATTCTTCCCAAAATTAACTCTTTATAGGATCATCAAGTTGGGGAAGAAGATATTCCGGCAAAGATCCATCCATAATCGCAGTTCAAACCATCGTCGGCGCCGTCCAACCCGGAAAAAAAAATTTCATGCCCAAAAACTGTAAAAACAGCGGGAAAGACGAAAAAAAATCTATGATGAATGGATTTTGATGTAAGAGCAGTGGGAAAGCCCTCCCAACTACAAAAATTAAGATCTACATGTAAAGAAACACATATAAAGATCACCCATTGGTGTTCGACTGCTCCTAGACATGAAATAAAAGGATAAAAATGGGCAAAAACGTGAAATACTCGTCGGCGGGCGACAAGTTCCATTTATATATCTTTCTGTGATACTAATGAGGTGGAAGAGGAGGAAAAATAAGGAAGAACAAAAAAAAATGGGCAAAAACGGATAAAAAATGAGCAAGTTATGACATTTTGAAAATTGTCATTTATCGTGTTGTCGACGACACGACTTGATTCAAGTCGTGTACTATTCAACACGACTTGAATCCAAGTCGTGTTATATGCAACACGACTTGAATTTAAGTCGTGTTGAATAGTACACGACTTGAATCAAGTCGTGTCGTCGACAACACGATAAATGATAATCTTTAAAATGTCATAACTTGCTCATTTTTTATCCGTTTTTGCCCATTTTTTTTTCGTTCTTCCTTATTTTTCCTCTTCTTCCACCTCATTAGTATCATAGAAAGATATAGGACGGAAAAAGAAGAAAAAATAATAAGAAAGAAGAAAATGAAATGATAAAAATGGGCAAAAACGTGAAATACTCGTCGGTGGGCGACAAGTTCCATTTATATATCTTTCTGTGACACTAATGAGGTGGAAGAGGAGGAAAAATAAGGAAGAACGAAAAAAAAATGGACAAAAACGGATAAAAAATGAGCAAGTTATGACATTTTAAAGATTATCATTTATCGTGTTGTCGACGACACGACTTGATTCAAGTCGTGTACTATTCAACACGACTTAAATTCAAGTCGTGTTGCATATAACACGACTTGGATTCAAGTCGTGTTGAATAGTACACGACTTGAATCAAGTCGTGTCGTCGACAACACGATAAATGACAATCTTCAAAATGTCATAACTTGCTCATTTTTTATCCGTTTTTGTCCATTTTTTTTTCGTTCTTCCTTATTTTTCCTCCTCTTCCACCTCATTAGTATCATAGAAAGATATATAAATGGAACTTGTCGCTCGCCGATAAGTATTTCACGTTTTTGCTCATTTTTATCATTTCACTTTCTTCTTTCTTATTATTTTTTCTTCTTTTTCCATCCTATATCTTTCTATGATACTAATGAGGTGGAAGAGGAGGAAAAATAAGGAAGAACGAAAAAAAAATGGGCAAAAACGGATAAAAAATGAGCAAGTTATGACATTTTGAAGATTATCATTTATCGTGTTGTCGACGACACGACTTGATTCAAGTCGTGTACTATTCAACACGACTTAAATTCAAGTCGTGTTGCATATAACACGACTTGGATTCAAGTCGTGTTGAATAGTACACGACTTGAATCAAGTCGTGTCGTCGACAACACGATAAATGATAATCTTTAAAATGTCATAACTTGCTCATTTTTTATCCGTTTTTGCCCTTTTTTTTTTCGTTCTTCCTTATTTTTCCTCCTCTTCCACCTCATTAGTGTCACAGAAAGATATATAAATGGAACTTGTCGCCCGCCGACGAGTATTTCACGTTTTTGCCCATTTTTATCATTTCACTTTCTTCTTTCTTATTATTTTTTCTTTTTTTTCTATCCTATATCTTTCTATGATACTAATGAGGTGGAAGAGGAGGAAAAATAAGGAAGAACGAAAAAAAAATGGGCAAAAACGGATAAAAAATGAGCAAGTTATGACATTTTAAAGATTATCATTTATCGTGTTGTCGACGACACGACTTGATTCAAGTCGTGTACTATTCAACACGACTTAAATTCAAGTCGTGTTGCATATAACACGACTTGGATTCAAGTCGTGTTGAATAGTACACGACTTGAATCAAGTCGTGTCGTCGACAACACGATAAATGACAATCTTCAAAATGTCATAACTTGCTCATTTTTTATCCGTTTTTGTCCATTTTTTTTTCGTTCTTCCTTATTTTTCCTCCTCTTCCACCTCATTAGTATCACAGAAAGATATATAAATGGAACTTGTCGCCCGCCGACGAGTATTTCACGTTTTTGCCCATTTTTATCCTTTTATTTCATGTCCAGGAGCAGTCGAACACCAATGGGTGATCTTTATATGTGTTTCTTTACATGTAGATCTTAATTTTTGTAGTTGGGAGGGCTTTCCCACTGCTCTTACATCAAAATCCATTCATCATAGATTTTTTTTCGTCTTTCCCGCTGTTTTTACAGTTTTTGGGCATGAAAATTTTTTTTCCGGGTTGGACGGCGCCGGCGATGGTTTGAACTACGATTATGGATGGATCTTTGCCGGAATATCTTCTTCCCCAACTTGATGATCCTATAAATCGTTAATTTTGGGAAGAATGAAGCATTTCGGATACAAAATGCATAAAAAACGTAAAAGAAGGGCATTTTCGGTACTTTAGGTGCCGATTCCAGGTCATATGAGAAGTCAGAAGAAAAACCAGGTAATATGATAAAACCATACTTGGCGCCAGGTAATATGTAAAAAGCTTTGAAATCACCCTACTCTAGGAGGAGGGCAAACGTTCCTTCTCATAAACTCCAACTCGGTCTTCTTCTCATCTGAGCCTTTTTTCCTAAATTTTGATAATCTATCTTTCAATCCGAACACCCCAATCTCCCCTCTTAAAATTTGACTTGAAATTAAACAAAAATAGTTAAAAATAAAGCGATCGATTTGTAAAATAACGCGATCAATCGTCTAGCGATCGACCGTGATGAAACGATCGATTGTAGTTACTGTGATTTTTTGTAAATTGGTTTCGCATTGGCACCGATCGATCAGTTTGAAAACGATCGATCGTAGTTACTAGAATTTTAGGATTTGTGCACGCGATAAAACGGTCGATCGTAATTTCAGGCTAAATAAGGTGATCGATCGCTAAGTGATCGATCGGCTTATAACACGATCGATCGGCTATACGATTACAGCGAGAAAATGACCGTTTTTCTACGGAAAATTGCGTCTCTTCTTCCAGAATAAGTCTAACAGAGCCCTTCTATATAAAGAGAACGTTTTTCCTCAGAAAAGGGTTACAGAAAACAAGGAAAAACTTGTTCTTCTTCTGTCTTAATTCATCATCCATCATTGAGCAATAGAATCTCCTCTGATCGAGATCCAGTCAGTTTGATTTGAAGTGCACGTTTAAACTGACGGTGTGGTTTGTTGTATCTCGGGAACGGAACGCTATTAATTGCCTGTGCACGGAGGGCGGCGTATCTGTTTCAAGGACAACGCATAGCGTGTCTCGAACCTGGTTCTAATTCTTATACTCTTTCTAGTATTTTATATATATATTTGTCAATTATATGTGCATAATTTGGTAGTATTTTAGCTCTCTTTTATGTGACAATCCCAACAATCTTGAAACAGATATTTCTTGTTCTTGTTGATTGAATACTATTGCAATTATGGGTGTTGACAAATCATTGAAACCTGAGAAATTTGATGGCAAGAATTTCATGCAATGGCAAACAAAGATGAAATTTTGGTTGACTCAGTTGAACATATTCTATATGATTTCTGATGCTATTGTGGATAAAACTGTGTCTTCTGAATCTGACAAGACTGCTAGTTCGTCTGATGTTGGAACAACCAAGCCTGTTGATAGTGATAAATTTAAACAAGATGATGAACTATGCCATGGACAAATTTTGAGTGTCTTGAGCAATGAATTATATGATTTGCATGTGAATACTAAATCTGCTAAAGAACTATGGGATACCCTTGATAAGAAATTTGGAAAGAAGCATGAAGGGGAAGAAAAATATGTTGTAGGCGAGTATTTTGACTACAAGATGGTCGATAACAAATCTGTTAAAGACCAAGTTGTTGAGATACAGAATTTGGTGGCTAAGATCATTGGGAAAGGCATTCCCGTTGACGAGAGGCTCCAAGTTCTGGCACTTATAAACAAGCTACCACCCTCATGGTAGGATTTCCAAGTTAACTTGAAGCACAAAAGGGATGCAATGTCTGTTGATGATCTTATGGTGGCCATACAAATTGAAGAAAAGCATAGAGGTAAGATGAAAATCTTACAAGGCTCATCTTCTGGGGTCAAAGATAGTGTTCAAGCAAATGTTGTAGAAGGGAAACCAAAGTTTCATAGCAATACGAAGAACAACAAGAAGTTTAAGAATCGGTCTTTCAAACCTGGTTCAAATATCCATAAGGACAAGAAGTCGAAGGTTTACTGGGTCTGTGGGAAACCGGGACATTTTGCAAACAAGTGCAAAGAGAAGAAAGGTCAGGACCATAGTCATGGTGGGGCTGCATCTTCTGCTCATGTTAACATGGTTACTTCAGATGTCAGGTTAATATCAACTAATTCTGAAATTAACTTGGCATGTGAATCTACCGATTGGTGGGTTGATACAGGGGCAACTGTTCACATCGGTGTTGATGTTTCTTCTTTTTCTTTCTATCAGGAAGTAAAGGATAGGACTGTGACGATGGGGAACTCCTCTAAGGCTAGAGTTTATGGAGTTGGAAATGTGGACATCCGGTTTACATCGGGGAACACGTTGACTCTTCGTAATGTGTTGCATGTGCCTAGTGTGAGGAAGAACCTAGTTAGTGGAGTACTTCTTAGTCGAGAAGGATATAAATTAGTGTTTGAGTCAAATAAAGTTGTAATAACTAGACATGGTATTTTTATTGGCAAAGGCTATGTGTGTAATGGCCTCTTTAAACTAAATTTGGTTTCTTGTAATAATTCTTTATTTCAAGTAGATGACTCTTTGGTTTATCATGTTGATTCTTGTAATGTGTGGCATATGAGGCTTGGACATGTGAATTCAAATACTATTAAAAGAATGATGAATCTTGATTTGATTCCGAAATTGCATTATGTAACTAGTGATAAATGTGAAATATGTGTTCAAGCAAAACAACCTAGAAAACTTTATAGGTCTATTGATAGGTCTACATGTTTGTTTGATTTAGTTCATTCAGATATTTATGAATTGAATGGATTGATTACTAGGGGTGGTATGAGATATTTCATTACTTTTATTGATGATTACTCTAAATTTTGTCATGTATACTTGCTTAAGTCTAAAGATGAGGCTTTTGAGAAGTTTAAGATCTATAAAATGGAGGCTGAAAATCAAACGGAGAGGCTGATTAAAAGACTAAGGTCTGATCGTGGTGGGGAGTATTGTTCCCTTGAATTTTGCAAGTTTTGTGAAAATCAAGGAATAATACATGAGACCACAGCGCCTTACTCTCCTCAATCTAATGGTGTGGCAGAAAGAAAGAATAGAATATTCATTGACATGATTAATTCTATGCTTTTGTCTTCGGGTCTACCGAAGAATTTATGGGGAGAAGCAATTCTTTCTGCTTGTATGATCTTAAACCGTGTGCCTCATAAAGGACAAAATACAACCCCTATGAATTAATGAAAGGAAGAAAACCGAGCTTGAAGTTCATTAAGATTTGGGGATGTCTTGCCAAAGTGAAAATCCCAAACGTAAAAATGGATAAACTAGGTTCAAAAATATATGATGCGGTGTTCATTGGTTATGCACAAAATAGTAGAGCATATCGGTTTTTAGTAATTGGGTCTGATCGGTAGAATTATGCACCTTATACTATTAAAGAGTCCGATGATGCAACATTCTTTGAGAATGTATTTCCTATGAAGGAAAAGAGTAAAGCTGTAGTGCATAAAGAAGATGGCTTATCATCTTCTATTCCAAGAATTGAAGATTCGGATACCAATGTAGAGGTTAGGAGATCTAAGAGAACAAGAATAGAGAAGAATTATGGAGATGACTTTTATACTTACATGGTGGAGAATGAGGATCCTTTGACTTTTAGTGAGGCTATATCATCTAGTGAATCTCCTTTGTGGAAGGAGGTGGTACAGAGTGAGATGGATTCAATCCTTGCACATGGGACTTAGATTCTAACGAATCTACCTCCAGGGTTTAAACCAATTGGGTGCAAATAGATTTTTAAAAGAAAATATTATCCTGATGGATCCATTGAAAAATATAAAGCTAGATTAGTGGCTAAAGGGTATAGTCAAGATTTCTTTGACACGTATTCTCCTGTGACCATGATAACTACAATTAGAATGCTTATTGCATTGGCAGCTCATTATAACCTCGAGATCCATCAAATGGATGTCAAAACAACATTTTTAAATGGTGAATTGGATGAGGAAATTTATATGGAGCAGCCTGAAGGTTTTGTGGTTCCTGGTCAAGAAAGAAAAGTATGTAAGTTAGTGAGACCTCTCTATGGGTTAAAACAGGCTCCTAACCAATGGCATCAAAAGTTTGATGATGTTCTTCTTTCAAATAATTTTATTATGTGTACTTCTGATAAATGCTTATATTAGAAGTCATTTAATAATTATTTTGTCATGTTATTTTTATATGTTGATGATATTTTGATTTTTTGTAACAATTTAGATTATATTAATAAGGTTAAGGGTTTCATTAACGAGAATTTTGATATGAAAGACTTGGGTCTTGCCAAAGTCATACTGGGCTTAAAGATTGATAAGACTTCTAATGGAATAGTTGTGAGTCAATCATACTATGTGGAGAAGATTCTAAAGAAATATGGTTACTTCGATAGAAAACCTGTCAGTACGCCGTATGATTCAAGTGTAAGATTAAAGAAAAATCTTGGGGAAAGTGTGTCACAACTTAGATATTCACAGCTGATAGGAAGTTTGAGTTATCTGACAAACTGCAGTAGACCGGATATATCCTATGCTGTGGGAAGACTAAGTAGATACACTAAGAGCCCTAATGAATCTCATTGGATTGCCATTGAGAGGGTGTTCAGATATTTGAAGGGAAATGTAAATTTTGGTTTACATTATTCCGGGTTCCCTGCTGTATTAGAAGGATACAGTGATGCTAATTAGGTATCAGATTCTGATGAAACATAGGCCACGAGTGGTTATGTGTTTACACTTGGTGGTGGGGCAGTTGCATGGAAATCTTCCAAGCAAACTATAATAACAAGGTCTACTATGGATGCTGAAATAGTAGCACTTGATAAAACTGGAGGAATGGCGGAATGACTTAGGGATCTTTTAATAGATATACCCTGGTTGAATAAGCCAATTCCTGGAATTTTGATTCACTGTGATAGCCAATCAGCTCTTGATAAGGTTAAGAGTAAGAATCATAATAAGAGGTCCTCCAGGCATATTGAACTAAGGTATAAAATCTTGTGCAAATTGACTATATTGGGAGTCATTACCTTAAGTTTCATACGATCAGCGGAAAACTTGGCTGATTCGTTTACGAAGGGATTGTCGGCAAGACAAGTCCTTAACTCATCTAGGTGAATGGGGCTGAAAGCCTATGATATAAGTCATCGTTAGTAGCAACCCAATCTCTCTGAGTGGAGATCCCACGACGAAGATTCAATGGGTAACAACAAGCTAATGCGTGACTTGGAGAGCACTATTATAATAAATTGTATGCTCGTTCCCGTGTGATGATGAGAGTGCTCTACTGCATATGAAACAGGTTGACAAAAGTCTTAATGAGGTCAAGGCTTAAAAAGCAGGGCATTGTTATGCAGATTATCCTTGGAGACTATCACCTATATGAGTGCCACTGAGGTCGCAGTTAAGGAGAACGAAAGCTTGTTCTCTAATGTGCAATTCATGAAAAGATGCAAGGCGTATGGCCATAAAGCGCTACCCCGAATGATCTCGAAAAGGGAGTTACTTTAACTGTTAGGTTTGTCGTAGCTCTTGCTCTAAGGTTCAAGTTCAAGACTTAGTTCACTTCGAACTTGTGAGAGTGGCGGCTTACCAAACTAGTTGTAGGTTCAAACCCGCAAGGTACCTATCGCCGAAAAGTTAGAGTACTATTGCTCAATGGTTAATTCATATGTCTTTTACATTTTAGTGTGTGTGGACTAGTTTAATATTGAGTCATGGTGGGGATTGTTGAAATTTAACTTGAAATTAAACAAAAATAGTTAAAAATAAAGCGATCGATCGGTAAAATAACGCGATCAATCGTCTAGCGATCGACCGTGATGAAACGATTGATTGTAGTTACTGTGATTTTCTGCAAATTGGTTTCGCATTGGCACCGATCGATCCGTTTGAAAATGATCAATCGTAGTTACTAGAATTTTAAGATTTGTGCACGCAATAAAACGGTCGATCGTAATTTTAGGCTAAATAAGGCGATCGATCGCTAAGTGATCGATCGGCTTATAACACGATCGATCGGCTATACGGTTACAGCGAGAAAATGGCCGTTTTTCTGCGGAAAATTGCGTCTCTTCGTCCAGAATAAGCCTAACAGAGCCCTTCTATATATAGAGAACGTTTTTCCTCAGAAAAGGGTTAGAGAAAACAAGGAAAAACTTGTTCTTCTTCTCTCTTAATTCATCATCCATCCAGTCAGTTTGATTTAAAGTGCACGTTTAAACTGATGGTGTGGTTCGTTGTATCTCGGGAACGGAATGCTATTAATTGCCTGTGCACGGAGGGCGGCACATCTGTTTCAAGGACAACGCATAACATGCCTCGAACCTGGTTCTAATTCTTATACTCTTTCTAGTATTTCATATATATATTTGTCAATTGTATGTGCATAATTTGGTAATATTTTAGCCATGAGCTATTTTGGCTGCCTAAGTGGGTAATTAAAAAATTAATTGCGAATCTTATTATGTTGGTCATGTCTAAGAAGATTTTATTACAAAACTTAACACTAGAAGAATTTCGTTGACATGAGCCTAGCTCACACTTGGAGCACTTCATACTTCTAGCAAGTGTGATGTTGGATTACATGTTTGAAGAGATGAGCCGACCAGTAGGACTACAATATATCTATCCTCATAAGCACAAAAAACGCAAAAATCACATCTTTACCTATCCAACCAAGTGCCTTATTACTACTAAATTTTATGAAAGAAAAGTTCCAAGTCATGAGATCTCCAAATTCTAGCTTCCAAGTGATGACTCCACTTTGCTGAACTAGTAAAAGCATGTGCATGCTATACTTCAAAAAGATGAAATGTCTTCATCATTTCCGGGCAGAAGAAAGGACCACCCAATCTAATATGATGGCGTAAATCATAATCAAACATCATACTCATTTTTCTAATTCACGACGAGCAATACTAGTTAAAATATGTTCATTAGAGGTTTGAACACAAGAATAAATGCACATGAATTGCCAGAGATACACGGGCCCCATATGCCTAAGGGTTTGGTGAGTTCACTTTCCTTTATATTCTCCACCGATTCCACTCTCCTCCATTGTCTTCCACTCTCTTCTCCATCCCTTCTCCCAGCCATGGCTTCGTCTCTGAACGTCCACTCGAAGGATTCCGACGAGAACTCGGCCTACATGTACGCCATGCAGCTGGGCTGTCTCTCTGTCCTCCCCATGACACTCAAGTCCGCCATAGAGCTGGACATCTTCGAGATCATAGCCAAGGCCGGGCCAGGAGCTTATCTCTCCCCTGCGGAAATCGCCGCCCAGCTCCCCACCGAGAACCCGGAGGCCCCAACCATGTTGGACCGTATCCTCCGCCTGCTGGCGAGCTACACCATCCTCAGCTACTCACTGACCACCCTCGATGACGGGCGCATCGAGCGGCGATACGGCTTGGCCCCCGTGTGCAAGTTCCTAGTGAAGAACGAGGATGGTGTGTCCATCGCGCCTCTCGTCCTCATGAACCAAGATAAGGTCCTTATGGAAAGCTGGTAAAGTTCTTTTCCCACTTTGCTAGTCACCACACATCCCATAGAGTAGTGATGGTTAAGTATCCATATCATGGACATCTTCGTTTCAATTGGTATGGATACGTATCAACTAACGCTTTTCCAGCTTATTGACCATAAAGGCATAAACCCATATGGCTCAAATCCAAATGAGTAGAGAACATTTTGTGGGACCTCCTCTTTGTCCTCCTCTACAGCCCTTGATTTTTAGAACATGCGGCATCATATGGGCCTTTTTTTTTTATACTCATATGGGTTTCTTTGTTTACTTGTCATATGGGCTTATTAGACAGTATATATGGTTTTGCTAGATTGAAAACCATATAGGAAAAGTTAGGAAAACAAGGGAGAGGGCATCAGGGAGGACTAGATAGGGAAGGTACGTACTTTGATAAATCTGAAGTTGATCTAATCAGTTGTGAAAGAAAAAAAGTTGATCTAATCAGAATAAAGGCTTATTTGTAATATTTTTTATTTGTTTATGAATGTAAAATTTTATTAAAAACTCAGTCAAATTAAGCAGAGTATAAAAATGAGCATACATATAAATCTACTTTGGCCAACGAGCTAGCATTACATTTTGGTTGTGGCATACTCCATTTGTGTATAATTCCTCTCCTATTGAGCATAAAATCTAACTTTTGGTGGGCCCATTTGTAGATGCATATTGAGAACACGTAAGGGGTGAATTTAGAGGCTGTTTGGATATTGAATGCAACAGATTCTAGCGGAATTACCAAAAACACGCCTTTACGTTTGGATGGCTAATTTTGGTAATAGAAATTTTCGTGAACAAGCAAAATCTCCTCATGATGAGATTCAGTAATTTAGGCAGAAGCCTGAACCCCCCTTCCGGCGGAAATTTTCATTCCATTGAATCTTAGCATCCAAACACAAACAAAAAATCTGAATGGCTAGATTCACGTTGAATCTGGCTTGAATCTGCTGAGGATTCCGTGCCCAAACAGCACCATAAAATCCTGTATGAAAGATCCCGTAAGCTAAGTACCTCCTCCATCCCACATTAATAGTCTGATTTGGTCTTTCAAAATACTCCCTCCGTCTGGATTTATTATTACCACATTTGGGAAAACCTTAATAATTCTAGACGGAGGGAGTACATATCTGAAAGCACTGTTAGCTGTTAGTGCACTGACGTGTGAGAGCGATAACATGTTAATGTATTAACTGTCAACAGAGGACATTAGGCCTATATTGTGAAAACAGATACAGCCTTGAACCTCCCTTATTTTTTATTTTTGGGTAATTGAATTTATTGAACCTCCCTTGTTAATGAGAGCAGCATGTGTTTGTGTCGAAAGTGTCACATAGAGAGTACTTTCCCTCTGAACTGATTAACAAGATTGGAGAATTGGATTGTTGCAGGTACCACTTGAAGGATGCGGTGTTGGATGGTGGGATCCCCTTCAATAAGGCCTATGGTATGACAGCCTTCGACTACCACGGCACAGACCCAAGGTTCAACAAGGTGTTTAACCTGGGCATGTCGAACCACTCCACCCTGGTGATGAAGAAGATCTTGGAGACTTACACAGGGTTTGAAGAGCTCACCAGCCTGGTGGACGTTGGTGGTGGGGTGGGAGTCACCACCAACCTCATTGTCTCCAAGTACCCCCACATCAAGGGTATCAATTTCGACCTAAAGCACGTCATTGAAGATGCCCCTGCTTATCCTGGTTGGTATACCCATATTTTCATGTTGCTTTGATCATTAGCCCTTGTCAATATTTGGCTTTTGAGTTCAATTGGGGCATGATATATGTGTGTTATATTGCAGGTGTGGAACATGTTGGTGGAGACATGTTTGTGAGCGTTCCTACTGCCGATGCCATTTTCATGAAGGTACTAGATTTTATAAAGAGATGCATTAGTATGCGCTCGAGGTCGCTTGTGCCAGCGTGCGCTAGGACGCTGTGAGCCATGGGATCTCCATCCGGTGGCACAAGTTAGTATAGGGTGTGCCAGTAAATCGATCGAGATCCGACGGCTCATTCCGTCCCTGCAGATGCCCACACGTGTTAACCGGGTGGTTAATTAACTTCTGTTTTTTGATAAGGAACTGAGGAAGCCAATAATTTAAGGAGATTAGCTGAGGGTAGATGCTGCCTAACACTCTTTTAACCTCAGTGGTTGGTCAATAGTTTTCTTTATTCAAGTGTAGGTGTGGGTATAATCTAATTTCTACTGAAGTAACAATTAACTAAGATGTAATTAGTTAATCTGAACTGGCTTTGGCGCCTGGCAGTGGATATTGCATGATTGGAGTGATGAGCACTGTTTGAAGATTTTGAAGAATTGCCAGAAGGCTCTGCCAGAGTCAGGCAAGGTGATAATAGTGGAGATGGCTCTCTCAGAGGCCCCAGAGCCAAATCTTGAGGCCAACAATGTGTTCCATGTTGATATGGTCATGCTGGCCCATAATCCAGGTGGGAAAGAGAGGTCCCAAAAGGAGTTTGAGGGTCTGGCCAAGGCAGCAGGGTTCTCCAAGTTCAAGCCCGTCTGCTGGGTTTACAACACATGGGTCATGGAGTTCTACAAGTAGGTGGGGGTTGGCCATCTGCTATACTTAGATTTTGAAGCACAGGTTGGTGAAACTTGATTTCTACATGCAGACTGGGTTTGAATTTGGAAGTTCGTTCTCATTTTACTACTTTCGAGCTTGTATTTTGTGGGACATGGATTTCTGTCAGTGGTGGTGACTGGTAGTTGAGCGATCTTTCTTTTTGTTGTAGTTATGTTACATCATGAATAAAGTTTCGAAAAGCTTGTGTATAGATTGGATATATGTTGGCCATTTTACCAATCAATGTAACTTACAAAGAAGAAGTTTCTTTTAGCGGGCAGTTTCTAGTTATATAACTAAGCTAGAGTAACAAGAAGTACTACTATCTAGAGTATGCAACTTTAGAGGATGACTTCCTCTTCATTTGGTCTATAACTATCACGATCTCACCAAACTCTTTATCACTCCCATTCAATCTCTCGTTGAACTCAAAAGAGAAACATTGACATCTAGCCAAAGGATGACAGTTTATGACACTGGAGTATTTACAGATCCTGCATCTGGCTTCTGACATTAGGTAACATATAATTGGTAAATCAGGTTGGGGTCGAGTTATGCAGGTAGTTACCCTACCCGACCCTATTTCAAAAAAGAGTATAATTTTCAAATCTGGACCCAACCCTATATGGTCCCCCTTTTACTACTTCGAGTTAGGGCTATTTGGTTCCCCCCCTTTTGCCTATTTACACTTAAAACACCTTTCCACCATAACCCTAATATAGTTTTCGGGATGAGTAATGCTATTTGTCCGACTTTTTTTTATCACGACCAACCTCACATGTCAGTGTGGTGAAAGGAAAAGAAAAATGGGGCCCACTATATTGCAATAAGGGGCACGTGAGGTGGCCGTGAAAAAACGCCGGAGAAGATGCATTTTCCTTTCTGGATACCCTCCTTAACAACCAAAAGACTATTCTAATCTAAGTAAACAAAAAATTATGGGCCGTTTGGGGAGTGATAAAAAGCAAAACATCTACAGTAGATGTTTCACTTCACTATTTATTTCCTGTTTTCAGGACATGTTTCAGACATCGACAATGAAAAATCTGGAAATGAATATGTGGATGTTTTATTTAGATTAATCACCAACCAAACGGCCTTTTAATCCAAGTTGGTTCCAAGTCTTGTACCCGAAAAAAGTTTGGTTCCAAGTCTTTTGGCATTGAAGTTTCCAAGTCGACTGCAATTGATGCCAACTTGGAATTTCAGAGTCTGAATTGACTTCTACCGCTGCCAAGCCACGGATTCATTTACATTTCTCATTGACATGGCCCATGTACCATTAACTTCAGAGGCAGCCAATCTGCCACGAAACCATGAGTACAAAGCTCATAAACACAATCGAAGCAACCTAAAACTATTGTTGACTAAACGAAAATTAAGGGGCCATTTGGGGCGTGATTAAAATCAAAACATCGAGATGGGATGTTTTGCTACACTGTAGCATCCATGTATTTTATATGTAAACACCTTAGGACGTGTTTCAGCTGTATGAAAAAAAAAATGCATGCTACAGTGAATATCCAAAATTCAGTCTGGATGTTTTACAATAACGACGCCCCAAACGGCCCCTAAAAGAGGAACAACCTAAAGAAGAAAGCAACGCTAGGCAACAAGATTAAGAAACGGATGTAGCTCTAAAAATAAAAAACAAAAGATGAAGTGTTCACCACTGCATGGTTTAGCCGCCCCACAGCCCTTATTATACGCACCATATGAAAATACACGGTGGGCACATACCAACAGCACAAAGGGTTGGCTGCATGGAATGTCGGCTCGCCGATATATCGGTATCGGGCCCCACCCGATACACCACGACCATCTCGTTTTTCAACTTTTTTTCCAAATATCGTCGATATATCAGTTTCGAACCGATATCGGCCGATATATCGCTATTTTTTCTAAAAAAAAATAATTTCAAAAAAAAATTTTAAAAAAAATTTCCTGTTTGTTTCCCATCATAATATGCGTTTTTATGCATATTTTGAAATCTATGCTTTGTCTAAATTCAGAAATATTGTGTAAAAAAATATCGGTGGTCAAAAACTAGTTTTTACCATATATTTTCACAATCTAACTTCTAAAATGAGTTATACTAATTTAGACAAAGCATAGATTTCGTCTCTTTGGCCGACCGATATTTTATCAATATCCGATACGACATTCCATGGTTGGCTGGTTAAACCCTAGGGTAGCAAACTACGCATATGTTCAAAATATTGTGATAGGGAAAATTGCTCAAAGCGCCGGAGCTAAACCTAGCAGTTCCTCGTTCGATTTTTCTAGTCTTGGGGAGGATAAATTTTAGTAGGAAAAATTGCTCGAGCTTCACCGTGGAGAAATTTTTGAGTGTGCATCGAAAGATATGTGGGCACATAGTCCCTTTGCGGCACATGACCAAATGATTCTTGTCCACCAAAATCGAGATTTTTTTTTGTGCACCACTGGTGTAACATGTTAATTTGTGAATGGTGAGATACACAGCCACCTTGGTGTCGCACACGGAAAATTTTCTCACCACTGCCTCTGGTCAATGGGTGTTCCATCAATTCTATGCTGACTTTGCTCCAACCGAAACCTAAAGTTCTTCATTGGATGGAAAGACAAGTTTTTTGTGGATGCGAGGAAGGACTTCGTATTTTTTACATCAATTATAAGTGTTAGTAATGTTAAACCCTGTGCCCTATAATTAATCAGTGTATTTTCCCGTGCTCGGGATTGGCAGCCGTAGATCACTTTGATCTGATGGCTATCACCCTGGGCACGGGAAAAAGCATGGGTTATATAGGACGCGGAGTATTATGAGGACTGGCTGTCCCCTTCTCCCGCCTTGCGCAGTGACAACTACCTTACTAGCCCTTTAATTTGCAACATCCCATTTCAGCGTGCTGCCCTCCATTTCATTACTCTCCTTTTCAGAGTTCAGCCATGGCGCCGACCCTAGGCCAGCCTACGGATTCTAACGAAGACTCGGCCTACTTTGCCAACCTCTCCATCGTCCCCATGACCATCAAGGTGGCCATGGAGCTAGACATCTTGGAGATCATATCCAATGCCGGGCCGGGAGCTTATCTCTCCCCAGCTGAGATCGCCACTCAGCTCCCCATGGAGAACCCGCAGGCCTCCACCATGCTTGACAGTATGCTCCGCCTGTTAGCGTGCTACTCTGCCCTCGACAACGGCGGTGTCGAGCGGCGGTATGGCATGACCCCCATGTGCAAGTTCTTTGTGAAGAATGAAGATGGTGTGTCCCTCGCGCCTCTAGCCCTCATGAACCAGGACAAGGTCTTCAAGGAAAGCTGGTAAAGAGTGTCCCCTCCCATTCCATGTCAATAATGTTTTAAGCATTCATGTAAGATACTAAGTTCCCAAAAGCTCGAGCCATTATGAAACAAAAATATTTATATTTGAATACCCATCCTCACATGCAAGAATTCATCTAACGCAATACATAGAACACAATTGGGTTGGGGTATAAGTGCCTCAAACGAGACTTAAACACAAGACTTGGGCTCCTATGTTACGTAAGATAACCAATTTACCAGAAGGTTTGAGCTTTTAGGAGATGGGAATCTTATTGAGTTATTATTTATATTCTAATGTACATATAAACGGATTTTTCCAATGCATTATGAATTTAGTAATACGTGTGGAATCTCATCATTAGTCCTCCTTTGCATCCTTTGTTTAGTTGGTTGTTATATGTCCTTTATCATCTTGTATGTGACTTATTTGTTAGTATATACTCAAAAAAATGAAAAGGGTGAACATTCCTAAGATCGTGTGCGAATTTCGTAGCCTCGACTGTTAAAAGTTTCAAACTTATACGAACTGCAGTACGTGTTCAAACTTCAAACATTCGGACCTTCTAATATATTTTGTTTTCAAGTCAGTTTTGCAGTTTTCAACAAGGGTTGCAGTATACTTTCACTGATATTTTATCCTCTTCTATGTACACAGGAAAATAGAGAATTTTCAAGAGTTTTTGCACCATACCAACATGAAGGAAAACTCTTTCAAATTTCTTGGGATTCTACTCTGCAGAGTAGAAAATCAAGGCTTGGCATAAACACACTCCTGAAGATATACAGAGATCTATCTTCAGAAGTGTAATCTGCAAAAAGAGAAGAAAGCTTCATTGTATCCTAAAAATAGATTTGTGGAGTTCCCGACCAAACCAAATTTAGTAATTGATGGAGGCAAATACTGTTTTTAGGTGAGTGTATCATGCCTAAAAGCAAATTAAGGGGCCGTTTGGGGCGTGATTATTGCAAAACATCCAGACTGGATTCTGGATATCTACTGTAGCATTCAGGTGGATTTTTACATCCAGCTGAAACACGTCCTGAGGTGTTTCAGCTGATATATAAAATATCCGGATGCTACAGTGTAGCAAAACTCGAAGTTGGATATCTGGATGTTTTGCTTTTAATCACGCCCCAAACGGCCCCTAAGTTCGTTGTTGTGCATTCCTGCAACAAATTCCAATTTCAGTCAAAGGAGTAGAAGTTCTTCCATTTTGCGACCAGCCATTTCTTACATTATATGTTTTACTTGGATCATGCAGCAACCTAACATCCTCTTTTTATTAAACTAGAGAGAATTCACGTGCAAGCTGCACGTGGAATCCAATTTTCTCTCCTGCTTTCTTTTGATCCAAACTGTTTGGCTATTGCTATCATTGATCGACGTAAAATATGGAGTGTTAAAAAAAATAATCAATGTGAAGAGTCTGCAAATCCTTATTTCATAATTATGGTCTGCAAAGCCTTTTTTCTCAAACTTACGGTATGCATATCCTCCTCTATGATTGAATAGTTTGTAATAATAAACGTTGATTTTGTTCCGTTCCGAGTTTTCAACTTTCTATTGCTAATTAAAATTCCTTCCCCAAATCATCCCATAATTCAAACCTATTAATGAAACTCCTTTGTAATTTAAAACCTCCAGCCTTGAACGTCGACCCAAATCAGCTAATCAAATTCCGTCTTAATTTAAACCATCCCCTCTTGTAAGTAGAATAGTTTCCTTCTCTAAAACTACATGTGGTTACGTGACTTGTAAATCCCCCTTGTACTTGTAGTCTTCAACTTGAAGGGCAGTTAAGGTAACACATTCTTATTGCTTGGTGGAGATATGTTTGTGAGCTCGCAATATTCTGAACACTTGCAAAAGTTCCAAACGCTCTTATTGCTGGGTTCCTGCCAAACTCCATGCCCAAGGAAGAATACGCACTTCTATTTAAGTCCCAACCAAAAACCATCGGCCAATGAGCCCATCTCATGAACTAGTTAGGCCATGGTGATACTCCCATTAGGGCTTGCTTACTTCCATGTTGAAATAAAAAATTGTCTATAAATAGATTGATTAGCAAGCAACATCCACTGATACATGCTTAGCATTCCTCTTTTTTTATTTTTCTAAAGTCTTGGGGAGGATGATGAACTTCCTTGATCTATGGCTTTCTCTCTATCCTTGAAAAGTATCCATTCTTTTGGGTATGCCAATCGCCAGGACACTTGAGTCCCTTGATGTTCATAAAATATAACTTCTATACTCATATATCTTCCTCTGGGGAAGAACATACGTTCTCCTGGTCTTGGCACCATGCAGTGCATGCAAGGCCAGTGGGAGGTCAAGCTTTTTGAAAAGGTGTGCTCTGCCTCTTCCCGCCTTGCAAGAGTGATCACAAGCAAGAACCCCCTCGTCCCCCCCCCAGTCTCCAACGCCACCTCCCCTCGGCCCGATGCCCGGTGGCGCTCCCCGAGCCTCGCCCCCCAAGTCACCCATGTACGGACTTGTCCCCCTCCCCTCTCCCTCCCAACCTTATCATCTTCCTCATACTTCCACCCCACCACCACCCTCTCCAAACCTTATCATCTTCATCTTCTGCAAATGTCTCTCTTCCACTCTAGTGTTCTTTTATCCATCTTTTTAGCCATCCCCGTCTCCCTCTCATCCTCGCCGGATTCCGTTTTTCCGAACAAGTGCAATGAGACTTGTGGGTCGCTTGTAATTCCTCTCCCCTTCCACCTCAATGCCTCCTGCGGCCTGCCCCTCAACTACACAAGCCCCTTCCGCCTCTCCTGCATCAACTCCACCACCCTCCTCCTCATCCTCGGATCGCAGGCTCTCCGAGTTCTCGACATTCTCAGCGATGCCGTCGTCATCGACTTCTTCTCCGCCACCTCCTGCCACAATTACTCCAATTTGAACTTCTTCCCTACCGATTCCAGCAACTTCTACGGTGTCTCACAGGACAATCTGCTCAAGCTTTACGGTTGTGATGACTCGTCTGTCTGTAGATTTGACTGTGATGATTTTGAGTTCAATGGGTGCGGCAGAGATGCGGAGAATGACAGCTTCAGCTGTTGCTACTCACTCTCTGACAGCGGCATTTGGGAGCCCGGAGATGCGCTCTCGGTATTCACCGCCTACGGCGGCTGCCGGGGGTTTTCAAGCTGGGTGGTGGCCGCTGGCACAAGTTCAGCCGACTTTGGGCTCAAGCTTGAATGGGCATTGCCGAGGCAGCGCGCCAGTCCTTTTTGTGCTCCTCATGCTGGCATCATCAATGCGAGCTCGGTGAAAGGGGGAGCCCGGTGCTCCTGTCATAGTGGATACATCGGCGACGCATTCGCAGATGGATTTGGGTGCAGAAAATGTGAGTTGATTTGATGATTCATCGTTCCTTCTCTCTGTTTTCTCCAAAATTCATCAGCTTCTACACTTCTCTGCTGGTTTTCTCTTTTACTTCTGTTTGCTAAATTAAACTTTTGCATTCTTTCACTTGTCAAGTATATTATAACTCTGTTTGCATAAAAAAAAAGTAAGCAACACCATTTCTTTGCAGCTTGTATTAGAAATCATCAGCTTACATATGAGGAAGACTGTCACGTCAGGAACCACAACAAGAGAAGAATGTACATCCTTCTAGCTGGTATGTTCTTCGAATTACAAAAAAGAAGACATTTGAAACTTTTTTAATTCGTTTTAGCATAAAATTTGTCACTAAATGTTGAATTGCTTGATGGTGACCATGAACAGGGGTGCTTGGTTCTGTTCTGGTTCTAGCTGCTGCCATGGCCTTATGCTGTGTTCTACTTAAGTGTCGCAAAAAGCAGAGCAAATGGGAATCCGCCGCTGTTTCTTTCACTAATACTTCTCAATTCCATAGAGCAGGTAAGACCCGGTTGTTCTCTTACGACGAGCTGGAAGAAGCCACAAAAGATTTTGACGAAAGCCTGAAGTTTGTGTTTGGAAGAGAAGGCGCAGCTCATGTGGGAGTACTGGAAGATGGATCCCTAGTGGCCATACAGAAAATACAGTGTGAGAATGAGCAGGACCTTGTCTGCCTTCTCACCAGGATTGAGTCTCTCTCTGGAATCTCGCACAAGAACATCACTTGCCTTCTTGGCTGCTGCATTGAATTAAGTAATGTGATATATGTTGTATATGAATACTTTCCTAATGGAACACTGGAGGATTATCTGCTGCAAATTGGAGGCAAAAGTCTAGACTGGAATCAAAGGTTGAACATTGCGGCTGAAACAGCGACAGTTCTTGCTTACTTGAAGAATGATGTGTTTCCTCCAATATGTCATCTTGATCTGATGTCCAGTGACATTTTTCTAGACTATGATTATTCAGTTAAATTAGGGGGGGTTTGGCGTTTAAAGCCGAATTGTGATGAAGGGTTTAGTTCATACCAACAGCTAATGGGGAGAAATGAGGTGTACAGTTTTGGTGTAGTCTTGCTGGAAATGCTTACTGGCTCAAAACATGAAGATCCTCCTGCCATGGTTTTGACTAAGATAAGAGATGGAAGATTGAATGAAGTTGTGGACCCTGTTCTCTCTTACGGTGATCAACCATTTCAGAAGGGTCAAATGGAAAAGGTTGCTGATCTTGCAATACGATGTCTCTCATTTTCTGGCGGTGATGGCAAGATGGTGATGAAAGAAGTTGCCAAGGAGCTGGCTCTGATATGTAAATTAAATGCAGAAACAAGGAAGAAAGGATCTGATTTAGAGGAAACCTTCTCCAGCTCCAGCCTCCTCCAGATGATATCCATGTCGCCTGATTCCATATATGTAACTTGAACAAAAGCGAAAAGAATAGGTTTTACCCCCACAAAATTTTGCATGTTGCAAGATCTCGCTCCGTTCTCACTCCCTCTCATCTGTCGAGAAAATTTTGCACCCAATTTCGTAGGTTACATTTTATTTCCTTCACCAATTAGATGGAATGCAACAATGTGAACAGAACTGCAAAGGCCAAAAAAAAAAGGAATGTGTGCTCCTAGAATGTATGGTTGTGGGTCGTCCAGTTAACACGATTCTTTTCCATGTCTTAGTAAAAGAGTCGATCTTAGAGTTGCTTTTTCTAATTGACAAAAACTACTCGGGAATCCCTCCTCAAGAGTTGCTATTTCTCATTGACAAAATGTACTCTGACATCCCCTGCCCTGGCGTTGACAGTGGTAGAGTTGGAGGGTCGGCAAGCCGGTGAGAGGCGGAGGGAAGAAAATGTCCATGGAGGGGAAGACGGCCTGATGGTATGTGGAGCATACTACGGAATGGCTACTGAGAAATGATCTTTCTTCTATTGTTCACCAAATTCTCAAAGCCAACTGATTAAGCAGGTAAGATGAATCATGACATAAGCAATTCACTCCAACCATGGTAAAGACTACATCGTCAGATATCAAAACCTAAAAGAGTGTAGATCTATTCAATAGCAATACATAAACACTTTGGTAACCTATGTCCCATTACCTTGGCATCTCATGCTCCCTTCTACTCTAATATTACCTTAGTGCCATACACCTTGTTATAAAATAACATGTTGTTTGTTCCATTACAAATTCATGCAGTTCTTAAACTGTCGGCAAAAAACCTACGGTGCACTAAGCCTATGTTTCCCATTAGATAAGTTTACATTTCAACTTCTTTATCTGAAACCTTTACAATAACTCTTAACATAATGCATTTAGTCATTTATAGGTTATAAGAGCTACTGTGTTCAATAAGTATCCGAGATGGCTTCTCCATACTTGTTAAGCCCAGCTCACAATTGTTTGGTTAGCCGTTCCATGTATCACCTGTTCTAGGATGTGATCTATATTTCTCTTTTATTGATTTTGTGGGTCGGTAGGAAGTGATCTATATTACAAACTGTATTTATATCCATTGCCAAAGATGTAGCATAAACACACTCGCCCATAAGGCAGATCAGCAACAAACATCATCTTGCTTCTCATAAGCTGGGGATTCCCAATATGAAAAATGACCGCAAAAATGCAATTAAAATCCAACGTGGCTACGATGCAAATTTTCATCTCAGATATTTAGCATGAGATAAAATTGAATATACTATCAGGCAGCCACAGTAGTAGCTGTAGCAAAGACAAGCATAATTAAGCAGCCAAAAAAAGAATAATTTAATAGAAAAATACAACAACAACAACATTTTTTCTTACAGAAAACACAGGTGCTAGCTCCTCTAAATTAGGGTGTACCATCCCTTCAGGAGATCCAATAGAATGAGTGCTGCCGAATCCTTGGCTTTCTTAACACTGGGCATAGGCTCCCCAACACAATCATCTGTCCATCCTCTATCAGTAGTGTTTACTCGTACAGAATATGTAAATCTTTTGGCATGAGCAGGCCCACCTTCATATATGCATCTGTTCATCGCAAATAAACCATAGTTAAATAAACTAATAACCTGTGATTTATTCTATAAAATGAGGAAAAACTATTAGGAAACTTATCAACTTCCATACGTAAAAAGAAAGGTGCCATAATTTAGTTCATTTTGAAAAATCAAAACAGACTAGTAATATGGAACGGAGGGAGTAATCAACTAGCAAACAATGTTATTTTATTCCTCCACCAGTCCATAAACCAAAAACAAAAGAACATTACAGACGAAGCTATGTTCAATCTCGGATATCATAAAAAAACAAGAAGCTAACTTTGCCCGGTCATAGACCTTAAATAGCTGAATATATTTGGAGAAACAATTTTTCAGCAAAGGCGTGAATATAATGAACATGCAAATATGCAATGCATTTTGACTTGGAACTGCAAATGATTAAAACTTAGGTTGGCTATACCAATTTAAATTACTTTGCAGGTCATTTTGGGATTTTTTGTAGATTTACTTGTACCTGTACTGAGGCATAGGCCACTGCTTACGTAAACATATATCATTCAAAGTCTGCCTGGTGAAAGTCTGATTCCCATTCTTCTTCTTGTCATTCTCACCATCTTTATCCTTGCATTCTGTATCTTTCTCCTTTAATACTACTAAAGCATTCCTAGCTGCCAGTTTTTGGGCCATTTTTTTCTGTGGATTCTGAGCAACTCCAACCTGAACACCGTCAATAAAGACCTCAACAGTGGCCAAGTTGCCAGTTCGAGTGGCTTTGTATTCAAGACCCTCAGCGTGTTGCTGACAACGTTCTTGAAGCTCCCTTACTGGATGCATAGGAAGAGTTTCTGGAGTCACCATAGGATCCAGTAAGGGTTGGAAGGACTGCATATAAAGTTGGAACGAATAAACCTCAGCTACGCAGACAATTTAGAGTACTCAAACGTGAAAACAGAGAAATATTTCTCATCAATGTCATGGCCACATTGACAGTACTCCTATTTGCAATAAGATGTGAAACAAGACGCATAGCAGAAGGTAAAATTGTACCCTCCAGACCACGGAAGTATCATGTCCACTGTCAAGAAAGATGGCTCCTGCTATAGATTCAACAATGTCACCAAGTACTTTAGGAGCCTTGCAGTCTCCTAGACCAAATGAGTTGAATCCAGGTTTAGACAATTCATCCTGAACTTCCTTCACAAATTCCCGAATCTGCAAGAACAAGCACACAATTTGAACATGTGGAAAGTTCAGGATCGCAAGAAAAAAACAGTAACTGCAATACATTTAGTCAACTAAAACCAAACAAAAATGCAACCATAAAGAAAAGAATAGTTTCAAAGTTTGATGTATTCGAGGATCATTTGGCAGAAAATCTGTTAAATAAAAACAAACCTGTGCTTCCAGAGCACTGGAACCATGCCTAAGGTGCACATGAAGCATGCGTTTCACAGCAACACGAGCAAAGTTTTCATTGTTCACTGCTGCAGCTCTCAAGTCAGTGAGGCGCCCAGGCGGCAAATCCGTGTATGTAAAGAAAAGATGTCTTGTAATTAGATGGTCTAGTACTGCATCCCCAACAAATTCCAATCTCTGGTAACAAGAAACACCTGCTGAAGGCCTTGAAGCATGAGTAATGGCTTCCACCAACAGTCCCCTGTCATTGAACTTGCAATTCAGGGCACCCTCCAGTGCGTCGAAGTCGATACTCCTCATTATGCCTTCTGGTATCTTATATGGTTTATGCATTGTGCAATGCATCTCTTCAGGGTCAAATTCTACCTGAATTCCAATCCATTTCATCACATGGTTTGCTGCGACTTTTCCACCCTCAACATAGTAAACCCCAATCAGCGCTTCCACAACATCTGCCAAGGTCTTGCTAGATAGAACCCTATAGCAACTTGAGTCACCCTCAATCTCACCATCCTCCACGCATGAGTCTCCATAGTTATCATCATGTACAACTTTAGATTCTGTTTTGGTATCAAGCGTGGAAAATTCTTCTTCATCCTCCCTAGTATCCTCATCAAAAACAGGAAGCACGCCTGGAGCAGCCCACCTCGATGGTGCAAAACGATCTGCTTGTATGAATGACTGGAGTTCTTTATTCAGGGCATACTGGTACAATACCATGTTACTCACCATCTGCTGCCTCATCCTGGTAAGCTGGCCTTCATGTTTCTGAGGGAATTTCAAAAACAGAAATCTACTAACAACCCACTTAAGGAAAGCATCTCCCAGCAGCTCTGCTCGTTCATAACAGAATGTTTCTTGACATGAAGCAGCAGTCAATGCTTCCAGTATCTACTTATAAATTCCACAGCAATGAGAAAAGTTAAAAGGATTTATATGTAAATACATACATACATATATATATAAGAGAGAGAGAGAGAGAGAACGGTTTACATGAGATCATTCTCATATAAGGAGCAGAGGCCAATCTTTTGGATTGTTGGATTCCGATCTGAGGGTATGGATCAAATCAGTGGGTAGGTGAGTGTGTCAAATCAATAGGTAGGTGAGTACCTTGTAACCGTTTGTAGCCGTCAGATCAAGATCTAACGGCTACAAATTGAATTGGCCTCATATAAGCTATATGAGAGCGATCTCATTTAAACTTTTCTCTCTCTATATATATATATACATAACTGCAAATTTTATAGAGCAGTTTTCTTGCAAGATGACACATACCTTAGAAGCAGGAATGGGATAACTGATCATATCCTTGAGTTGAATGGCAAGAAGCATACTTTCGACCCTTCTCATTATGGAAGGCAATCTCTGTGCACCTCGAACAAGGGAGCCAGGAAGTGGATGCACAAAACAGAGTTCTGGTGGAAGAAATACATAATATGTTTTGTCAAGAGTCTCTTCAGATTCACCATCACGCCCTGTAAATTATAATACCACGTGATTAGATCATATTGAGACATTTCCTTCAACTTGGTCAAAATGAAACTAACAAATTGCCAAAATTGTCTTTACAGATATAATATTTTACCAGATAAATCTTTTGAGAATGAGAATAAGGACTTGTTCATGTATGTAACTAGAAAGAAAAATAGAATTATCCCATACCTTCTGAGTGTTCAAATCTGGGGGATAAAAGATTCTTGCAATAGGAAACCCCACGTCCTCGTATTAGTGGCTGTTTCTTATATAGCAGGTGCACTCCATATCTGTAACAAGAGGAGCATGGCAGAAATGGACAGCTACCTGCACCCATCTGTTGTACGTGAAGAAACACAAACTTCTCCAAAGAAGCAATAAGCTACTGGTGATGAGAAATATCATAGAAAATCGCTATTTCACATTGACAGTAGATAATTGTTTCTTTCGTAAAAGACTAGTTTTTATGTTTCTTCAGGCACAACAGTTAGGTGCACAGTAACTATCCCTCTCTGACATGAAAATTAAAAATCATCAGAAGTCACGCACTTGAAAGCTTCATTAAAAAAATAGGTGGCCAAGCAGCAGGAATGAATGTTAACCAGATTAAACTTTTTTTATTGGCTAACCAGATTGAGCCTTTTGAACACATACTTTTGTTTATAATAATCTGCATAAGAACTATACTCCAGAGGACCTAAGTAGCCCTCCTTTCTGGGGAATGAGTTCTCAGCATTCATGTCAAAGCAGATGGAATCCACATAAAATCTTTTTCCAGAATGAGCTGCAGTAACGATTCTCCCAACAAGATCATCGACACTCCAGCAAGAATCTGCCATCATCAATTTCTTGCTGCATATAGATTCATCATAAAACTGAGTTTCCACGCCATCCCAATTAGGAACTACTAATCCCGATGCTCTCACTATATCAAACTGTGCAACAGCCCCTCGTATACCATATGTGGGATGTGATTTTTGTCCAAAAGCCATTCCATGGCGCAATTTTCCAAATCCATATTCTCTACGATCTCCACCAAGACTTCGCTCATTTGTGCCAAGATAAACATCAGGGCGAGCCTTCTGGAGTGGATTACTCCAGGCATCAGTAAGTATTATCCTCTCAACCATATCCCAATCAATTTCCTTGGGTGGTTCTACAGCATTTTGACTACGTGTAGGAACAAATAGATATGCTTTTGCAGGATCCCATGGTGTTGTTGAGGGTTCAACATCAACATCAAGGACAATGCTCATAAGTCTGACATGAAAACTTTTCAGGGAAACCAACTGCAAGAGAAAAAAATCATAATATAATTTACAACAAGAAAAAGGCATCTATTTTTACAAATTAAAACCAGTTATAAGAGCTAGTTACCTGGGTCTCTGTTATATGTAACGAACCACGGAAGTCAAGGGAGGCTCTTGTTATCATTGTTCGAGCAACAAAGAGATCCATCGACATCGATAAAACCTACATAAACAAGATGGTTGAAGAGCATAGTAAGCCACAATGAGTTTTTTTTATACAAAAAGCCACAATGAGTTGATGAAATCTGAGAACCATAATTACATGAGATTTAAGCTTTGAATTAAAAGTACATTTTCCGATAAAATAAATATGTACTGACTCAATCTTAATGTACTACCCAGTTCTGAAGACTCAAGCAATTCTTGCATTAAGTTTGCTACTACAGTAATACTACGTATGAGAAAAACCTAGCGACACTTACCTCTGCATCCAGCTCATTACCAAAAAGTACCGCAAAATCTGAAACTTGTGTCAAAAACAAGTCATTTGAGGTGCCGATGTTCTCACATTTCACTCCATACATATAAAGCCGAACAAATTTGGAATCATCACAACAGCCATCTTTACCAGATAAGATCCACTCTCCCTGCAAGCGCCAACAACCATGTAAACATCTTGATCAACTCATTCATATGGCATCTGATTTTAAAAAACTACGGAAGACACTGTTGTTTTAAACAAGGTTTTTAACTAGTCAGACGAGGCAGAGTAATTTTTAATGGCCCATTATGTTTTATCAGCTTAAGAAAAAGCAAGAGAAAATAGCTTAAGGACACTACGCAATTACTTGACAGAAGAACCTACCTGAAGAATTTCCGCTACACCTTCAGGATAGAATTCCCTATGCCTTGCAGTTCCAGGAAGTGGATCTCCTTCATCATTCTGGTCAACCTTCTCTCCTTCTTCGCCACTCCCTTTGTCAGGCAGAAGCATATCGGTAAAAGCCCCCATCTCATGGAGTTTTTTGCAAGCAGCTAAACAGACAGCCTGCAAATACCAGCAAGCCATTTATGATTCAAACTTACCTCCTCATTTCTAGTCTACTTCCATTCCAAAATGTGAGAACCTTATTTATTCCTTTTAAAAAGACAATTAGTTTTGGATTGGTCATAAGAAGACAATTTTTGCTTGAAGACAGCATATACCTGCTGCGCAATGCGCATTGAACTGCAAAGAGGACCTTCTAACGTTTCAAATGGAGCATTACAAGGAAGCTGAAGCTTACAGGAATATTCGGAGGAGCCACCTGGCTTTTCATGACGTTCCATAATAAATTCAGGACGCAATATTGAATATCTACATCATGGAAAAGTTGTTCAATTAAGGAATTGCAGAACACATATCATGTGAAAATTAAAAAAAAATCTTGGCCAAAAACAACCGGACATATATAAATGTCGAAAACAGAAACCTGTCACTTGGTAGCTGAGAACAGTAAAAATGAACGAGTCCAACCGCAGAGTTTAGACTAACAACAGCACCAGTTGACTCCACCTGGTAGACTAAACCCGGTATTTCATCCCCTGAGGTAAACTTTGATATATTCTTTAGATGACTAAGATCAGTTCTTTCAATTGCTTCCCTCCGCAAGGTTTCTTCACTATTCCTTGCATTTCTCAAAAAGGTTTCGTGTGATAAATTTCCTCTGCAAAAGATATATCGTGTAAGTATTATCCATGAACTCCAAACTTTATTCTGACATCAGAAACCCCATTTACATTTACCTCTCAACCATCAATAAGTAATCAGATCCAGGTTTTCTTGCACGCCCTCGAGATTGAATATAAGCCAACACCGTTTTGGCAAGGTCAAATCGAATAACAACATTGCACTGTCTAATGTCAAGCCCTTCCTCAGCAACACTCGTAGCTACTAATAGTGTCACCTACAAAATCCATAACAACAAATTCCCAAATTCCCGACATTAAAAGGAATTTGACCGTGCATGCAGAGCCAAAAGCTTAAGAAGAAAATAATTTAACACATACCCTACCATCACGGAACTTAGCAATTGTATCCTGCATCTGGCCAGTCCGCATCTCTTGATTGTTGTTGTGGCCAATCAAGCTAGCACACTTGACAAAATTCAAAGATGGTAGTTCTGCAAACACCTGCTCACTTATAAAAATTCAAATAAATTGTCACCGAAAGAAACCTCTAAACCTGACAAAGGATCAATATCAATAATAACAATTAATAAATCCTATAGCATTTAACAGTTTTAAATCTACAACCTTTGGAAGAACCAAAGCAGCAACAACCCGCTCTACAAAGATGATAGCCCGGAAATCTTCAGTATGCTGATACTTGAGAAGTATTTTAATTAACGCTTGAACTTTAGGAGTCACTTTTCCATCTGCTACAGCTGCCCCAATTATTACATCCACATGCTCCCCACCAGAGACAACTATATAGAAAAAAAAACCCAAACAAGAATAAGAAAACATTAGGTGGTTTCAATTAAACAACTTTGTCAACCAATTTGAAAAACTAAACAATTGTAAAGCAAATGGAAAACCCATGAGAGCCATTTTTGTAGAAAACTCAAGGCAATATGAGCAGTTCTTTTGTACGTGATTGTATTGCAAATCATCTTAATGGAATGCTAGCCGCAGTTCAGTTGATACATATAATATATCATTAGCAATGATAAATCAACAAAAATTTCATTTCTATCCACCATAACTTCAAGTTTAAACCACATACTTTAGTCACAAAACTTTCGAAAGGTTCTATTTTGTATATTCAGATCAAGTCAACCCAAACCAGACCAAAAACACATTCATTGAAATCGAAGTAACTGTTTAATGATATTATTTCCATGGAACTCTTTTTTTTTAAGCGATAGAACTTAAAAATGAAATCTGAGCAGCTAAAAATACAATAACCTCCTATTTATTAACAATAGGTATTTTTCATAAACGGTGATCACCATGACTATTTGGGAGCTCCCCTTCCTCAATCTCATCATCGACACCATCATTGCCACCACATTTTATGTCAGTAACTCTACAATTGTTTTCTGAGACGGCGCCTTCAGACAACTGACACTGCAAGAGCGCCACAACTTTTTTCAAATATGATTCTTGGAACTTAACATCAAGCTGATAATTTGCTCTCTCATCATTCTGTAATGCTGTCAAAAATGAATGTGCCACCTGAATAGACAAAGATATCAATATAGTCTAATACCACAATTATATAACTCTAAATTTCAAAGAAAAAGGGAATTTCACTTAAAGGTACCATGTAAGCACACCACTGGCCCAGCTCACACAGAGCATAATTGATTGCCCTCAATTTTTGAACTAAATTAGCAGCTCCATCACTTTCTGTTCTCTCAGATACCCCGTAAACAAGCCTTAACTCTTCTTTGCTTCCAGCATCCCTGGCTCCCATGAACTGCCATTTACTTCTCTTGGTACTAGCAAGTGCAGCCTCCTCTACAGCAATTTCTATTTGTTTTATTTGCTCATGGAGGGACCACAAACTAGCCGCTTTATCATACTCTACCACAATCTCTGAGGGCATCGGAACATGTTTTTCTAGCTCTTTGCGGTCTTTGATCGTGCATACTATGGAATCTAGTTTGCTTTCCAAATTTCGAATTTTAATGGCACAATCTTCTTGGCTTGAAACTCCTGGACAGCCACACTTTTGTGAGTTGACAGTAAGCATAAAAAATATTACTAATAAACATGCAATCATAACTTTTTCGGGAGAGGGAAGGCGAAACCTTTGAGATTCACAGGAGAAGCAGTCATTCCAAAAACAGCTGGCCTTTTCTCCTTGGGGGTTGTATGGTAGAATTCAGACATTACCAACGAGTAAGGATGTTTCTTTACTGCATGATGGCATTCATCCAAAATAAGGAGGTGGATTGTCTCCATTTTTATGATGCTATGTCTAAGTATGTTAAGCAGAATTTGAGCGGTCATCACCAAAACCTGAAAAATGAATGTTTTGAGTAAGTTTATAAGGTCAATGCTTTTTCCTCCATCTCATAAGCGTGTTGCAATGCTTATCAAATGACTAAACTTAAAGGCAAATTTAGCTCAACTAAAGCAATTGCAATCCATATCACATTAGCCTTCCACTTAATCCTTCAATGGTGAATATTAAACAGTTCAATCTTATGTGCCATGCGCGTGTTGGAAATAGCTATAGATAGTCTAGAGTATTAAACCAAGAGATGAATAGGGCTACTTTTGAAGCCAAGCCAGCACAACTTGGCTAAAAAAATATTGGGATAAATTTTTTTTGGTAGAACATTAATTTTTAACAAATTACTTAACATTCTTTTTTTCCAAATGATCTGGAAAATTTAAGAGACATGGAAGTCCGATGTTGTGTCTCACAATGCAGGTCCCAAGCCCGGATAAAGGAGGGGGGTTGCGTCAGGTTAACAGCCAGCAGTAAAAATTGTGTAAATCTCTATGGATCTTACACCTCATACTTGGACCTCATACTTGGAGGGACAAATTAGGAATGAGTATATACACGAGAACTTAGGGATAGTACCTTTAGAGGAGAAGTTTTGAGAATGTAGATTGCATGAGTATGGGCACATAAAAAAGAAGACTAGTAAATGCCCCGGTTAGAAGGTTGGAAGGGAAAATTGTTGGGAAAAGGCACTGCTTAATTATGATTAGGATTATGGTAATGTTCTACAATTAACAGATATGTGCGCACACACGTACATATATATTCTTAATCATAATATCATAATCAAGTGGCGCCTCAATTCAAGCTTGTTTTGTGTCAACTCTTTTGTAAGAGATCGTAAAAGTCATATCCTTTTTTATTAACTCCATCCAAGTTCTCTTAAGTATCTCTGTTGGCATCATTTACATGCATCCCTACTAATCTTCTCACAAGGGCATCTATTAGTCTTCTTTATATATGCCCATGCAAACGCAACCTACATTCCCTTAGCTTCTCCCCTAAAGAAGTTACTCCACTCATCCACCTTAGCATTCTCATTCGGCTACATTCAACTTATCTACATGACTTTTCCTTGGTGCCCAACACTCCGCATAATGGCTGCCCTATAGAACTTGGCTTCAAGCCTTTTTAAAGCACGCCTATCAAACAAAATTCCTACCCTCTACTTTACCCGCACTGCATTTATCCTATGCACCATATCACTATCAAGATCCCCTTCTTTATGGATAATGGATCATAAGATCCCCTTCTTTATGGATAATGGATCATAAGTAACGGAATTGATCACACTTTGGCACTTCTTTCCATCTATTTCAACTAAGGTTCTACCTATAATTCTATCTTCTTTAAAATTAAATTTCATACACTCTGCCTTAGTCCTATTTATTCCAAACCTTTTCATTTTAAAGCCTCCCTCCATAATTCTAATTTTACATTCAAACCTACTTTACTTTCACCAATTAAAACTACATCTGTAAAAATAATACATTAAGGTACACTATCTTGCATATGTCTAGTTAGCTCATTCATAACTAAATAAAAAAAATAAGGGCTTAAGGCTGACCTTGATGAAAATCTACTGTAACCAGAAACTCCTTGACTTCCCCCCCCCCCCCCCCACCCCCATTGTCCGCACGCTAATCACAACCCCCCTCATACCTTTATGATATCTATGTAACCTCTTATGACTCCCATATTCTTTAAAAACACTCCAAATGAGCTCTCTTGGCACTTCTGTCATAGGCTTTTTCCAAATCTATGAAGGTTATATAAATTCTTAATATGTCTTAAAATAAAATATTTTAGTAATCCTAGATATCAATATTAATACAAGAAAAATAAGCAAGTTTGACTTGATTCGGCTCATTTTCTACTTAGATTCATACTGAAGTCAAGCTGGCTTAAGAGCTCGAAAGCAGATCAAGCTAATGAAAAGCTAAGCAAAAGCTCAACTAGCCTCCACTAGTAATCACCACCCAGAGATGACCATTTATTGCAAGTAGCATGACAGAATTCTATTCACATTAAATAGAGGACTTCTTCCGCCAAGGGTTCCAGTTTGTGTGAAAGCTCCTTCCTATAAAAATTTCATCATACCATTGCCATCCTAAACCATTTAGCCCCCCACCGCTATTCCAAATCCAATTATGCTACCTTCTGGTTCCAATCCTTGCAACAACTAACAAATTCATAAATTTGGAGATTGATTTAAACAAATGAGCTCAATTTTCCGCAATTTCAATATGTTTGACAAAAAAATCACATATAATACCTAAATGTCAGCCTCCTATGGCAAGTCAATAAGAATGGGATTCAGACATAAACATTGGCCAACCTGGTCTGATTGACAACGAAAATGTGACTCAAACATAGACACTACTCTACCTGTTTTGAATCAAACTCGCGTTGCCATCTCCGAGCATCCCAAAAGTCCTGGCCCATTTCACCACAATAATGCCCGACTCTGTAACCAGTCTTCTCGCTGTATAACCTCAGCTTGCTGCAATTCAGAAACAAGGACTCTTATCAACAGTTTGTTAACCAAACATAATTAGCCCATACCAACACAGAAGGCATATTTGCATAATATTATCATCATCATCATCTATAGCGAATTGCTGCAATCATAAAACAGCCAACAATGGATCACCTGATAAACAAGAGGAACTTTGGGCACCAAAAATACAGCCAGTATTTTCCTGTTCTGTCTCCTCCATATCTTCACATATACTCTTGATCAAAAGCACGGCAATTAGCGTCTTCCCCGCACCAGTCTCCAAAAACGCAATCGTGTTCTTCTTCTTCGCCTGCTCCAGAACATCTAACTGATACTTCCTGGCCTCCTCCTCCGCCGGCTTCTTCTTAGCCTCCTCCACTTTCTTCGCCGAATTACTCTCAAATCCCTCACACACTCTCCTGCTTCCACCCTCTTCGCCTCCCTGTACACCTCCGCCACGTCCCACGACCCCCTGCTTAAAAACAACCTTCCCCGCCCGCGTCCCTCTCCCAGTACCCCCTCCTACTCTCCCCTCCGATCCCTCTCCCTCCCTCTCCCCCTCCTCCCACTCCCCCCGCCGCCGCCTCCGTCCCAACCCCTCCCTCGACCGACACCCGCCGCTCCCCCATCCCACCCCGCCTCTTCCCACACCCTCCCCCATGCGCCAATCCCTCCCACTCCCAATCCCATTCCCCACACCTTCCCATCCTCCTTCACTCCCCTCCACTACATCACCAGCAGCAATTGCCGGTGCCGGCGACGCCGGCGACACCCCGTTCTTGATAGCATCAAGGTAGCGATCAATCTCCACAAAGAACTCCCCATCATCCACAGGAGCAGCAGCCGCCGCATCATCAACGGAGTCGGAGGCGGCAACATCAAAATCCATAAGCGCGGATACGTCCTCGCACGCGTCGAGCCAGTACGCGGCATCGGAGACCGCCGCCTCTCCCTCCATTGCAAGACCTTCTTCCCCTCCTCCTCCTGCACCAGCGCCCGGATAAATAGGAGGGAGGAGGAGGAGGATATGGAGGAAGTGGGGAATTGGGGCGGGGGAATCCTACGAGCGCGCGAGGAGGTGGAGGTGGTGGAGGGAGGCGGTTCGGTGGGGGGGGGGTGGGGGAGATTAGGGTTAGAGGTGGGTGAGAAGCTGTATGATTTGGAGAGGATGGTGGGTTCAGTGCTTCAGCTGCTTCTCACTGTGCTGCTGCAACAGTTGGGAGTTCAGTGTTTGTCCTTTGGGAGTTTACTGTTGTGTTTTTTTTGGAGGACAAACTGGTACAAACATTTTTGAAAAGAGGGGCGTTCATGGTTCAAGTAGGACATTAGTAGAGGCATCCGGCCTCTTAAAGCACCGTATCCCCACCCTTGTGGCTATGTACAAAGACAATATTTATACGCACCTGGTAAATCGACGATAGTCCGAAGTGGGTGATTAATGGAGTGAGGATTTAAATCGACGATAGTCCAAAGTGGGTGATTAATGGAGTGAGATTCAAACTCAAGGCCTCCGCTTTTAGGTTTGGAAATGAGGGGGTGTCCAAGTTCTTGAGACCGGAGACTGGACCACCAGAAGGGGCAAGGTAATCCGCCTCTTAAAGCACCGTATCCCGCCCCTAACCCCCCTCAACTATGTAGATACACATCGGTAGATTGGGACATATAGTCCTAAGTGGGTAGTCAATGGTTTCAAACTCAGGGCCTTTGCTGGCGAACATTTATTTAGGGTGGTTGGTAGTATTTTCTACCAAAAATATCTTGGTAGTTCCTTTTGTTGGCAAAGGAAAAAAAACTCTACATTTTTTTCATCTTTTCTACAGTTGTCCAACTGTACAAGACTGCCGTATTTCCTTCAAAATTAAAGTCGGCCAATTTGTACAAAAGCCCATATAGAAGTATCACCATTTGCTTTTGCTTCTTTTTTCTTTTGTGTAGGTAACTTATTGAAAAACATTTCCTTTTTCTTTGGCCAGCATCTTTATTGGGACTGGGATTTTGGGAGTGGGGTGCATTTACTGGGGTGGGAGGTGAATTAATGGGGCATTGGCTAGTATTGGGGGGGATGTCTGTTTGGGGGCAACTACCAGCTTGGGAATCTCCTAGGCAAACTAGGGTTCTCAGCTTATGAGCAACCAAGTCTTCCACCTCGGCCTTAACTACAATGGTTTTCTTTTTTGTAGGAAAACTTTAATCTTCCTTGAAGCATCTAGTGTGATGTGGACTAGAATTCATTTGTTGAATTATAGAAAAAAATTGAGTGTGAGTGATGACATTGTGGAGCCATGAGCTAATGCAATTTGGCAAAAATAGGGACATTACCAATTGAAAATGAGGCAGATCCACATTCTAAAAGCTAAAAACCGTGTGGAAGTAAGCCCTTTGTTTGATCAAAGAAGAATCCCAACAGTATGTGGAGTAGCAGAAAGTGCCACAGATTACATTCAAAAGCATCACACCTTTACTTTCATGATAGGCCCTCCCATATATTCATCTGTTGACCATATCTCATCTAATCTGAGATGCACCCCTTTTTGAGCCCTAGTGCCCAAAGAAAATCCACCTTTAAGCCCAACATTGAAGGATAAGAATTCCTGGCATCTTTCTCCCCTCCTTGCAAAAAATGCATTGATGATTCAATTCCATGCAATTGATACAACTTAGCATATGTGTCCGAATTGTATTCAACATTTAGGCCTGATCATGTGTCTGAATTGAAGACTGATTACTTTTGTTGTTGAGCTACCAAAAAGAAATGGGTGAATAAAGATGGAAAAAGACGAGTTGTCAAATTGATGGCACTGTCAAAAGGGAGAGAGGATGGGGAGAAAAGAGGTGAGAAAAGATTCGCAGAGATGACTAGAGAGGGAGAAAGGGAAAGGAATTGGGTCTGACCAAATCTGAGAAAGAGAGCAACCTTTCCAATTGGCAATTGCCCAGTGGTCCTTCTTATCAAAAAACACAATTGCCAGATTTTCCAGTTTGACAGATAAGAGCCCCCTCTCCCCATTAACAACCGTACAAGAGGGAAGAAAAGGTGACCTAGCACAGCAAAAGGGCGTTTTCTTCCATAGGTCACAGTAACTGATGAGTTGGTGAGCCTTGTAGGCTGTAGCATGTGGAATGCTTCATGTGTACGTGATTTTGCTGTCCATGTTCCTCGTCCCATTAGCCCCATGTAGACCACCTATCATCAATTGATCAGTACAAGGCATATTGGTATGAGCAGAACCAGGACTTGGGTGCATTCTACTTGTAGCCGTGGCCTGGAAGCTTACAAAGACAGCCATGTGAAGTTATAATTATTGATTGCAGAAATGGAAGATATTTGTGGGAGCTGATGATCTCTGCAAACAATCAATCAGTGGAGAGGTTGTGCTGATATTAGAATGTAAACCCATTAAAGGCCAGTGTAGGAATATACATGCCATTCTTCATTTAGCATAGTTTAACACTAAAATAACATGATTGCTTAGAGAGAGTAGTGAGATACAAGAAGTTCCTTCAGATTACTTCACAATTTGGAACTTGAATGCGTAACCGACTCACATTTCATTTGAAACAGTCAGAAAAGCTCTTTCTGGGAACCTACTCACTGAGCACGAACAACTAGTAGTTAGCATATAAATCATGATCAGAGCAATATCTTTCCGATGGTACAGAAAAGAACAGACAGCTACATCTTGCTATTCTGTTGATCTACACGAAAATCTATTCCCTTTGTCCATTGAAGCTCGTCTGGATTTGAAAAAAAAAAAGACAGGTCCAACAAAAACATGGCTGGGTTTGCTCTCTGAAGACCAAAAACACGGTGAGAGGGAGAGAAACTCGGTTTTTTTACATGGGCCTTTGAATCCTATAAATTTCACTCGTTTTGTAATGCAGACGACTTCATTGGACAGGAGTACATAATATTAAACAACACACCATTGGAGACATAGATTGATAAACAATCCACTGAAAGAAATCACTTGCAAAAGGGCCAACTAATCCCTCATAATAGTCACACTTTTGATTTCCTATAGTATCTTCTTTTTCTGATATAAGTTTGTCATAGTATAGAGTATTGGATTAGAAGTTTAGCAACCTTATACCTCCGCAACAAAAGAAGGCAAATATATTACCTGTTTGGAAAGAACAACTATTGTGCTGTGCATAAGAAAGCTCAGGCTAGGCAGTGAGATCCATAATGGCATTAACAATATCCCCACTGTTTGCCTTTAGAGCTTCCGCAGCCTTGCCCCTAGAAACTCCAGCCTGTGCCATCACCAGATCAATATCACTCTCCTCGACTCTAGTCTCTATCATTTCTTCCTTCCCATCATCATCAGAATAATATATCTGAGCCGATGGCTTCACCAAGATACAGTCCTCTGGGTTCCTGAATGGCTGAGCTGCCTGAGACTGCCTTTGACAGCTGAGCTCTTCAAACAGTGCCTCTCCAAAGATCACGTATGTCTCAGAATTTGGTGAGAGGATAGTTAATTAACTTTTTATTTTAAGGTTTCTTATGTTAAAAAAGGATCAGTTCTCCTCTTATTACATAATTAAGTCTTCTCAATTCAATAATACAATTTAGTTATGAGAATTGCAATTTGGTATCAGAGCGTCGATCCTTTCCTGCGCCTATGAGATTTGGTTCCTGGCCGGTCGGGCCTTGCGCCTGATCTGGCAGAGCAGAAGAAGGCCGCTCGGGAAGAGAGGCGAGCAGGAGAAGAGCAGCCGCGGATGCTTATCCACATATTTGGAAGGCGGTCTTTGTCTGGCTCGGCGCTGGGGGGTGGAGCCCGAGAGCAGATAGCCTAGATGTTGCCGAAGGGATCCTTGACCTCGCCGGAGCGCCATCACCATCGGTAGTCTCGCCTTTGAGTGTCACGCCCGCCTTGACGACCCTAGAAATCGCCCCGTCCACCCTCGCCATCATCTGCTTGCTTTGGTTCTGCTCATTGTCGTCTTCCACAATTCGACTATGGCTTTGCATTGAACGCCTCATCTATCATCTTTTATGGGGTAAAGTTTGAATCTTTCTGCTGTGTTTTGTTTGATTCTATAAGTCGTGACGGTGGTAGGTGTGTAGAGGAAAAAAGCCGGTTTGTGGATCTGGGTTGTGGCTTTGGGAATGTTAGATGAGGTTTCTGCTTGTGGGTTTAGTCTTTGGAGTATTGCCGAGTTGCCATTTGCTTGAAAGTTCCAATCTTTCTTCTTCATCTTCTTCTTCTTCTGTTTCTGTAGAGAAGAACTTCAATTTTGAGTTTTGTAACAGTAGAGGGACTGTACGGATCGAACTGGTTCTAGGGTTTTCAATTTTGGTTCTGCGATCTCTGAAGTTGGAAGGTGCTGCGCGCTGCTAGCTTCAGCCATTGGTGTTTACATGCATCTGCTTTGGAATGTTGGAGATTTCTTTACAATGGTTGGAAATGTTGGAAGCACTATTTGGTTAATGCCAGCATCTCCTTATGAAGAGAGGAAAAGAGTTGGTCTTCTAATGGCCACTGCCCTTTTCCAGGGAGCTACCATTGGTCCCTTGGTGAAGTTGGTCATGGATGTTGATCCAAGCATTCTCGTTAGCGCTTTTGTTGGGACGACAATTGCATTTGGATGTTTTTCAGCTGCAGCTACTTTGGCAAGGCCGAGGGAATTTCTTTACCTGGGAGGCTTGTTGTCTTCTGGCTTGTCTATATTGCTATGACTTCATTATGCATCTTCGATATTTGGTAGCTCTGCTTCCATCTTCAAGTTTGAGTTGTATTTTGGTCTTCTGTTGTTTTTAGGATGCTGCAATTTGGTTGGAGAAGGATCGTATCTGCTATGAGTTGAGGAATTGATGTTTGATTTGGTTTATGGGTTTTTTGGTTTTGAGGTGTTTGGATGGTGATGCTGGTTTTCGTGATTTGAGGAAGGAAAGGGGCTTCTTTTTGGGTTGGCTCAGTGGAGATCTTTAATCCGAAGAAGTTGCTTTGGAGGGATGCAAAAAGACTTTTTTATCTTATGATCATTTGTAAGCTAGGGTTGGAATTTGTTGTATTCTGAGACTTCATTTTGCTGTTTGTTTTGAAGTTTGCTTCTTGCTTACTTGCCGTTAATTAAGAAGGCTAGAGTTTGAAAGAAGTGGTGAGCCAAAAGGCTATATAGTTTGAGAAGTGGAAAGCCAGAAGGTTACAGAGTTTGGAAAGTGGAAAGCCAGAAGGCTATTGAGTTTAAGAAGTGGTGAGTCAGAAGGCTATAGAGTTTGAAAATGAAGGCTGGAGTTTGAGAAGTTACTCGAGATGGCAAATGGAGATGGCATATCTTAGTGCAGAAGAAGTGGAAGATCAGATGGACTGATGCATACGAGACTGCGAGAGGTACGAGCAACTGCAGGGCGTCTCCGGAAAATTATTGGCTACGCGCCGCGCAGGGGGAACAGTGTGCTCATCACCAATGGGTGATGGGCACCTCTCCCTGCTTGTAATGATTGCCCCAATGGGACCCGCAAGCAGGGAGACGTGAGCACACTGTTACCATGCGCGGCGTGCAGGTAATAACTTCTCGGGCGTCTCCTGCTACTGAGTGTTTGAAAATATCAATTTAAGGGATGTTGAATAGAATAAGCAGATAAGTTGCCTATTGCGCTAACATGCGCAACATTGCTTCTGTCATCTATTATTTTTATCCACTTTCGTGGAAACTCTCAATATTTGACATATCTAGAGTTTTGAGAGAGGGTGTTAGAGGATAGTTAAGTAATTTTTTATTTTAGGGTTTCTTATATTAGGAATTTGATCTCTATATAAGGATTAATTCTACTCTATAATTAAGTATTCTCAATTCAATAATTCAGTTTAGTTTTGAGAATTGTAACATTGTAGACATCAGGCTTGGAAAACACAAACAACAGCTGCAGTAGAAGGTAAAGAAGTGTGAGATTTCATGCTTCTAGCAAATAGAAAAAACAAGTTAACATGAATTTATTACATCTTTGTTTCTCTTCATGGTAACCCTAGTTACTCCTGCCACAGGTTCCAACCCAGGCTTAAGGCAATCCTTCCGACTCTTCTTCTCACTTCGGTTCTGTTCCAAGCCCTCTTTATAAGGGACAATATCTTTCCCACCTGTGGAGAGATTGGGATAACAGTGATATACTTCATGGAAGGAATTTAGAACCAAAGTCGCATCCATGAGAATGCTCTCAATACTCTAGAGAAATGCCTTTACTCCAGATAACTGAGCAAAAGCTCAATCCACATAAGAGAAATAGTAAAAATACCAAATCACTTTCAAAACTAATCCAGCTACCAATAACGAAGATAATAACAACAAATAAGGTGATCCATGACTTTTTTAAAAAACACGTGGTACCACCGAGAAATTAAGCAAATAATGAAACATCCCTCATATTTACATAACAAACTGATGAACCATCCATCCAAACAGATTCCACTGTCACATTCATAAACTGATATTTAGGGCATTTATAATACAGACGAGGCTGATTACAGAGGTTTTGGGAAATGCATAGGCTTCCAACTCCTGCAAGTAGAATTGATCAATCTAGCAAAAAAAAAGTAGAATTGATCTGGACTACGAAAACCACCAAAATACAATGACGAAAAGATGCATTAAGAAAAAAAATAGACATACTCCTCACCAAAACATACATAACCAAAAAATGCATACAAAGAAATTAAAAGGAAGTAAATGAATAAGATAGCCATCCAGTGTAATAGTGTTATATCCTATTAGACACAAAGAAACATAGGTATAACCCTCCAAAACATGCATACACAAAGATGTATACACAAATAAAGTAAAGGAATCATATGAATCAGATAGCCATCCAGTGTAATAGTGTGTATCATTTTAACCTAACGAGTACCCAAATATAACAAGAACGTGATCAATGAAATATAACAAAATGACAAATACATGCAAATAACAGTAATTGCAGCACAACAACTACTAAAGCAAAACAGTTTTCTCCAGCAGAAAAAGCTCCAAAAATCAACCAAGAAAAAAACTCAAATCACCCAAGAATATATTAACACAGCTACAAGTAGAACCATGTCAACATAACAAAAAAAGTATGTCAAGGGACCCATTAAGCCGAAGCTCCTTCTCATCCTCGGTCTCGTCCTCTTCGTTATCATCCTTCACGTCCACCTCCATTGGATCCTCATCCTGAGCCAAGATACACAACCCCCAACATTCATACACACAGATTCAAACACCTTCGAGAGACAAGGAAAAGCTCCAAAGTTCAAACACCTCAAGAACACGTACTTAGCCGCTGCATATGAGCAAAATGAGTGTAGTAATAGAGGCTTACATTGAAGGCTTGCTCCTCATTGATAGGAGCTTGCTGCTTCTCGTCTTCTTGGGTGTTTTGAGTCAGCCATTTTCACAGAGAGACAGAGTAGCTCTGCCGCTGCTTCCTGCTCTGGGTTTAGTCCAGCAAAGGCAGCAGCAATGGGGGGGTGGGGGGGGGTTTATGCCGGGGGAGACCATGTAAGATGGGAAGAAAGAAATGTAAGATGGGCCACATTTGCTTCTCGAAATAAGCGAGGAGCCCAGTGTGAGGAGTCTAATGGGCCTAAGCTGTGTAAAAAATAAATACTCCTGTCACTTTTAATTTAGTAAAATATGTGAACCAAAATTAGATGATACCGTTGCCTAATTATACTCTGAAGACGGCAACGACAATCGCCTAGCAGTGACCCTAAGTCGAGGTCAAGGTCGAGGTCAAGAAGCTTCGCAATGAAAGGCACTCGCTCACTTGGAAAGCTTAGGCTTTTACTGTGGATTCCACATCTCAATAACTTGACCAATTATGTGATGTACTCAATTAAAAGTGACCAGAGGGAGTATCACAACTTCTTTCAAATACACCCTCCATCCAAATAAATTTCACTTATTTTTGTAATGTAGACGAGCTTCTCTGGATGGAGGGAGTAATATACTCCCTTGGTTCCACTTTAATAGTCTGAGTTAGTTTTCAAAATGATCTAATTTTAATTCATTGTCAAAAGCTCAAATGAGATATTAATTTGGGGGGAGGAAGTACAAGGGAAATGTGTGTAAATAATAGATTTCATTCAACTTTTTTTATTGAGGACAAAGCTTTAGATTAATTCCCTTCTTTATCCTTAAAATGGAAGTTGTTATATTTCTTGTAGACTCTTGTTCCCCTGATTTTGCGTTTACTAGAAATTTAATTATCCAAAAATACTTCTTTCAAGGAGGACATATGGCTACTTTGAACTAAGAAGAAAAATAAAAAATCTATAATTTGGCAAAATATCAATTTTATTGGCGAATATACGCAATTTGGAAAAGATATCAATTTATAAGGGATCCTTCTCATATAATGAGCATGAGACCAACTTTTTGAGTCGTTGGATTCCGATCTGACGGTAGGTGTCAAATAGTGAGCAGGTGAGTATAAATCATCACTCACCCTTGTAGCCATCATATTAAGATTCAACAGCTGTGGCATGTATTGGCCTCATATATACGAGAGCGATCTCATTTATACTTTTCCCTTTCGAAAAGCTGTTTGAAATTTTTTTTTTGACAAATTTTGTCGTAATATGAGGTCACTTTCATCAATTATTTGGCGAAACACCATTTGCTTTTCAACTTTTTGGCAGAATTATGTAGGACCTTTTACTTGCTGCAAGAATATCCTCAAAACTCCCCAAATTTCGTAAAAAACAAATACGAATTCATGGTCAGTGGATGTCCATCGTCCGTATATTTTCAGACGGTGAGTATCCGCGGTCTGGGTTCAGACAGTGAACACTTCATCCAATTCACAAATATGTGATGTCTTTGTGTTATCAGGGAAGTCAAGTAGCCGATGTGCTCTCGCATGATGAACGTGCATCTAAAGTTCTTGGCGAAGTGTTGGTTCACTCATTTCATTGTAGAGGCGTCTCTGTAGGTTGTATATTCAAACTCGACACTTCAGCAGCTGCTGTTGCTTCTGCAGTGCACATCATGTAGCTGCTGCCCTACACAGCTCAAAAATGCATTTTTTTCATGAAAAACGATTTGAGTCGGATAACTCTTGTCACATTGACGTCAAACTTTGCTTACAATTTCGTGGGCCTTGCACCCACCAAGGTCATGCATCAGGAGCTGTGCAGGTATCAGTCGCGTCAAGAATAAAATTGAAGCTGACCATAAGCAAAATTGGATTTGGATTCCCAGCCATAGTATAGTGCATGCATGGTCAGTGGACACACGTGGAATTATTAGTTGCGATAAGATGTTTATCACATATTCATGCACACTCCCTTCCCAAAAAAAAGCTTGAAAAACTTTTGAAAAGGAAAGCTTGGAATTATGATCACTAAATCAAACATGACCAAAATGACATCTAACCACTCATAACTTCGGCATTGCTGAACTTCTATTCCTGTGATTGAATCGAAAGAAGCTAACTACTACACTATAGATAGAACGCATAAGTGTCACTATAAGCTAACCACCTCATTAAAAACAGGGTTGGTCCATATTGGACCAATCAGACTATGTAAAGCCGCCTAATGTCCACTATTAAGACCAATATAGACACATGCTAAGGAACTTGCACAAGCTGCACACATGGGCCAGTTTCTTTTTGAACCTTCCCTCTCCTTTGAACCTCCTATTTAATACCACAAACTGAAACGTTAAGCTGTGCGATAGAGCCCAAGCCAATTCCATGGACAGCCATAGCAGAAGCCCGCTCAACATAGATGTCATGGCCAGGATACTAGCTCGGGTAGACGGCCAAACACTGGCTGTCGCCGCCTGTACAAGCTCCGACCTCCATGCAATCGCCCAGGAGGAGAACCTCTGGCAGCTCCTCTGCCACTCGACCTGGCCATCCACCAAAGACGAGAGAATCAATCATGCCATTGCTTCCCAGGGAGGTTTTGCACGTTTCTTTGCCAATTCCTTCCCTTTGCTTGTATACAGAACACCCAAGCTGCAAGCCTTTAAAGGAGATGTAAACCGCCGCTGTTGCTCACCTTCCCATTTGGCGACACTCGTGGATGTGTTTTATGATAGGAAGCCCATCTTCTCCAAGGTTGTGCATGGCTTTCCTGAAGCCGACCCCTATCCCGGCGGCGGGTGGTTCATGGATTGTCCCTTCAGGTTGAACGTCTTGCAGGATCAATACAAGGACTCTTTTGCTTATGGCTCCGATGATGAGGAGGCGGAGGCGGAAGGGATGTATCCGTCTTTGCCGATGGAGGAGACGATGAAGGGAGCAATAAAAGGGGGAAGGTTGTGCAAAGAGCTGGAGGAGAAGGTGAGACTGAGCTGGGTGGTTCTAGACAGCGCGACCGGCCGGGCAGTAAACCTATCGAGCTGGAAGCCGTTGCTTGTACAGAGGCACTGGCCGACGGACGATCACGTATTTATGCGATTCGGGTGCGTGGTGCCGGCGGTGGAGGAAGGCGAGGAGGCGGCTGAGTGCACAATAACTGTCAACTGTATGCTGATGAAGAGAGAAGGTTGTTTGCAAATTAGAGAAATCAGGATGCAGGTGGAGGACAGGGAAGGAGGGTATGCTAGTGGGAGGAGGAGCTTGATGGTGCTGGAGAGAGCTCTGGGAGGAGTTGGGAGCAGGAGTTGCAAGCAAGGGGAGTTTGAAGAAGGGTATGGGGAGTATGTGAGGGAGAAGAAGAGGGAGCAGAAGCTCAGCAACCATGAAGTAATGGTTTTTTATGTGGTTTTACTGCTGTATGCCTGCTGCTGCTCCATCGTATACTTTCGTCGCTGATTTGCATTTTCAAAAATTTTACAAAAACAATTATTGAACAAATCAGATAGCTAATGGGGATGTAGCTCAGATGGTAGAGCGCTCGCTTAGCATGCGAGAGGTACGGGGATCGATACCCCGCATCTCCATCCATATTTTTGCAGAGCTTTTTGTTTTATCTTATACTCTATTTTTTATCAGAAAAAAAATCCCTTTTTTACTGAGTATGGAGTTAAAATGTAATAGCAACTTTTTAAGTAATGGCAAAATAAATGAACCGTTTTATTTGAATAATTTGGACTTTTAATATGGGTATTTTTTTTTCTGATTACATTTGCATATTACACAATCTATATTGTGACATGTCAAATTCAGTCGTTATTAATGGCAAAAAATAACCGACATAGCCATTGTTGTAAAGTCCGTGTTCCATAAATTGGCGACTAGCAACTCCACCAGTGGCTTTGCTAGTGAAGCTTCCTTCACGTCTCCATTTCAACCAGACATAATTGAGCGTTCAAATCCTCTGATCAATTCAATGTTGCTCTTTAATGTATGTGGTGATTTTTTTGCTAACAAATAAATTTTATTCAACTAAACTAGACATTACAGCCAAGGAGTCTACCTCAAATACACCTTAAATACAGTAAGATGAGGAGAAGAATAGACTACTGACACACAATCAACAATGATCAAACTCTTTCTATAATAATTTGACAAAAAAAAATTCAGTAGATACTCCATAAACAAAGACACAACGTCGAGCCCGAATTCATTGCGAAGGATCTCGAACTCAATCATCATGGACCATCTGATGTTGATTATCCAATAAAATACATCTCCATAACAGAACCAAAGAAATATACACTAGAGCTACCAAGTTGTGAGCTTCATGCAATAACATCACAAGTGGTAGCTTGGAGCTATTTAAATGATTGACGTACGCCTATAGCAACGGAGATTGATTTATGACCTTATTGATATCTACCAAGTTGATCACCACTCGACTGAGGCACGCCAAGAGTAGAAGCCAAATAGCTACACCCAAGGGGATTTAGATTTGCCAGCAAAGGAGTCAAACAAAGCAAACACCTCAAGAGGACAACTACCAAAAGAGTCGCATTTGTTCATAAAGCCATCAACTGAACCTTGGTACACTTCCATATAAAAGGCAGGGGAAGAGGATCAAGGGAATAAGAGGAGTCAGGGAGGAGGAGAAGCAAGATTTCCCTCTCACCACCCTCCCGACCACCAAAAGACCCACAAAAAAAATAGCGAAGAAGTCTTTCACCAACGCAGGGGCTTTAGACAGGCACCATCTAGACCGGACCACATACCAGTCGCTGCATGGGGATGGGGGAGGGTTGGAGACTTTGAAGTTTACCACCCCACTGATAGTTCTATGCCATTCTCCCTCCCTACCCATCGCAATAGTCGTCTGGTGCCGGCCGGAGGCCGATTAGGGCAAGAAAATGAGGGGACGAGATGGGGGAAAGGGGGGTTTTGTGTGGGGGTGAAAAAAGGGGAGAACTTCTCTCTCCTCCCCCTTATTTTAATGGGGGAAAGCTCTATTTAATTGCTCAGTTACTTAATGTATGTGGTGATAATTCTACTAGAATTCAGAATTATGATAGACAAAACAAGCTAGGTTGAGTGAAAACATTAATGTAGGCGATTTAAAGGTCAATCACGTTGTTGAAACATCGCTTACAAATTTAATAACCAGCTTGGATTACTATACATCATCATGTCGCCACCAAAATTTGTTGGAATAAGACATTGTGTCACGTAATCCATGTTTTATGTAGTTTAGAAAATTCCAAAGTCGCAAGCCACACAACTAGAGATACAGTTTAATGGGCCTATAAATTTAGCACCTTAATAACGGAGGAGGAAACTTTCCTTATCAACAATTATAGCTCTAAATAGGTATACTAGTTAATTGGTTGAAAGGCATCTTATAGCATAGTATTCGACACGACTTGCCTTGTAGATGTAGAGACTTACTAGTAGAAATTGATATTGGACCATGTTCTTGAGAAGTTATCGGGCCCGGTAAAAGCCTTTAGGCTTTAACCATCAGTGGTTTGATCATGTCTGAAAATAGCCTAACTAGCTGATCACATAATTAGCCAAAGCAATGCATTTTGCACTTTTGTGTTATGAGAAAATTAGCCACTCATAAAAAATCCCTTGTACTCGTTTTTTTCTTAATTTTTTTTTAGGAATGGACTTCTTTCAATCTCAATATCAAAGAAAAACAGGTTTTATTGCCAATAAAGAAAAAAAGTGACAAACAGGTTTGTGGGCACGGGCAAGGAATTCGTTATTTTTTTCAAAGACGTTTTTGTGGGTTGCACGCATGATAAAAATCTTCCGCTTGGGCCTGGGCGTCTGGACCTTCAGCAATTCTTGGGCATTCATGGCTCCATTTAACAAGTAAAGGTGGCTATGGCCCATGTTCATTAATTCATATTCGACTCGCTTTATTTACTCTTGAGCTGCCTTCTCTCAGCTAACAGGCATAATCAAACTTAATTTATTTAATTAGTTAATCTTTCTTAGGGGCTGTTTGGGGCGTGATTGTGGATGTTTTGCTATACTGTAGGATTCATGTTTTTTCCACTTTCAGCTGAAACACCTCTAGGTCGTGTTTCACGCTGGATAGTGAAAAAACCGGAATGCTACAGTGGAGGTAGAAAATCCACCATGGAAATTTTAGTTTTTTATGCCAAAAGGGCCCCTTAGTACCATGAAGCCCACAACCCGGTGCAAAGGAGAAAAAAATAGCAACATTTTATCCCCAGATGTCTCATGTCTGATATGGAAAAGCTAGCCTAACATTTTAAAGAATGCTCATATCCATCAAAGGGAGACGTACAAATGAAAAAGTATATCCTCCCTTCTTAAGATTGAAATCTATAATCAAATCAACTCATATAAAATAAATGGAGAAGACGAAGACTTTGACTAAGCCCCCCCCCCCCCCCCCCCCCCCCCCCCAAAGATCAAAACAAAGATCGGCTTTCCCAATCAATCACACGATGCCTCTCAAACCCAGCAAAACTCCCCATTTCCCCTCCTTTTATGTAAAGAATCTAGCCAAATAGGGTCAATAAGAGATCTGGCATGCACCTACATCACCTCAATCCTGCCACTTGAGTAATCTATTCCTAGTTTGTTTCTTTCTATGAATCATCTGGTTGAGGGTTTGCCATTGGTTTTGGGGTCTGTTTCTCTCCCATCCCCAGCTATTGTAAAGGTGGAATCCTTTTTCTACACCTCCCCCAAGTGGAAGAAGATATCAATCTTTAGCTTTGTGAAGGAAAAATCTTCCGAGTGCCATCACATGAACGCAATTTCCATCGTCAACCCATTGGCCCATACCCTACTACTACCATTTTTGCATAGCCCCTTCTCCCTCTAGCTAGGCTCTT
>CM077505.1:61949974-61978374 GCA_039654745.1 Houttuynia cordata | reverse complement strand
AGTCAGCACGTTTCCAGCATCATTTGTGGCTTTCCCAAGGTAAATATCATGTAATCAAACCTCATATGGCAATGCGCTGCTGGCAAGGAAAGGAGAAGACAACTTGGTTTTGTTATCTTGACTTCCCCCCTTCCAATGAGAATTCTCACTGACATACTCTGCATAACAACTTCGGTCCAGTCATTTTGACTTTGCTCTTTATGTGACAAATTTATCTTCTCCTTTCCTCAACTTTGCAATTTGCATGATATTGTATTTTCACCTTAATTTGTTCGTTTACTTCGTGATGTAACAACTAGGAGAACAGCCCACGATTGTTTGATAGTGTCACATGTCTCTTATCGAAATAAAAGCGATTCTAAACGGTTTAGTTGTCTATTCGTAAAGCCACTATAACAATCCATGTGGGGGCTAGGCCACCATTTTCCTAGTGGCAATACCCGTATACTTGTCCTTTACCATAACAATACGTAAAGATGAACACTTACATTTTGTCCAAACGCCCATCCAGATGATGAATGATCCCAGAATTTGTGAGACTCGTGTCCAGGTGCCTCTCTTGTGATATGTCCTAGTCCCATGCGGCCATTGTGTGAGTACGAGTAACCATGGGACATTGGTACGAACCTGCAGGTAAGGAGGAAATTGCTATGTTAATGACCAGCAGCATCTATGATCTATCAAGGTAAAAAGCCCATCTTCTACAGGATCTAAGGTAAGTTCAGTATAGAATTCATCCTACAGTTGACTCTCTCTTTCTCTGTAATTGCAGGAAAGATTCTCTTCTCAATCCCTCTGTCACGGGGAGGACTCCTGTGGCATCCGTGTGGGCTCATTCCCTGTCACCCACCATTCTCCTCACTGTTACTAGTTTCCAATTTCCATTCGTCAGACACCCTTCTTCCTATGAAGTCCACAACCCCTAGTTGGCTGTCCAGACATATCCTTATCTTATTATCTACCACCTAGTTAGTCTTGGAAGAAACCCATCTTTGATCTTTCCCATACATGCAACAAGGCCAAGCGCATTCAGCATCACGTACATAATAGTAGTAGTACACTAATGCGGTATGCAGTGTATTATATATTTATATTGTTGTTCTCCTTTAATATCTTGTGCTTGGATAAAGAAACTAAGCCATGAAGCAGGCCCATCCATCATTGGCATGACCGGGAAATCTAAGATTCTACACACCCTGAAGAGTGGACTGATCAGCACCAAAGTCTACAAAACAAACGTCTTCTTCTAAAATTTCAACTTGTCCTGGCTCGCAGTATGAACACATGGTGCAGGCTCTTTCGTCGGTGATGAAACTTCTGAAGCAGATTGTTTAGCTCTATTATTATTGCTGAATTTTCAAGGTGGACATTGAAGTATGGGAGAGGACCAGAGGCGTCGACATTTCCAGTCGGCCAGTATTGCATGGCCCCCGTCTGGCTGCCTGCCCACGTACGTAACATCTGAGAGAGAAGGCCCAGTACTCGAGTGATGATGCTTCAAAGCTCGTCTGTGGTCCGAAAGACTTGGTTAACTGGTTTCTTTAGCAAACAGCTTGGTTAATCATTGATTAGAGGGCGATTTGCATTAGTTTTTACATGAATTATTGGTGGATTAGCTGCAGGGAAGGGAAGGCTCGTGGGCATGCAGTGCAGAGTGCCAGCTAGTAGCAGTAGTAGTAGACAGAATATAATATGGTAAGCCTGGACCCAGTTTGGACTTTGGACTCAAGCAGAGAGCTATGGACGAAGGAGAATTCAAACCTCTCCCTGTCACCACATAGCTTGAGAAAGCGACATAACAGCGAAGATTCAACGGTTTTTCAGGCCCCTCATCAGGGGGGGGGGGGGGGGGGGGGGGGGGATGAGAGAGTGGAGGGGACTAGGGGGAGGTGAAAGGGAAGCTAGAAAAGCATCATCATCAGCTTTTGCTTCTGCTTCTTCTCCTTCTCCTTCTTCTGCAAAAAACTGCTCTGGCGTCTTGGCTGCTCTCTGCACTCTGCTGGGATGTATTCATCAGGGGCAGGAATTATTCGGGGTTTCACGCTCTCTATCCTTTCTCGGTTGCAGAGAAGATGGAATAAATGGGTGTTGTAGAAGAATGGAAAGGAAGCTGGAGAGAAGGTTTCAGAGTAATGCTTAAAACTGGAACCGGAAAAGGAAGTGCACTGTGTGGCCTGCCTTTGTTCTTGTTTCCGTTTAAGAAGGGGAGGCTCTTCCCAATATAGGGATAAAAGGAGATTTTTGACAGTAAAAGAAAAGGAGAAGAAAAAGCCAAATGGACGGCGTTCTTTCATTTCTAGGGCTGCCTAGTGGTCCTACACCTATTTCAATTAATCAAAACATTTTAAGCATATCCACAGTCAGAGGGCTGGGAATTAGGTTGGGTCGGGTAAAATAGGGTCGCCCTTTACCCTACCTAAATATTACCCGACCCTATTCATAAGTAGGGTCGAGAATGGCCGACCCTAACCCTACTTCGGTTGGGTCGGGTCGGATAATGACCCAACCCTACTTTTTAAAAATTAAATAAAATAAGTACTTTTACTTGCTAATCTAGTATTTAAAAAGTTAAAATTGATCTTTATTTGATTAAATTTTAATATAGATAAGGTTAATATAAGGTTTTTGGTGATTTAGAAATAAAATTATCTTTAAAAATTAAATTATTTAATATTAAATATATATTATAATATTTTATAATAGGTAAATCGAGTTAGGGTCGGGTTGTGCGGGTAATTACTACCCGACCCTATTTTAAATAGGGTAAAATTTCCAAACCGACCCTACTTTGCAAGTCGGGTCAGGTAGGTTTTTCCCAGCCCTACACAATATAATGCCAAAATATTTACCATGTACTTAATTATTCAAGACTTGTAGTTATAAAATGTTGAAAAGTATGTATTATAGATGGTGGGAAGGATTTCTGTCATCTGAATAAATGGAGAGAGAGGTCCCCCATGGCCATAAGAAGCTGGTGCTGGCTTTATCTTGAAGGGCACCCCTCGCTAGTCCAGCATTGATGTTAAGTGAGATGAGCTGTAAAATATTTATTCTTTTTGTTTCCCTTTTCTCTTTATAATATCCAACAAATACAACTTTATCATCGTAGGTTGAAGGTTTATTCATATGCAATAATATGTATGCTACTTGTACTATACCTAGCTAGTTTCAAATTCATGACATTACTTATTTTTTTTTATAACAATTTATGTGTACAATATTTGACCAGCAGCAAATATGTGTACACATCCGATTTTAATACCACCTATTTCTGGCACGACTATTAGATATCTGAGGTGGTAGCAAAAGAAAAAGAAGGCTATGTGTGTTATGTGATAATAAGTTTTTTATAAGTATTTCAGTAGCATTTTAGGACGTGAGGGGCTAAAGTACAGTCTCTCATTATACTTTAAATAATTTCTTGTATATGTTCTTAATTTCATGATCAATCTGTATTAATTACTAGTGGGACAAGATGCAAGTTTGTGCCTTCAACAAGCGAGTTAAACATAAATTTCTGACCTGGATCAGCAGGCTAGCCAACTGTTAGACATTGATTTTGAACCAAGGCTGAGAAAGAGTAAAAAGTACAGTGTAAGAAGGGAGTTATGATCTATGTAATTTTTCAGAGATTAAAGGTGAAAACTGAAGCTGTAAGATGAGGACTTCTACAACGAGAATGTTGAGATTGGTACATAGTAGGTGGCTAGGAAGCACAGACACGACAAATTAGCTGCCATATCCATATCCGATATGTATCAAACACACATACGGCAGCGACACGGCTGCTTGCATATCTTGCACGTATCCAGAATTAAAAAAAAATGAACACGTTTCCAACACAGATGAATATGTGTTGGATGCGGGCAGGATATTCTGTATGACCCAGATCCTATTTTTTGGAAGAAAAAGAGAAGATTTTTGCTCAGCATACCTCCAAAAAAGTCTCCCAAAAAACGAGCCCTCCCGTCATCATCTTCTTCATCGAGCTCATCCCTATACTCAAGCTCACCATCTCTGCGGTAACCCGGTTCGGTTCTGTATCCCGATTCGTTCCCAAGGCCGTTAAGATCCCCAATTTGAAGGATGCTATTGAACTCTCCCTATCTACACCTGCCAAACCACCTATTGCTTCAAATCGCTTTGTCTCACCGATGTCCAAAGTTCAATTCAAGTCCCCCCTCCTACTAACGAAGAGCTCCCCATTGGAATCGGAGCCAGCGGCGATAGGGAAGTTGAAGCAGGTCGCATAAGCAGCGGAGGGGCCAAGGGGAGCAGCAACGGCGGGAGCCGATCTTCTCACTGCTGTGGCCGAGACAAAGCGGAAGCCATGACGGCATTGCTTGCGGGAGATCTAGCGGAAGTGGTCATGCTTGAGCTTTGGGGGGGGGGGGGGGGGTGTCGTCGTCGAGGAGGGAGAGTTGGAGAGGTCGAGTGGGGGGTTGAGGTAGAATGGTTTCTTTTTTGGAGGAAGGAGGAGACCGGGAGTTGTCACGTGGGAGGTCTGTACCCTGGGTTCAGTTTGTCGAAATTCTCAAACTCCACACACTACCCAAGATTTTTATAATGCCCCCAACTCCGGTCATGATGATATTTACTCTTCAATAGGGATATTTAAAGTAAAAAATGCGGTAATATAATACAAAAAATATATTTAAAAATTATATAAATAATTTTTATTAATCATATTGTATCTACTTTTTGAAAAAAATGCTATGCCCCCATGTCCATATCGTATGGTACCGTGTCGCAATATTTGTATCCGTGCTTCCTACGAAGTGACTCCTAGTCGATATTCAATAAATATTTCCCGCAAGAGAACTTAATTCAATTGAGATAGGTTTGCATCATAGTCGATATTCAATAAATATTTCCCGCAAGAGAACTTAATTCAATTGAGATAGGTCTGCATCATAATAGATTCGTCAGTCATGTCTAATGGGGAAGTACCCGGATTGTAAAGAATGATGTCATTTTCTGGAAAAACTGGGCAGAGTCCAAGACCCCATTGTAAATGCTCTGAACATAAATAGTAGCAAAAACCCAAAAGAATGAAATTTGTGGTTGCTTCATCTCCTCCGTAGGCATTGCCAATCACATGGACTTTTTCTGGTGGGGATTTGATCTGGCCGGCAACTACCGAGGGATGGGACACATCTCTAACTAAATGTGAAGTCCAAATGATTAGACAGACAACCCTAATAGCAGACTCTCCATCTAGTTCTTCTAAACTCCATACTTGTAATTATGAACGTTTCCCTTCATTGAACAACTCTCCTTGCAAGTGGCTCATACAGGTCAAGTGTACTATACAAAAAGAAGAAATTCCTGCCATCAGACATCATTCATCTCTTATTGTTTCCATCTAATTTGCAGTATGGAAACCTCCTACTAGTAAGGAGTGTATTGCAGGCAATTGATGTGCAGTTTGGTAATAGAAGCATCCGCCAATGCATTTACAACTTTATTCCTCCAACCAACTTTCCAAATGTAAGAAAGAGGATCATGCGGAGTCCTCACAGATGCCCATGGCTCCGGAGACAAGCTCGAAGCTGCCTCAAACCCTGCACACAGATGATCCTTTCGGCATATGGGGAGGAGCTTTCCTGCTTCAACTACTTAAACATGTGAGCGAATCGCGCTGCCATGGTTTCTTGGGGTTGCAACAAAACGGATGTTGTTGTCTCGTGATAATTTCATCATATACTCCATCCACACCAATAGCTGGAACCAGATGCAACCATTTAATATGAACATTATGTGCATGGGGGAGGAGCTCAGGGACCACCGAATTTATACTACTGTATGTCATTGTTCCATGTTCAATTTCATCTCGGCCGATCCGTTCACTGGACCTGGAAGCATGATTAATTAAAGCTGTACAAGGGAGAGCATAATATAATCATGTTAGTATAAGACCTGAGCATGCATGACTTATATTAGCTTAGAATAAGGTTTGTGTATTGGGATGTGTGGCTGAAGCTCTGCAAGTTGGATATATATAAGAAACAAGGCAGAAAGGGGGCCTGCCTAATTTGAAGGTCAGAGAAGAATCGAAAGGACAAAACTAATCAGGGTTTTTTATTAACCCAATACCAAACGTCAGGCAGTTTTGGGAGGTGACGACTGTGATGATTTCAGGGGAGACCAGTTGGGATTAATCTAACAGTGTGTGTTGTATTAACAAGTAATCTAATTTGAATTGAATATTTACAAAGGTGATCGACAGGGGGGGTGCTAGAAGACCTGAGATGGGACCATCTCAATCTCACACATGAGACTAGAGGTGCGTCAGGCTTATTAAATGCCTCCTGGATGATCCTGACCACTGAATTGCCAAAAGCTCTTTATCAGTCACATCTGGGACCCAACAAAACCATGAGCCTGCAGAAGGAGGTAGAAGGGATTGGGAGTGAAGTTGATTTGCATACTTCTTCATTCATCACCTCCCATCTGCAAGTACATTTGTGCATGTGTGTTGTTCCATCCTCATAAGGGGAGATGTAGCTAGTTAAGTAACAAGAAAAATACCAGAATAACATACTATTAGGAGTATGTTACATAAAGTCAAAAGTTCATAAAACAGCACACCTCTCCACCAGCCAGCCTTTTTCTTCTCTTCTAATAAATTACTGTACACTGTACACAATACCATCTTATGATTATCTCCTCCAGTCCTCCCCAATTATCATATCATCCTCCCCTTCCCTTCAATCTCGACAAGCTCGTGGCCTCTTCATCAACTGGCCTGACCTGGCCTCTGGGGCTTATCACAAGCCCAAATATCAAATATAAATACCCAAATGCTGGAAAGGACAAGTTCACATGAGCCCAACCAGATAATTCACCAAGGGTCCTACATATAAAGCCTCACACCCCTTCCCTTCCCGACTCTCTGGCGTCTCTCTATCCTCAGTCCTCCCCTTCATACCTTAATCTCCTCAGTTCCATTTTTCTTTTATGCTCAGTTTGGGCAAGGTTATAGGATGGTCGGAAAGTAGAAGCACATACATATATATGTGCAAAAGGTCAATGAAAACCAGACTCCTCTCATGGCTTGTCTGATCCTAACACCACCACACCTTACACTTGCCAGTCAAATTAAGATTAGCCACCGACCTCTATATAGCTTTCCTTCCCTCTCATCTTAGATTCTTCCAAGATTTTGTGAAAGGAATTGCACCATCCACAGTCCATCCTCCTTTTTCTGATTAGAGTAGATCAATATTGGATACTTCCTTGAAAAGTATCGTAAGAAAGAGAGAGAGAGAGAGAGAGAGAGAGAGAGAGAGAGAGAGAGAGAGAGAGAGAGAGAGAGAGAGATGGCATTTGTGGAAGAAAGAGATGAGTATTGTGAGGAAGAAGGGGGGGAAGTGGAGAAGAAGCTGATGATGGGGGAAAATACTACCACCAATACTAGACACACTCCATTCTCATTCTACCCTAGTTCTACTTCTTCATCTTCCCCTAACTCTTCCCACTACCATCAAATTCTCTCACAATCTAGCGGGCGGTGCGGCGAGTCGGGCTACGCTGAGCCGCGGCACGCCGATGAGGGTGAGGCGGCAGGGGCGAGGGGTCCGGTGGTGGAGAGGGAACACATGTTTGATAAGGTGGTCACACCAAGCGACGTGGGCAAGCTCAACCGGCTGGTCATCCCCAAGCAGCACGCCGAGAAGTACTTCCCGCTCGACTCGTCGGCCAACGAGAAGGGCCTCCTCCTCAACTTCGAGGACCAGACCGGCAAGCCCTGGCGATTCCGGTACTCCTACTGGAACAGCAGCCAGAGCTATGTCATGACCAAGGGATGGAGCCGGTTTGTCAAGGACAAGAAGCTGGACGCCGGTGACATTGTCTCCTTCGAGCGCGGTGTCGGTGAGGCCTGCCGTGATCGACTCTTCATCGACTGGAAGCGCCGCCCAGACATGGACCCCTCTCGCGGCCTGCCGCTACCTTGGCACCACCGGTCCGTTCCCTGGGGCCGGCTCTTCTTCCCCAACATGCCCAGGTACAACCATGTCCATGTCCAGCAGCAGCTCAATTATGGTTATGGCATAGTGGGACCGGGCTCCGTCTATAACCTTCAGCCGCCGGGAGGGCCGGTACTAGCCGGGAGCGGAGACGGAAGCTTGCCGATGGTGTTTGAGTCGGTGCCGGTTGCCCACGGCAAGTCGGCGGCTGCGGCCAAAAGGCTCAGGCTCTTTGGAGTTAATCTGGACTGTCCGGATCATGAGTCCGATGTCCAACACCAGGCCATGGCTTCTACTAGTCTAGTTCATACAACGGCACTGCCTCAGCCCCAGCTCCCACCACCACTCCAATTACAGCTCTACAATGGCAGCCAGGCGCCATCTTCATCGGCCGGGGAGGTACCCAGAAAGCACAAACAATCTTTATCCTTGGATTTGGATATTTGAAGCCAAGAGAGCATATGGAAGTTACAGGATCTGGTTCAACCATGAACAAGTAATAACAAGGTCCAAGAACTAGTGGGACGAGATACACTAGACCCATCTTCTTCTGTTTCTATCTTTCTCTTTTTGGCTGAATTCACTTCTCCTGTTTATTAACATACTTTCAGCAAAGGAATTATAATTATTATTTTTCTGTTTGCTTTTTCAATTTAAACCTTCTGAGGGGTTGAAGGAAGATGGAGTTGGAGAGCTGAAAAAGCTGGTGTGTTACAACTCTCTCTTCTTTTAACTGTATACAGATATAGTATACATGCCATTTTGCTTTCATGTCTTATTGTCCATTCTTGGGCCTCTTTCTTCGTACACTTCCATACTAAGCTAATTTCTAACTGCGTTTTTTGGAAACTTTTTTGTTAATTTTCTTCTGTACATACTCTCTTGCTTAATCATTTCTCTTCTCCATGCCTTTCTAGTTTTCTTTTTTGATAATATGTGTATTAGCTACAGAAGCCAGGAGTTCATCAGCTGTTGGAAATCTGATCAGTTGGTGGCCAAGACAGCCATGCTACTGATGAAGAGACAAGAGGTCAGATATCTAACCTCCTAATCCATTATTGGTTATTTCTAATCTTCTAGTCCTTGTTCATGGTATCATTATAATAAACGGACACTGCATACGGCCTTGCTGTGTTATCCCTTTGTTGTTGCCTGACACAGGCAGGTGCTGTTGGTAAAAAGATGCAACAACTTTCAGTAAAACACTTTTGTGCACTGAAATTAACCACGCTAATTAGAACACTTTTACAAACTTGTCAGATCTTCAAAGCATCTTTGAAAGCATTTCAGATTAGATATTGTATATTAGTGTTGGAAGATTTTAAACAAGAAATGGTATCTAGTACAGATTCACGTAACTTAGAAGATACGTTTACTGAGCTGTTTCTCTCTTAAGCAAACTTAGATGTACATGCTATTTCCTGGTTGATTCGTTTATTGGTTTACTTCTCATCTTCAAAACAAATGCCATGCAGTATGAAACCTCGTGAAATCCAAGCTAGCTTATGATGTAGATGATTAGGTTGGAAGGTTCATGTTTTCATTTGGGCATACAAGTAGAAGTTAGCACATTATGATATGCTAATCCATAGTTAATATAACTATTTATGATATTAAGTGCACATTATTGAACCTCTGACACTTGTGTGTAAGAGGGACAGGATACTAACATGACCAGCTCATCCTTGAAAGAGTCTTCAACCTAAAACACATGAAAGAGAAAGACCTAACTAGGCTCATTACGACCTAGCTAGAACCAACTCTTAATAATATTAATCTTTTCGCATCTATTTACACGTTTCTAACCACTTGAATGATTAATTCTCTGATAATTAAGGAATTCTCTCAATGTGATTAGTAAGCAACCAGCGAACCAATAGGTCAGTTTGTGTTATTTTACGTTGTTTAAGTGCTAATCAGTCTCTGCCTACGTTCGCTTCTTACTATCTTTGGCTGATAATTTGTGCAATTTATACTTTATAGACCTCTTGGAAGCAGCATGCATGCGGCAAGTAGTAATATTTTCAACACTCATATTAAAGCTTGATGTTTGGAAAAGTACATGTATACGACCATTATGCATAAGCTTCATGTTGCCAAAAAAACATAATTAAGTTTCAAAATCTCCAGCTGATATACGATTATAATGAGTTATTTCTGTTTTCAGTTAATTTATGAGGCTTGGTACTAATTTATAGAACAGAAACATCTATGAGCATGATAGCAAAAGATTGAAATTATAAGTGTTTTCGTTTGACTTACTATATCGCTAGTGGATTAAATCAGCACATCTTCTTTTTATTGCAAAATGAAACCGAAACCATCTATTATTGATCAAAGCTTAGACCATCATGCTGATGTTGAAGGACAGCCTACTATTCTAGACGATAAAACTAATCTCAGTTCATGAATGAATACTTTTCTAGCTTGTAATTACCAAAATCATATCTAGCTATGTGGTTTTGTAGCTGTATTTCTAAGGATGGCTGGTTCTAGCCTCTTCGAGGAGCTCAAATTGTTTGCATGAGAAGATAACCTTGTTTTTTGCCGGAAAGCTTCTTTTAAGTATGAGATTCAATAAAAGCTTCCATACCATTTCCTCCCGGATATCAATGCAATTCTCTTTTTGCTCGATTTATTTTCTTACTTTCATGTTGTGAACTTGACATAAATATGAGTGGTTATTTTATTTCTCGGGACTGTATACCAAATATTAATATGGTTTTCCAGTCTTATGGAAGTTGGCTTATGACCTTCCTAGCAAAACAAGATTGCCTCAGCATCATTATCTTTGGAAAATAAGAGACTTGCATTATGCAAGGATACACTTGTCTTTTCTTTTTCTTTAATTATATACCAAAAAAATTATTTTGTTTTGAATATATAATGTGTCTCTTCATTTCACTTTGTGTTTTTGCCTTTCACATCTCTTTTTGTAGTTGACAATCAGATTGCTTTAATAGACTCAGACTTATTCACTATAGCACACGTGCTAAAAACTAATGTCAAACATTTATATTATTCATGTCAAGTGGATTTAAGAGCTTATAGTGAATTGAATGCTGCAACACTCAAGGCTCAGACTCAGACTCAGCTCCAAAATTATTTGAGTCAAGTGGAGTTAGGGTCTCCACAGCAAACAATGGAGTGATGTGTAAATTACACCAAAGTATTGATCATGGGTTAAAAAAAAAACACAAGTTCGTTCTGGTTAAGTCTTAAGAATGTGAGCATACATGCCTGTATTACACTCATTTAGGAAGTGTCTATATTTAAGTTTATACGATTTTGATAAGGGGATTAAAATCAGGGTGATTAAATTTTGATTTTTTGATTTATGCCTAATGACTAATTATTTTATCAAAATTTATATTTGTCAAGGAGGATGTAGAACCTCAAAATATATGAGGGTTTTTAACCTTCGTTATACGAGTCCCTGATCTTCTTTTCTTTAAAACTGAACTTCCAGTATTTACTGAAACTCATATCAACAAATACTCGTGAGTTTGACTGAAAATTACATGAGGACCTGTAACTCTTCTTTCTTATGCCTAAGTGCTGGTGAGTTTGACTGAAATTAATGCTTGTAAAGTTGATGGGAAGTAATCCAAAAAGGAAAAATTCACGGAAGGATGTTACAACGATAATAAAAATGTCCAAGCAGGTTATTTTATTGAATACTACGGGTTTTTTTTTTTCAATTACAGCACCATTAGCTTTCGCACAAGCAATTATATAAAAATTGCGCTTTAGTAATGCTAGTATAGTGCCAAAAGGCAGTAATGCAAGTAAGAAACACATTAACTGTTATGATATATAAGCACATAGAACCCTCATTTAGCATCGTCCCGCATAGTATTAATTAAGGGAGGAAAAGTAGAAAGGAATCCTTTTTATGGAGCCATAAAGCTTTCATCTACTCTTAAAAACTAAATGCCACCCATGTGTTTTTACAGCTTTTGGTTAATTCAAACTATGTATAAGGCAACTAGGCAAGTCATGCAAAATGATACCGTAAGTGGCCAACTCTCTCACAAATTTATTCTTGTAAAAAAAAATAAATGCGAAGGATCTCTACAGTTATCAGTGTGTGTGTGTTCCCTTAGTTCCTAGACTAGTTTGTTGAATTTGAATTTCAAATGATGAAAAGAAATCATCTATATTAAGATTTTAAACTCGAGCTGATGGCCTTCCTGTATAAATATTTTTTAGCATTCATTCGTCATTGTACAATTTATCCAATTAATGGTCTGTCTTAAATTCACATAAAAAGTATGAATCTACTAGAAACTGCCGACCACATTATGTGATGTTCTTTTCTATGAAACCCTAGAAATGGTCCCTGGACCTCCTACAGTCCCACTTGGTCTAGCAGACCCTACTTCTCACTGCCCGCCCATTCCATTAATTTGCACTCCATGCCCTAGTAGGGGACCATGTCTTTCTTTAGAGCCTTTGAATACTTTGTTTTTGCAAAAGCTTGAAGCCTCTTTAGCAAATGGAGTAGCAGACCACCTCCATTTCCATATAAGGCCTCCACAACAACATGATTTTCCCATACCGTACCTTCATCTTCTGACTGATGACCTAGTCTAAAGAGCTCCATTCCTTAATCGGCAGCCTCTTGGAGCCTATATAAACATGATCATAAGCTGAACATCTCATTGTCTACTTTCATATTGTTAATACAAATTTTACATAACCATAATCACAATCAAGAAGCGCCTTTTTCCCAATAATTTGAATCCAACAACATGGATCTTCCAAAATAGTAACTCCATTCTAGCTTGTTTTGTGCCAAGTGCACTTTTGTAAGAAATAGCAACTCTTACAAAAGAGTTAATACAAATTTTATATGCACTAGGAAAAACGAAAAAAAACCCTGTTCTTATTCTTAGTCTCCTTTCTATAGCATACTACTAAGAAGGTAAAAGCAATTCAAAAGTGTACAACGTTCTGCAGGCCGCTATTGCACCCTTGCTATCATTTAATTCTTGTTGTGAGCATTCCAAACAGAATGAATCTGTGCAGGACCCCCATCTTATCCAGCCTAGCCATTTACCTCCCGCATGCTAACTTGTAACCCTATGGCACCGTCCAACAAAACAAGCTGCGCAGGGGGGATAGTTCTACTAGGAATTAAGCAATAGAATCACTAATTCCATTGGTACACAGTACAGGCATAGGATGAAATTAGGGCTTCACAGTGTAAATGGGTCCTACCAATTAAAGGGTCGTTGCAAATGAAGCAAAAAAAAATGAAATAAGGTAAAGGAGCTGGAAAAAGGGTGGCAGGATCAAGCTGCATTAGTGCTTCTTGGTGGAGCTAGGGGGAAGCTATAAAGGCCAAGGTAGATGGATGGGGTCCCAAGTGTCCCAATCATTGAGATAAATCCAGGGGAGTTCTGAGTTCTGACTGGTGGTGGTGGCCAGTTCAAAAGGATCAAGGTGCTGGACGCAAAACCCTAGCTAATAACGAGAACGTATGCAGTTCCGTGGCATAAAAAATCCAGCTATTTGGTGGGGAATGGGGAACAGAAGCATCTTATTCCTTGGGCACTTCTGGACATGGCTTCTGAATATCAGTTCATGGGTTGTTTTCATTCCTGCCTTCTCGTCAATCCAGAAGCATATATCTCTCTAGCTCACTGCTACCTCTGGATGCTCACCCTGGCGCATTTAAGATGGCCTATGGCCCCCATGCACAGGTAACTGGCCATTTAACTCACAAAAATAGTAACCACCTTTTCTTTTGTCTTTAGAAGCAGTTGTTTCTACTTTTTATAATATAAGTCTTGCATGCAAACTAGTACATGAAGAGAAATAGCTGTTGTGAAGCATATATGTTAAAAAAAAATATAAGCAACATAAATTAATTGTGATATTCCATGGAGATTAAAAAACTGTAGTTACTATTGCATTGTGTCAAGGTAGCATAGCAAAGAATCAAGCATATCTTTTCATGCAAGAGTATTAAAAGATGCTGATTACTTAAGAAAGAGTAAAAAGCTTGTTGTTATATGAAAAGGCGCGACTGATGCGACAAACTCTGCATGTTTTTGCGAACCCTGTTTGTGAAAGTCTGTTATAATCATACTAGAGCGTGTAGATAGTACAGAGAGAGGGAAAAGAGAAGGAAAGAGTGATCATCATGCTTGGCAATATCCCTAGGATCAGTGACCAAGAGGCCCTGAAAGGCTGAAATCCCAGTGGCCCTAAGCCTACTAATGTAGGTTAGGAATAATCTACTTTTTTCCCAACTGTAGCGAACTGCAATCCCCACTTGGAAAAGGAAGATGAAAATATGTACTGTGATTTTTTGGTTCTTCCTTGTTGGCATTGATAATTGAGTTGGGGTTGGCAGCCTGAGCAAGGCGTGCGGGGAAATAGTATAACTCTGCTGCATGGACCACCGCACCAAACCACGTTGATAGATGCACCTCCTCAGTACTACTAGGGTGGAATGAAGCAATTAAATTCTACAGCCATCCGTTGCCCCCCGTGACCATCTTTCTCTTTCACCTTCTCATCTGGCTTATTGGGCTCCACCTCCATTTTTCTGCCTTGTTTTCTTCTATAACAACGAAAGCTGGGGAGAGGGGGGAGACTTGATGATCAGAGTGGAATCTGTACTAGTAGACATTGCCATGGTGCCCCACTATTCAGATGAGGAGTTGGAGGAGAGATGCTTGATCAATCTCAAGTTGCTCCAACAAATGACACATGCAAAGATAGATCACATGTGAGGCTTTTGCTAGACTGGGGGAGATTAGCCAGTCCCAGATCTCTCCTCCTATAGGACTCTTGGATTAATGTAGATGGAAAGTGACACATTCAGCGGGTTACCATCCATTTGCATGTATGGGTGTGGCCTCTTTATTGAAAACGATGACAATTGCATGCTTTCCTGTGGACCAGAGAGTTGCCCACCATTTAAAAGTCTCTTTCATACCAACCTCATGCTGGTGGCCTAACATACGCCAAAACTTGCCTTAACTCTTTAACATTATTAACTGTATAATTCATTATCTGAACTGGTGAAGATGATACATGCATCGGAATAACAGCGACAGTGCTGCAATGAGGCGGCCGATCCCAGAAAGCAACAATAATGGTAATGAATGGGGAAGGGAGGTCAGGGAGACGGGGGGAAGAAGGCACATGAGACTTGAGAGCAACGTTTCATGATGCTCCTCCTCCCTGTAGCCGCAAAGGGATCATCAGAGGGGCCTGACCCATTTGTCCGTCTTTTGGGGGGTGAAACCTGCAAGCCAGGACAAGGGAGGAGGCTGGGCTCCGGCCATGGTCTCCCATTAAATGCCCCTGACATTTAGCTCTCCCCAAAGATACCAAAAATGCACCAGATACAAAACTGGCTGTCCTACATCACCACCTCTCGTTTGGTATCACCTGTGTCACCCTCCCTCATTTCTCTATCTCTCAAGTCTCACCTCTCTTTCTCCCTCTCTGGCTGTGCCCATTCCAATAGCAATACGCATGTGAATTTGATTGCCCTATGGTATGGACTGTTTCGTTGGACCAGACGGGGAATTATTTACAGGAAATCTAGCTCAGACCGAGTGACCCAAAGACAAAACTAGTCCAGCTTGGAATTGTGTGAACCAAGGCATTGCTGCCTTCCTTCTGTGGTGGCACGGCAGCAAAAAATTAGCCCCGGATCCGTCCGGGGGCAGAACACTCAGATATATCTTCCATGTTGTGTTCCCAAAAGCTCGAACTTGTAGGAAATGACTGCTTTTAATCTTTTAATTCAACTCTACACTCTCCGCATGTGCAAGCACCCATCAAAGCTTAACACGTGAAAAAGAATAATAAAACATAGGATCTTGGGCTCAAAATATAAATGAGAGAAAATTGCTCCTAACGTGATGATAATTTTGGACTCAATTCAACACTCAGCCCCGCATGTGCAAGCACGCATAGCATGTAGACATAATAGGAAAATAGAGGAGGATAAACAATTAACCTTGGGATAAAACATACCCACAAAAACTGCTCCATGTGCGATGCAAACAAAGACCGGTGCTGCCATACCATGTTAAGAACTAGGAAGCACCGATACGGATACGGCAATACGATACGATACGATACGGCAATTTTTTAAAAAGTCCCGATACGATACGTCAGGGATACGTTTGTTAAAAAAATATTTTTTATATTTTTAAGACATATTTTAAGTTGGTCCTTAGTGTCAAAAGTCAATTAAATATAGTAAATAAATTTTATAAAAGAAAAATACAGAAGAAATTAGAAAGCTAGCACTTTGGCTCATCATTTTCCAACATTTTGATGAACAAAACAAATTACAAACAACATAATTACCACTTCATCAATAATTTGAGCACGTATGATAAAAACAAAACAACCAAACTAACCATAAAAACTCGGTCTTTATATAACTGTTTAAACAGAGCATCTGCGAAGCACCATAATGACAACAAAAATAAATAAAAAAGCTCAGTCTTTATATAATTGTATCATTGTGTAGTACAGAGCAGCTACAAAACATTGCAGTTACAACCGCAATAAATTAAAAAACTCATTCTTTATACAATAATCTCACCAAAAACTTCATCACAGAATAATCAAAGAAAATACAGAAACCAGAAATTTCAACTCCAGCTGAGCAGTTACAAAACACCATATTTACAACCCAAATAAACGAAGGACACAATCTTTGTGTAGCTCTCTAAACAGAGCAACTCCAAAACAACATGATTACAACGAAATGAATACACAGACTCAGTATTTATATAGTTGCGTAATCAGAGAAGCTGCATATAACTGAGATAATTAACTTTTTGAAAAGAGCACAAATAGATAACTTTATACACCAACGAATAAACTCAGCTGCAACATTATATATTTACAACCAAGATGCAAAACACCATAACTAGAACCAGAATAAATAGAAATGCCATTCTTTATATAATTGTGAAAACAGAGAAACTTCAAAACACCATAACTAAAGCCTACAAAATTAAAAAGGTCAAATTTTACATACTTATATAAACAGAGCAGCTGAAAAATGATATAATTACAACTGAATTTCATAAAAAATAAATCAGTCATTATGCAGTAGTGTAAACAGAGCAGCTGCATAACACCACAAGGCCAACCAAAAAATGTGATCTTCATACACGGTGTATTTTTGAAAATAGGCATAATGAGGAATAAAGATTTCATATAAAATAATTATCAAAAAAAAAAATCCGAAACGTATCGGCCCCGTATCCGATACGTATCGGAAATATTTTTTTTTTAGAAGATACGCAGGCAGCCGTATCCGTGGCGTATCCGTATCCGATACGTATCGGATACGGAAACCCCGTATCGGTGCTTCCTAGGTTAAGAATCACTGTACGTTCTTTCAGTGATCCCATTGTGATTGCATGGGAATGGGATCAGAATAAGATATTCTATACAATATAATTTTACAAAGAATATATATAAAAAAATAGCAAGATTAGCTGCCGGATTGGATAGAATCTTTGAGGGAAATTATGCCACTGTCAATAGATTGAAAAAAATCTACGTGAGATCACTTAGTTGTCAACATAAAATGTTAATATTTTTCTGAGAAAAAAATAAATTGTCACTATTGATAATATTCTACAAAACCCAAGCCAAGCCCAGCATATTAATTTGTGAATTTGCATCAGTTGTCAAACCTGTTAAGTTCTAGTATGTAGAAGCACATGTCTATCTATCTATATAATAAAACAAAAATAGATTTAGATATTTGTCCAACTTATATACATCGGATATATTTAGCTGGGACGGCAGTAAAAATCTCCCGCCAAAACATACATAATAATTGTAACTTCCCACTAATGGTAACTACGTTTAATGATCTCAACCGAATAGTGAATTTTCCCTTTTGTATCCGAACGCTGGAATTTTTCATTCACATCCTGCCTATTCGATATCCAAACAGCAACCCATAAACAAAATCATATAAACACTGAAAGAGCAGTCCTAATCTACAGGGGATATTTCAGCCACTGATCTTTGACCTTTAGGACTCTCAACCATGGTCCATGGACGGTGTATGGAAGAGTCCGAGCCTGAGTTTTGACTAGGTACCCATCCTTGTCCTAACCTCCACTTGACATGGGTATGCAGAGACTCCATTCCATAAGGCAATCCTAATGTTAAAAATCTAATGTCACAATCAATTGCTTTCTCTAGATAAGTTCACGACTTAGGTTGGTCAAATGGAGGCTCTCTAGATTTGAAAGAAAACTGCGGATTGTTCAAGATATGGGGAAGTTTGTTCACCGTCTTTTCTGAAATCTTCAGCAAGCACCATTATGTGGGATCATGTAATCTCAAGTCTCAACCTCCCATTATATGATACTATGCTTCTGGTCCGTCGTTATGACTTGCAAATTGACTCATCACATTATGGGTCTTCAATCACATAGTCAACTATACGTGATTTAGATGTTGTAAAATAAATGGGCTTTTGAGTTTTATTCTATTTACAGTCACATTTGGTATTTGAAGCAGAGAAATGTTTGGGCTTTTGTTGGCAATTTGAGCCCAGTAGAGCTAACTCTCAAGACTCAAAAACTCGGTTCGTTTGGGCTCTCAATTACTGAAGCTGAGAGCAGACCATGTTCAAGACCAGAAAAAGATAACATTACATAGCTGCACTTTGAGTCTATGACAAAGCTTATGAAGTGACATCCCAAAGTTCTCTGCATCAGTGCATCACCACTGCTAACGTACAATGTCGTCGGATATAATCATTATTTATGACCTGCATAAAAACTAGCCAGCATCTGAACATTTTCTTTTCCTTCCATTTTCATGTTGCAAATGGTTGCCTGTTACTTTGTCATTGTTGATCTGATCAATGTGGCGAGCTGCTAATTGATTAGTGAAATTGATTGTTGGCTCTTCAGGAAATATAATTAAAGCCAACGAATATTTGCTAATTCACCAAGAAAAAGTATGTATTGCAAGATTCCAAATAATGGTTGAAGACGATCAAGATCAACGAGCAGCGTCGGAGTTTTGTCTTATAGCTGGCAATGTGATTGTGTAAATAGGCCTTTTCCATGAGTGCACGTTCTTGTTTTTTTTATTTCCCTCTTTATCACAAATTCATATGCTTTGTTATGTACTTGGCTTTTTCCATATTACTTGGCGTCAACTTTCGTTTTCTCATATTACCGAAAATATCTTTTTTTCTTCCATATGACCTGAAAACTACCAAAAATGCCTTTCTTCCCTCAAATGTAACATAAGTCTTCATTCTTTAAAAAATTAGCGATTTACTGGAGCGTCTAGTTGGGGAAAAAGACATTCCGACGAAGGTTTATCCATCATCGCGGTTCAAATCACTGCCAGCGCCGTCCAACCAGGAAAAAATAAAATTTCATGTCAAAAAACAACAAAATCAGCGGGAAAGACGAGAAAAAAATCTATGATGAAGGGATTTTGATATAAGAGCAGCGGGAAATCCCGTCCAACTGCAAAAGTTAAAATACACAAGTAAAAAAAACACATATAAAGGTCACTCATTGATGTTCGACCGCTCCTTGATATGAAATAAGAGGATAAAAATTGGAAAAAACGTGAAATACTCATCGGTGAGTGACAAGTTCACTTTATATATTTTTTCTGTGATCCTAATGATATAGAAGAGGAGAAAAAATAAGGAAGAGCGCAAAAAAGGGCAAAATAGATAAAAAAACGAGCGAGTTATGACATTTTGAAGATTGCCGTAAAATCGTATCGTCAACGACACGACTTGATTCAAGTTGTGTATTTACATGTAGATCTCAATTTTTGTAGTTGGGCGGGCTTCCCCGCTGCACATATCAAAATCCCTTCATCCCCGGATACAAAAGTCATGAAAAATATAAAAGAAGGGCATTTTTAGTACTTTAGGTGTCGATTCTAGGCCATATGGGATTTCACGAAAAAAATTAAGTAATATGGAAAAATAGAAAGTGGCGTCAGGTAATATGGAAAAAACTTGTATGTACTCCAAGCGATTATGTGCACTGGTTAGGCTTGAACAAAACCTCATCACCTGGTCTGGATAAAAAATGACTCGAAGGTCTCATGCCTTTCCTCGTGGCCATGGGCTGTGTTTTTATACAACTTTGCGGACATGGGCGTCCAACAGAATTTAGTGAATATCGTCAGGCTTAAGGGGCCTCACGAGGTCCCAAAAATCACTTACTCCCAAAAATCCCAACCAGCTAAATTTTTTTCAGCTTGATGGTGCTAATTTTTCATGCCCCAAACGGCTTTTAGTAATGTTTCATAAACGGTATCAAAACCTTGTCTTCAATAGTTGCTCTTTTTCTCTTTAACAATATTACAAAAGCAAAAAGCTAAACTACATTTTAAAATCTCTTGAAGACAGTTATCTAGTCCTATCTAACTCCAGAGCTCGTATGATATCGAGTGGAAGAGTCTAAACCAATATACAGACTAGTTATTAGCACCAAAATTGGCCAGTAGATCTGCAACCTGATTCAGTTCTCTATAAATATGATAAAAGAGACATGAACTATGTGTGTCCTGAAATTTCTTGATCAGCTCAAGATATGTCTAATATACCATGGCCCCTTCAATAGTTGCTCTTAGCCACATGGGTTTATAGTCGTTTTCAGACTTCAACAAGTACTACAACCTTAGAGAGTGAACATACATTAGGCAAATTGCCGAAGTGAGATACAAGTGGCATGCTCGAAGTGATTAAATGGATATAATGACAACGGACTTTCGAATGGCACAAAAGTACTCTAACAAGCGTTAGTCTACAATGCCATTGGATTGACATGCTGCTACTCCACAAATCCACATTCTAGACTCTAGTTATTGAGAAATTGTGGCAACCTACGAGATCTTTTTGTAGGGAATGGAACAACCTTCACCAGGCCAATCCCTCACAGCGGAAGAATGAATCGTAGGAACGCTAACAAGAAAGCAAATAACACAAAAGAATTTAACGTGGTTCGGTCTTGCTGCCTACATCTACGGATCACACAATTCCACTAGATAGAAATTCAAATACAAGAGAGAATTATAATGATTTCTCTCAGCACCTCTCACATAACTTACAGCCGAAATAGAAGCCCTTCTTCTTCCCCAAAGAATGCTGAATTCCTCTTGGTGCATGACAGCTCTCCGATGCGTGGCGGCTCTCTCCCAAAATCAGTCCTCCACGTTTTGGCCTTCTAACTACTTTTATATTAGGTTTTATGAGCAAAAGACCAAACAACCACTCACTTAGGGTTCACTCTCAATAATCTCCCATTTGAGACCTAATTGCTTGAAATTTTCATCAACAATTCTCCAAGTTAAACTGATCCTGTCAAATCAATTTTGTCAAATATAATCAATTACAAGCAAGACAATTACTTCACTCTTACCTAATGCAACTGTGTGATTACCGCCATCCTTCTGGTGTAGAAGGCCAATTGCGGTTGAGCAAACGCTCAATTTCTCCATCGTCACCACTTTAGTAAACATATCCGTTGGATTCTCCTTAATATATATCTTCTCCAAAAGACATTTTTCTCTTCAACAAGTTCTCTCACAAAATAATATTTGATCTCAATGCGTTTCACTCAATTGTAGGGATTATCCTGGCGAGGGTTGTTCCATTCTCTACACTTTTATGCTACTGTTATAGGATCCGTTGATTTTTAAGATCGACGACGGCAGATAAGATATACATGGTGTAACACCAGTTTATTGAAGCACACACTCATCGCGTATGCGCTATCAATCTCATAAATCGATGGCTCACTCATACTCCTGGAGTATTATGCCGGGTGTGCCCATTAATTTATTAATTTCCCGTGGATGTTTCTACCTGGATAAGGATGATCTTCAGCTCGATGCCTGAAAAGTCTAAAAATTAAGGACTATTATATTAAGACCGGACAAATAATAAGACCAGGAGCACACTGGAAGGGGACCAGCAGCTGAACTAAGTCCATGCTCAAACCGCAGGAGCACATTGGAAGACAACCCCGCCACTGCCCACAGGTGATGACCATCCCCCTGATTGCTTCATCGTCCTCACTCACTCAGCTCCACCCTTGCCTTTTAAGAGGTGTCCCATCCTGGGCTTCCTCCTCATATGATTGTAATTTGTAAACCTTCTTTTATCATATCCTTGTTTCAGGCTTAACAAGTTTCCAAGTGAGAGCGTTGGAAAAAATGTTCTTGGTGACAATTGTGGCTGAGCTCATGGAGGAGTACACGGTGCTTCTGGCCCGGGTACTGGAGCAGGTGTTCCATGATGCTCCCTTTCCCCGGCGTATGAGACTGCTCATCCTCAGGAGTTTGCCTTTCGCCTCTTCGCCTCGCCGGCTTCAGGCGGCGGCGTAGGCTCGGCGATTGGCTACTTAACTAATTTCTTTACTGGGTATTCTGTATCTTTGTTTTCTCTTCTACTTCTTTTTGGGAAGAATGTAATTTTGTAAACGGTGTAGATGATGTCTATATGAGCAGATGCTGTAGTTGTGTAAATTTCTACTAAATTTTTAAATTATTGACTGAGAGTAGATGATTGTTCTAATCAAAGAGACGGTTCTGAACCTATATTTTCATCTTCCCACATTATGCAAATTGCAACAAGTATCAAAATCGAGTCTTTTGTGAAATTGGTGACATGGGTTTAGTCCCCTGGAAGCTGATGGAGCAGCGGTCAGCAGAAACAGAAGAAGAGGATGGGAAAGTTCTTTTTTGAGTTTGGGATGGAGATAGGAAGTGCTTCCAAACCTTGGAGTTGTGTTCATAACTCAGAAAAGTTCATTACAATTTAACAGATAAGATTGAAGTTGATAAGCTTCTTGAAGTCCCCCTTCCAGAAGCTTGTCCTTGTTCGAAACAGACACAAGATCTACCGACGGATTCACCTCTCCAAACAATAATATCAGCTGCCACTTGCTATTGATCCTATCCCATCTGCCTACAGAGCGTTTCTTTTGTTTGGCATCAACCTACCTACAGTGGCAATGAGTTTGTTTACACTAAATCCTGCTTTTCTGCTTACTTTGTGTAGAAGAAATGCTCCTCCTCTTTGTCCTGTAAATAAAAGCCCCGGTATGCCTGCTTGAATCATTAGCTTTTTTGCTTTACTAAAATGGTCTGCTGTTTAAGGTCATGGACTCATGAAGCATATTGCAATCATTTACTATTACAATATAAAACATAGGATAAGCTTGTTTTTCTGTAAGTGTGGTCCACAGTCCATAGATAACTAGATGTCTTAATTATATGTCAAGTCTTTGATGTAAGTATTACTATACGTCTAGTCGGTGTCAGTACATTCAATGGTTCTATTTTGCACATTGGGAGTCACTTTATCACATGGCTAGTGCTAACAGTACCTGATGCCACTCCATTATCAAAATTATCGCCATGAATAAGAACTTATAAATGGAACATTCCTGTATGTAAAAAAGCCATCTCTTCTTTGTGCATGGCAAAAACGGATCAAGGACGCGGTTGCCTAGCATTAAGTACATCAACCTTTGTAGTAGCTCTCATACCATGCTAGATAACAGTTGCTTAAGCAATTAGAAAATATTTCATATTGCGAATTTAAGAATATTAGTCTATGGTCATCACGTAAATTTTATGTTACTCCCTCCATCCAGAATTATTAAACTAGTTCATTTTGAAAAACCTTACGGTGATAATAATTCCTGATGGAGGGAGTAATTAATAAGTCAAGATTACAAATCTAGCTTAGGAATGACCCTGAATTCAAGAAGAAGCCATGTACCACAACCACTATGTTTTTTTCCCCGGAATATGAAGAAGCCTTTTCTCGCTAATTGATGGGTCTTCTCGTCTCCATAATAAGAAACACATGTACACACACGTCTGCAGATTGCCTCGGGTCCCCAAACTAAAAGCCATGCTTGAACTGTTAAGCATATGTCAATATATAGTACTAATGGGTTGTACTACTTTAATACTTTAGAGCATCAACATTTAGAAATCTGGGGCTGAAATTTATAGAGCACGTTCAAACTGAAAAGAAACCTAAATGTTGTTCCTAGCTTCACTGTGACCAAGATAAAAAACATGGATGCATGCTTGTGGGAATAACTTTGCTGGAGAATATGTAGTAAGGTGAGTTTTTCCAAAGTTGCAAGAAAGGAGATTTTAGAATATTTTTATGCCTTTTGCATCAAGAACCTTTTTTCTCACGAAATTGGACTTGTACTCTTCCCATGAAAACCTGATATTCTCTTTTGAAGTGACCACAAACTCGGCCTGACCAACATTTCAAGCACTAAAACGGGGTTTCGGATACTATTCTTAAAGCATCTGTTTGTTGATCAAAGACAGAAGGGAAGCACAAGAAGGAAACTACAAAATTATGCATGGAACAATGGAATATTACAAAAAGATTTAAACAATAATAAGGCGAACCCTTGCCAATTAGAATATTAAGGAGCCTCTATCTTGCTATATCAGGCATCATCACTTATATTTAGAGCTCCACCACTAGCCATGGCAACAATAATAAAGAGAACATTGGATTACCTTCTTCCCTCCATCTTCCTCCACTCCTTCATTCCACACCAGGAAACCATCCACAAGATGACCAAAGGCCGCCCTCTTTCTCTACAGGTTCGTTTCTACTCCTTTAGGCTAGCAAATCTGTCTTAATCCAAATATCACTAACTGAACAAGATGTGTACTTCAGCATTAAGGAAACTCAATTTTAATGCATTACTCATTGAAAATTAAACGATAACATATTCTTCTTTTGTAGAAAGTTGAGCTCAAGGTGAGGATGTGCTGCACAGGCTGTGAAAGAGTAGTCCGGGAAGCCATAATCAAGCTCAGAGGTACTTAATGTTTTGTTAATTAGTTCGAAACAAGAGAACCCAAGTAGATATGCACAATATATTGTGTTTAACTCTATACAAGTCCCGTTAGTATGCACATCGTTAAAGCGTCTACGTGCGAGAGTGTGCCGCAGGCTGTTGGATTTGATCCGATAACATGCATTAATACAGGGGGCAGGTAGGTTCGACCAACTGCTCACACCTTGTATTAACGTGAGGTATCGGATCTTGATCCGACGGCTTGCAGCACTCTTGTGTTCGCCAACACGTGAGCGCGGCGGCATATTAACTTTAATTTATCATTTTATATGTCAGGTACTTATATATTTTAAGGCAAATGGTAATGCTACACTGAATCAGTACACCAAATCCATACACCAATGAGGTGGCAGGTTTTCATTGCACAGTGAAACAAGGGAAATGATATTTGTACAGCAGATTCCTATACATTTCCATATACAGCTGATGTGTATGGAAATGTGTAGTAATCTGCTGTAGGGTTATCACTGCCCGTGAAACAATGGGGTTTGGTGTATGGATTCGGTGTCAGTTATCCGCATCCATATGTTAAGTCTTCATCAGCTTCCATCAATATGTAATCTCCAGTTCTTGTGGGGGGCAGGTGTGGATTCAGTGGAAATAGAGTTGGAGCTTGAGAAGGTGATAGTTGAAGGGTATGTGGATCGTAACAAGGTGCTCAAGGTAGTGAGGAGGGCAGGGAAGAGGGCTGAGTTTTGGCCCAACCCAGACACGCCGCTCTACTTCACCTCGGCCTCCAACTACTTCTGGGACATGAATGACTACAGAGAGAGCTACAACTACTGGAGGCATGGCTACCACGACGGGGACAAGCATGGGAACATCCCTGCGGGCCACAGAGGGGATGACACGGTCAGCAACATGTTCAACGATGACAACGTCAATGGCTGCAAGATTATGTGAATGGGTACAGTTACTCTTGTGTTGGGATTTATGGTGAAAAGAGACATGATGCATGCTGTAAGCTGTTCGAACTTCCAGGTTCTTTTTCTGTTAGTTTCTTTTAGAGCGTGACATGTGAACGTAATAACATGGGAACTTTGTATGTGTTACATAGGATGGATGTGACGTTCAGGGATTGTATTAAGACAAACAATGCTTCTATCACAATGTGCGATAAGCTAGCAAGGAATAATTTTGTGTTTAAAGCTTCAAAACATGAATTTTCGGATGATCAACATTTAACCTCCTTAGGGTGAGTTTGGGAGGCCACTTTTGGGCTCCAAAAGCATCTTTATAGCTGCTTTAGCTTAAAATCGTGTTTGAGAGGCAGATTTTAGGTGCTTTTGGCTACCAATTTTGCTAGAAGCAATCAAAATCAAATGGAAAAATGGAGATTCAAATTTATCCCCAAAAATCTAGGTATTTTTTTGGTAAATTCTGCTAGAATTATAAGCATTGACAATTTTTATAAATTTTCGAAGTTGGCAGGGGCAGGAAGGCCAAAAAATGCATTTTCTCTACATTTTTATCCTTTCCATCTTTAGATAATTACAAAAAGTGTCATTGATTTCTCTTCCACATTCCACCTAGAGAAGATTTTAAGAAAGTAAGGATTTATCACTCTTTTCTCTTTTCCATGTCACTTCACTACATGCCGCACTGTTCCAAGAATTGGCATACTAAGCTACTACTTTGAAATTCTCTGAAAATTCATGTGGAAAGTGATTCCCGGTGCAAACACACCATTTATACACTATAACAAAGCAGTTTTTTCTTGGATCTTGGTCCAAAAACCGTATTTTAAAAATATTGAAATGACTCCATATTAAATGAATGGATATTTTTTTACAAAAGTGGCTTTTGTGTAGGGAATAATACGGAAATAACTCCACTTGCCCTTACCTTATTAAATAGATGGATGATGTTTATTTTTTTTCTTTAAAGATAAAAATACCACATGAGACATTTATTCATTATCCAAAATCTACCATGTCCGAATAGGCTTTAGGATTGGCTTTGGACAAATCGTTTTAGACTTTAGCGTTACCATACGGATCACGCTTTAACTTTGCTATAACAAAAGCGGTTGTCAAATGCCCCCTTAATAATCTTTAGGACATACACAAGGTCACCTTCATTATGAAAGCTCAAGACACGGCAGAAAGAAAGTTTGGTGATCCTTGAAAGTAATATCAGCCCAAAATGAGCCTCCTATTGCAGGGCCCAAACATTTTATCAGCTGGTGCCACTCGGCCCCGCAATGGGGACTCACTTTACTCGGAAAAAGATACGGTTTTTCACTTTCCTTGTATATTTATGTCTTTCACAGTAATTTTCATAATCGCGATGTGGCACTAGATAAAAAGCACTATGTTCCTTATCAAGGAAAATTATTAGTACTCACGGCGCACTGCGTCATTTTTAGTCCCCCTTTACACGCGGTGACAGTCCTGGTGATCGACGGCGAACACAAACCTCTTATGAGCTCATATTGCCATGGAATTCTATATCGGCGAAATTTCGGCCCGATATATTGATTTCGGGCCCCACCCGAGAAATCGAAATGACAAAATATTGTTTTTTAAAAAAATTTATAATATAATATCGGACCGAAATTTCGCTATTTCAAAAAAAAATAATTTCAAAAAAAAAATTGGAAAAAATTTTATTTTTTTTAAAAAAAGGGAAAAAATAACAACTTTCCCCTTGTTTCCAATCCTAATATGCATTTTTATGCATATTTTGAAATCTATGCTTTATCTAAATTAATATAACTCATTTTATAAGTTAAATTGTGAAAATATATGACAAAAATTAATTTTTAACTACCAATATTTTTTTACAAATATCTCCGAAATATCTCCAAAATTTTATCTCTTAGGCCAACCGATAAAATTTCGACAGCTGAAATGCATAAGAGGCGAAACGTCGTCAATTTTAAGGACTGATGAGTGATGACCAGTAAAAAAAAGGGAGTGAAAGCGACATGGCATGCCAAGAGTACTGAATAATTCCTCAATTGTTGAAAAAAATTAATTTTTTGTTCCCATATAAAGATGTAATACCTACTATTTGGGGGCAAAGTTTTCGAGGCTGAGTGAGCCTCCTCTCTACCATCTAATTTTGGAATGGTGCAAAGAGAAGTGAAGGAATTCATGTTTTCCCTCGGTCAATTTAGTTCAAGGGGCTATCTCTGAGGCTAAAACTCGCTAATTGGCTTTCATGGTTGCAAATTCGTGAATTAAGTAAGAAATGATCAATGTTACTCTATTATTAGCTAATTTTTTTTTTTTAAAATGTCACATCTCCAATCCACCTAACTCATTTTAGCCAGCTAGTCTATATGCTTAAAAGAAAATTAAGAAATTCTTCAGCTTCCCTTAAGTGGAGGCCTTGAGGAAGGTGAAGGGGTTAGAGCAGAAGATTGTCAGGCATTTGAGCCGTACTCGTGTTGGGCTCACATCACATGTCTATGTTGTTCGTCTGATATCACACAATATATTAGCATGATCCTCGGCCAAAGCACACCGAAGCACCAGAGAGCGAGTGAGTGGTACAGAAAGGTCTGCCATTTCCGAAAGGC